>CM033643.1:140675909-140718789 GCA_019512145.1 Engystomops pustulosus
TTCCATCCAGGGCATTTCTCTGTATTCAGACTGCGCTGGATAGGAGGACATGCCTTCCATCCAGGGCATTTCTCTGTATTCAGACTGCACTGGATAGGAGGACATGCTTTCCATTCAGGGCATTTCTCTGTATTCAGACTGCGCTCAGATGCCGGCATCTACACTGACTTCATGTTTCTGCACATTCACTACATATGGCTGCAGATGCCGGGATGTCCTCCTCTCTATACACGGGTGGGTTACTCATTACAGGAGCAGAAGCGCACACTGCCAAACAAGAACATTGGGGCAGATTTATCAAGCTGTCTGAAAGTCAGAATATTTCTTGTTGCCCATGGCAACAAATCACAGCTCCCCTTTAAAATATTCATGAGCACTGGTAAAATGAAAGCAGAGTTGTGATTGGTTGCCATGGGCAACTAGAAATATTCTGAATTTCAGACAGCTTGATAAATCTGCCCCATTATGTGACTCCCCAACAAACGGCATTTATGGCCGAAGCATAGATTATGAAATGCTGAGAGCTATATTTCAGTGAGAGGCAGAACGATCTTCTTCGAAAGAAAAAGGCAGAAAGGATGGCCTCGCTAGTAAAATGCCCAATCACAGTCATGCACCTGCCTTAGAGGTCAGGTGATCCCTCACTACGGTTTTGATGCTCCTTGTTGTTAGCATTGCAGTGAACTTCAGTATGGCCAGGTGTGGCGAGACGATATTTCGTGGTTTTTTGGCTCCACATATGACCAGTGATGGCAGTTACACATGATTACTATGGTAACAGAGCATAGCCTGCCTGTTGATCAGCAATGGGAGCTAGAGAATAAGAGGGAGGAGTGCTGTTCCTGAGGATTTAGTTGGATCAGGGAGGTTGTAGTTTGTAGATGGTGCCATCTGGAGACTAACTCTTGTTATACTTGAATAGAATAAAAGTGGTTTTGGATAGGTAAAAGAAACTTTTAAGCCTCAGCCTTGCATAAAGACATTGAGATGTGTGTTTTTATTATTTATAGATTATTGGTTGTTTGTATGCAGACATTAATTTCTCGCAATACCCCTTTAATTCTTTTTCCGCCTGTTTTCCGAGACCTTGACGTGAACGTTTGGCCTAGAAGAAATAGCCCCCCTTTGCAATCAACAGAATGGACCGCCATACCAAGTATACAAGTTGGGACGGCCACACACCTAATATCCCTTTTACATTTAGAGCTACAAGTATGCGGCATTTGAATCTAACTTTTAACACACATGTTTTTACCTATATGAAATTGTGCGCATAGAGCCCCTCGCATTTCCGAATGTTACTCCCTCACTATGATACCAATCATATAGATTGTACCCCTCATTAGATACACAGTGGGGCACATTTACTAGAATTTGTGAAACTGCACTAAAAGGCTCTGCACCTGTGTAATTGTGAGTAGGACAGATTCCTATAAAAACTCCCCAACGTATCACATACTTTTATTTTGTGCACCTTTAACATAAGGTGTGCAAGACTTTGGATTTTGTTAAATTTGGACGCATGTTTCGGCCTTCCGACTGAGCACCCGAACCATCCACCGAAGTTGTCATCGATCATTTGTGGCTAGTGCACCGACTTGCGCACACAAACACGAGTTTTGCTTGTGGTTTTTGTAACACAACTATGTGGCGCAGCACCATACCGGCATATACGTATCCTCAATGTCACTATAACACCATTAACATGGCGCCCCTTCCCACTATACCATGGGGCTGTACTCTACCATTATTACATGTATACCCACTCATACACACAGGTGTCTGTATACCCCTCACCCTACCAACAGGTGCCTTTGTATACCACTCACAATACTCAACAGGCTGACTATACCAATCCTCACGCATACACACAGGCTGTATACACGCACTATACACAAGGGATGTTATAACACAACATCACTATATACACGGGCTGCTATGACACCACTTCACTATACACCACGGTGTTATAACACTCACGATACACAAGGCTGTATAAAGCCTCACAATTTACACTAAGGCTGGATAACTCTCACTAGACACACAGCTGCTCATACCTCTAACTATACACATCAGGCATGTATTTACACTCACTTTGTACACGCAGCGCTGTATGACCACTCACTATAAACATTGGCTGTATCCCTCACTAACACAAGGCTTGTGTATAGCGTCACCTACACACTAGGCACCGTATACCCCTCCAGACAAACAAGGATTGTTATACCTCCCCTCACTATAACACACGTGGCTGATCCCCCTCACTATACAAACAGGCTGTATACCATCTCACAATTCACAGGCTCTGTATACCACTCATATACACAAGGCGTATAACCAACCTCACTATACACACAGGCCTTGTATACCCCTCCACTATACACACAGGCTGTATTACCATCGCTATACACACACACAGCTGATACCAAATACTATACCATAGGCTGGATACCACCTCCCTATACTCATAGCTGTTACCCTCAATATACTCGATTAGGCTGTATACCAACCTCAGTATCCAACAACAGGCTGTATAAAATCAATAAACACACAGTGTTGTATAAGGAATCACTATAAACAAGGGCTGTATACCAAACTCACGTATACACCAAGGCTGTTATACCACCAATATACACCAAAGCTGTATCATAATTACTCTACTATTACACAACAGGGCCAGGCTCGGCTTACCAATCCAAACGATACACAAGGTGCTGCATACCACTCACTATACAACAGGCCGTATACCCACTATGAAACACAGGCTGTATCACACTCACTCTAACACATATGGCTGTTTCAAGCCGTCCACCTAGCCACATAGCGGTATAAGTCTCACTATACACACATGCCTGTATATCCTCACTATAAACACAGTGACTGTAACTACCACTCACTCATACACACAGTCTTAACCCTTCACTATACACATGGCTGTATCCCCCTCACGATACAACATTTTTTTTTCAGCGCCGGTTATACCCACTCACTATAAACATCTGGCTGTATCCCCTCACTATACACATCAGGCTGTATACTCCTTACTAACTACCCAAAGTTGGCTGTATACACCATATACCAGTGACCCTAACATACACACAGGCTGTATACCAATCAATATACTCATAGGGCAGGTATACCACTCACTAGTACACACACGGCTGTATTGATGACCATTCCTTCCACTATACAACAGGCGGTTATACAGCGTAACCAATACACATCACGGCTGTGTACATCCTCCCACTAAACACAGGGCTAACACTCACATTATACACACAGGTGTATACATCCTCCATCTCTACATCACAGGATGTATACCAATCACTCTATAAACATGTTCCCCTACTATACTACAGAGATTGTATACACCCAATCCACATGCCCCACTCGCCTTACACACAAGGTGGATACACCATAGACATGCCCCCCTCAGTACTACACACAGGCTGTATGAACATAATATTTACTGTCCCACTCACTATACATAAACAGGAGTATACACCACATACACTGATGTACCTCTACTAAACCACACAGGTGGTTATTAGCCGAGTACTACATGTCACTCTCACAATACAACCAGGATGTTATAACCCATAAAATGTGTCATTCTCCTATTACAACAGTTGCAGGCTTACCCCCACCATGTCAGATGACACGCAGCTACCTTCCATCTCAGCACGAATTGAAATGATGTTATATGGTGTCCAGAAATCCGGCACAAAGCGAGACACAGCGACATCTCCTAAATCCTCCGGTCGAGGGCGGGACAGCATTGAAAAAAGCAGGGACCCTTTCCACAGCCCGAACGTGACAGATGGGAGTCTTTTTTTTTAGGAGAATAATCCACCTGTGTCCTTGGAGAAGTAGTTGATATGCTGCATCCTGAGCGCACATATGTACTGAATGTGCATGGATACCTGAATCCGTATGTATGACGGCATGTTCTCTTCTTGGGGCATCGTAGAACCTATTCTGTACTTCTCCTGTGCCAGCGTCTGTAGGGACCAGTCGAGTGGTAGGATAGTTGCATGAAGCCCAACGTTATGGAGAGAAGGAAGCCCGGCACATTTATGTTAAGTGAAGGGGCCCATGAACATGCAGTCAGTGTAGATAGTCTTTTGCCATCCAAGTATTCTAGTGTATTCAGGATCGCAATGAACGTAGGTGAAGGACACGGACATGCCTCCCATCCAGGGCATTTTCATTCAGACTGCACTGATAGGGGGACTGCCCTTCCAGACAGGGCATTTCTCGATCAGCGGCACATGGAAGGAGGACACTGACTTCCATCAGCGGTATTTCTCTGTTATTTCATGACTGCACTGGATAGGAGGACATGCCTTCCATCCAGGGCATTTCTCTGTATTCAGACTGCGCTGGATGCCGGCATCTACACTGACTTCATGTTTCTGCACATTCACTACATATGGCTGCAGATGCCGGCATGTCTTCCTCTTCATACACAGGTTTGTTTTACTTCACTTCAGAAGCGCTCACTGTATAATATAGCAGTATTTTTAACAACCAGTAGTTGAGTCAAAGTATTTTCCAAAGAAGTGATACATTATTAAGTTTTGCTGTATTATTGATCTCTTAAAAAGAAAAATTAAAACATTTCGCTTGAATGGAGTTTAATCAATCCACTTAGGGAACATACATTTAAAAGATCATGTAGTAGATAATTGTTTCATGCATAAATCCCTTTAAAAACTATTTAAAAATCTGCTTGTTTAAATATGTTTGGTAATTTTATTTTACATTATCCTCAGGCTTCATAACCTACATTGCAGAACCACTGTTTGTGGAGTGGGCAAGATTCACTGGAGAGACTTCTCTATCTGTAAGCATGCTAAATCATCTCAGGAAGAACAAATCCAAATGGAGGGCCCTTATACATAAGCAGCGGAGCAAAAGCAATGATCGATTGGGGCAAGCAACTGATGGCAAAAATGACCAAAAGATCAGTGAAGGTGGTATTCCCTAGAGAATAGATCTTCTATGGTTATTGCTGCCTTTTCCTTAGCTGCTTTCAGTGAAGCTGGATTCATATCAACTTCAGGTGGGCTGTTGTTGCTTTTCACAACAGGTCTAAGAGAAGTCGGAAGAAAGCAGAGTACAGTAACCAGGGTAATAGTGGTTACCTTTGCCCAGTCTGATATCATGGCGGATGAGCCTTTCCAGCATTTCTCACTTATCCCAGTCTGGGTGTGACCAGAACCCTATTTTCCAGTGATCAGACTGTCTGATAGACACAAGGACACAGGGATAGGTGGATTCTTCTGAATGAACCTTCCACCTAGAGAATGCCATATGCAGACTTATGTAGCAGCATATAGCACTTTTTGTACAGCGAAGTTCAGAGCTGAATGAAAGCTATACCCACCATTTTGGGGGACATCAAACTATATTCACTAAAGCAAATACAGAATAACAAAAAAAAACACAGCAAAATTGGAAAAAAACACCAGCATCTACTGGATTGAGAAGAAATGTATCTGACAAAATAAGTCTATATTATTATTGTGTAAAGTATTGCAAGCAAGATATTCTCTTTATTTTTACTTTTTCTATGGTATAGATCAGAACTAAATATATGAATGAAGCACTACCCACACTACTCTACAAATGTACAGACACTTTTGAATGTTCTCACACCACTTTGGATTTAACAAGAGCCTCTTAGCGACGGAAACGTTTTGGCTGGACTTGTTGGCCAACTTATCAAAAAGGGTTTATAGTTGTAACTACAGCAGATGTATTTTCGCATCAGTTCTATTTTCTGTATTCGCTCTATTTTATGTATATACAGAGCTACTGATCCCCATGCCAAAATACTGACCAGTTATGAAACTGCTACCTGTACAGATATTGGCACTGTGAACAGAAAACTGTTACTTTTAAAAAGAAAAAAAATATATTATATTGTCTGTAAATATGGTATATAGATTATTTCTAATAGAGCGCTCATCTACAGATAAAGGCCTTAAACTTTTAACTTGTTCTGTGTCAATGGTTGTATTATCCTTCTAATTCACAAATGCCTTTGATAAAACTTCAATGGTTTCTATAGGGATAGTCACTTATAGGGCTTATATACTAGCATTGCTTTTCATTGTAGGATGTACACCTCATCACAGCAGTCAATCAGCATATAGAATGTATGTCTGTTCTGTGGGGAATACAATGAAATGCAATGTGCAAACAAGCTATATCCTGAATTACCCAGAATAGACTATATACTAATAGAAGAAAGACCTCAATTTTACCTTTAGCTGCAGTTGTCCTTGCAGTAGAAGAATATACAGTTCCCCAGCCAGGTAAACCTTGAAAATCCTCATTGTAAGCCAACAAATGCACATTGAAAACAAAGATTACATTTTACTAAAACTGACCTTCAACTTTGTAACACAACTAGTCACATACAACACAATATATAAACAAGGTTTAATAGTAAAGTAGTGGGGGTGAGCTTTTTTGTCATTAAGATGAATGATGTCTGTAACATATTCTTTACAGAATCCTTTTACCCAGGGTAAAGTCATCCAGATACAAGGTCTATGCTAGGACTGACATGTCATACAGCTTTTGAAATTCTATGTCCAATTGAGAAATCTGCCAGTCTTACCTGCATGAAATAGTATGGTCCTCAGAATACACTGTGCAGCCCCAATGATGTTTGCCAACATGGGGCATTTGTAATCCACTTTACTCCCCAGCTTGAGATAACAATATTTGTCATCAATAGAAGAATGTAGGAGTTGAGAATTGAGCTAGCTGAAGCCTGTCATCATTAGTGTTGTATTCGCTAGAGGTTAATTTTTAGGTAATTAATAAGAACCAGATATGTTCCAACCACAGTCTGACCTTCAGGTGGCATTTATAGAGCTTGAGAAGCTGAACAAATTGCCCCATATATGGGGCTCCCAAAGCGCATAAACTGTGTGCATCATGTTTTTTTGCTGGTGCGTCTTCCAACATAAATGAACGCCGATTTATGTGCACATTATTGTGTCGCATTGTGCAGCCGCTTCACAATACTGGCAGAAACACTTCATAAATACATGTGCAGTCTTACTGCTTAGTAAATGTGGGCCATCGTATATTTATTTAAATATTTAGTATAAGCTGGCTTTTTATTCAGAGGACCTACTCCTACAGAGAAGCATGTCAATTGCTGGGACTGCCCACTAGACTACTCTAGAATGTAGAATGTCAAATAAATTAATAGTTTTATCAAATCATTTTTTATATATACTCAGCTGTCCTTGTTCTATACTCTTTACTGCTGCTGAAAGATTTTTTCACACTTAGCCATCACTATTGTAATGGGAGGGGAAATTTAAATAATATTTTCTAATAATTTTTTATGTTAAAAAAACTGTAGGATAATGAATTGGAATAAAGAGTCTCATATTGTGCAATTCATTTCAGATACTCATATATATAAAATATAAATGTAGGTATATATGCATACGAAAGTTCCTTTCCCAGTTGTCACCTCTTTGATTTGATTCATAGTATTTGATATGTATGTAAATAGGTCCCCTACTTAAGAACATCCATCCGACTTACATACAACCCCTAGTTACAAACGGACCTCTGGTAATTGGTAATTTGCTATACTTTAGCCATGGGCTACAATGATCAGCTATAACAGTTATCAAAGGTGTCTGCAATTAACCTTTATTGCTAATCCTGGTTCTAATGACAATCCAACATTTTTAAAATCCAAATGTCACAGAGACCGAAAAAAATCTGGCTGGGGCTACAATTATAAAATATATGGTTCCGACTTACATACAAATTTAACTTAAGAACAAACCTAAAGAACCTATTTTGTATGTAACCCGGGGACTGCCTGTATATGGTTTGCTAGGAAAGCGTTATTGATAGCCAACAGTGTGATTATTCTACATCAAACTTTATTAAAGAATAAAAGTAGGAAATTCAAGTTAAATTCAAAGGGAATCTTTACCCAACCTATATTTTTAAGCCATCTTCTCAAACCATCATTTCATGATCTGTGATGGTCTTTCGGGGTGCTGAGCGTCAGACCCTCACCAATGTGATATAAACAAGCTATGATGAATATTTTTAGGCCAGAAAATTATTTATTCTTCCTAATATCAATGGATTACCAATGGATTACTTTGGCTTAATTCTAGGCAGGACAAGCCCTATATTTACAGCTTTCATCTGTCCCGGTAAATAAACATACATACATGGTCAGGGGCAAAGCTTTAGACAGGAGGGGCCCCAACAGAGAAGTTCAGCTTGCCCCCACGCACAAACAAAGCGTCTTAAGCCCACTTGGATAATAGTTATACACTGTGAGCAGTCACACAGTACTTTCAATGTATTTGATAGTTAAGGAAGAGTAATATATCCCATGTGACTCAGCTGTCTCCCCAATATAGATATGTATTGAACCCTTGCCATATGCAAAAAGCAATCTACATCATAGTATGCTAAGTACAGGTTGTCTTATCTAACCATCACACATTTATAGAATGTTACAAGTAACTACCCTAAGAAATGAATGATTTCTATCAGCATGTATTGCTAGAAGTACAAGGGCTTCTTCTAAGGGTAATGATAGTAATATGTTACACACTTCATTTCCACAAGCACATTTTGTGTAAACTGATAGCAATAAAATACATTTTATACTGTGGATTCTCTGTTTTAAAAGATTTATCTGCAATTAATATGGAGTCAAGAATAAGTCATGCAATATAACACAATGCAGGATCTTAATCTTTTAGCCAATGCTAATTTTAGCTACATAAAACTTTTCACAGCAACTGATTCCCCAGGAAATCAGCTTGAAAATCTGTAAAGCCTGGTGTTTGTTGAGAAGAAATCCACAGAGAAGATGCTGATAAGGAAATTGATATTGTACAGATTGGAAAATCTGCAGCTCATGTCACTTTCCATGCAGGAACGGTTCACACTGCGTAGATGATTTCTTTGAAATCACGTTGCTATAAAGTTACAGCAATCAGCAGTGGATTTTTAGGACACTATCCACAATATGCAGCACCCAGCATCTCCAAACCCGAGTCTTCAAAATTGGTCCTGTGCTCCTGCTGACATCAAGCCCAATCTATAGTTTAAAGGGCATCTACCAGGATGAAAGATTGTATGCAAATGAGCCAGAGGGCCTCCAGGCTCGATTAACACCTATGGAGCCTCAGGCTCATTTGCATACAGCCCTTCATCCGGTGGTAAATGCCCTTTAACATTAACAGATTACATTTTACATTATTTATTCACCAAATTATGCATTATTGTATAGAATTTCCTCCTAACACAACATTTATTAAAACAGTATACCTACCAGAAAGGATGGAAATTCTCCCATGGCCTTATACTATAGTCTGAATATCAAAGAGAAAAAATAATTGTTGTATTGGGGTACAGCTTACTGCTCTGCTTAATAAAGCCTCAAAACATATTCCTACATTTAATGGTAAATAGTAATTAGTGATATCATAGGCACACTAAATTGCTTAAACAGTCATGAAAGTTTATAATAATAATAATTCCTTTATTTATATAGCACACAGATTACGCAGTGCTGCACAGAACTTGCCAAATCGGTCCCTTTCCCCCAATGGGGCTCACAATTTACCAGTATGTTTTTGGGTGTGAGAGGAAACCGGAGGACCCGGACCCTTTCATTCAGCGCTGTACATAGTGTGTATCACATTTTATTAAATTTTCATAATGGCTATATTTAATAAACGTTAACTACAACAGACACAGGCTTCATAAGTACCTACAGTGTAAGGAGACCCAAACGTCAACTCAGCATCAAAAGTGTTAAATTCTCAGCACTTTTCATTCAGTGGTCCCCATTGGTTCTGAAGCAGTGAAGCCATGGATATAAAGTATTTGACCACTTACCGGCCTCAGCTATGATTTTTGTATGTATGGTACGTGACCTCTGATGCCAGTGTTTTGCTGCAAGACCATTTGGGACCACAAGAAGGCTTCACCCAGTATGACAGTTCATGTTATTTCTATATTTATACCCCTAAGGGTCCATTCACATTTCACACGCTTTAACAGAATCTTAGCACAAATATTCCATGTTTGGGCCATCCCCTTGGCCTCTACAGTACATAAGTGGGCCAATCCATGTTGCTTCTAATACAGTAAGTGGGCCTCCATGGTGCTTTCTAGGTCCAGTAGAGTGGGCTATCCGGTGATTCTAGATACAGTAGAGTGGGCCATCCATGGTGCATCTATGTACAGTAGTGTGGGCCATCCATGGTGCTTCTGTTCTGTAGAGTGGGCCATCCATGGTGCTTCTAAGACAATAGGTGGGCCATCCATGGTGCTTCTAATGTACAGTGGGCATCATGGTCATCTAGGTACAGTATGTGGGCCATCCATGGTATCTAGTACAGTAGTGTGGGCCATCCATGTGCTTCTAATTCCAGTAGAGTGGGCCACCATGGTGTTCTAATCCGTTAGAGTGGGCCATCCATGGTGCTTCTAAGTACAGTAGAGTGGGCCATCCATGGTGCTTCTAAGTACAGTAGAGTGGGCCATCCATGGTGCTTCTAAGTACAGTAGAGTGAGCCATCCATGGTGCTTCTAAGTACCGTAGAGTGGGCCATCCATGGTGCTTCTAAGTACAGTAGAGTGGGCCATCCATTGTCTTTCTAATCCAGTAGAGTGGCGCATCCATGGTGCTTCTAGTACCGTAGAGTGGGCCATCCATGGTGCTTCTAAGTACAGTAGAGTGGGCCATCCATGGTGCTTCTAAGTACAGTAGAGTGGGCCATCCATAGTGCTTCTAGGTAGCAGATGAAACACTCCACATACAGACTAGAGAGATACAAGAATATAGCGTGGACTGAAACCTACAGGTGCTGTATTATATCAGATTAGTCTGGCCATGTATTCTATAAAGCTACTGGTACAAGGTCAACAAATACATTAAAAGAATGAATAACAGAATCATCCAAATATTACTGAAGAGTTACCAAAATTACCAGATAACACGCTAGATTATTGCTAAATCCTAACTTGTAAACCAGAATTAGGCCAGTTGTACCCGAGTCACTGTGCTTTTGCTATTCCAGTTTTAACTGCGCGGTTCTCATTAAATGCTAAAGAGAATAATTTTTTCAGGAAGGCTCCTTACTCAGCATATTGGTCAACCCCTTATTGAGACCAATGTTTCTATAGTTGTACTTTAAGTCAGAATTAGTGTAAATAGTAAATATACTGCAGAAAATGTACTTTAATAGAAGATTAGTTATAGTAGTTATATACCAAACAAAAAAATGGACTACATTTAGATGAATTTATACACACTGCGTGTTGAAAGAGAATGTATATCTATTTTCCTAATTATTTAGCATAATATACAACTGTTTGCACATGATAAATGTTACTCCGGTCATGATAAATGGAAAAGCACATTTTAAGAGGTTGTCCATAAAAACATCTCCCTTTCCTAATTCAGCAGCTCAGGTGGTAAGCCATCATCGCCTGGGGAAGGTTCCTAAATGTTTTTTTGTATAGTAGAAAGAAATTACAGTCAAGCAGTGACCATACATTACGTACTTCAGAGAACTATTATAATATAATTGAACTTCACAAAACATACATTTGTTGTACAATGCAAATGACTGTAAAAATGCATTTCAGTTTAGCTTAACTTTATGTGCACTATACTTTGTTGTCATTTTTACTATCTATATTCATAATAAATCATCTTATAATAATAATAATTCTTTATTTATGTAGCGCACACAGAATACGCAGCGCGGCATAGAGATTGCCAGAACAGTCCCTGTTCCTATGGGGCTCACAATCTAATCAACCTACCAGTATGTTTCGGAATGTGGGAGGAAACCCACACAAAACACGGAGAGAACATACAAACTCTTTGCAGATGTTGACCCTGGATCTTGAACCCAGGTCCCCAGCACTGCAAGGCTGTAATGCTAATCACTAAGCCACCGTGTTGCATTAAATACATTGGGCCACATATACTAAATGCAGTTTGTCTGTGTATAGTGCAGAGGGCGCCAGATTCAGGATTTATGGCCCACATTCTTCATGAATTTGTAGCTTAATTAGTCATCTAATTAAGGACTTGTTGTCTCCACTTTGTTATTGCTATTGTCCTTTTGTTTACATTTTGTTTGCATTTGTTCTCTGTCCATGTTGTATAAGATTTGTGTCACTTCAGAAAGACTGTTATACCTGCAAGGTGAAGGGACGTAGCTCTCCCGAAAGCTTGCTTGTAAAATCTTATATTTCAGTTAGCCATTAAAGGTATCACCATCTCAAGGAGGTTACTTTATTGGACCTATCAAAAGCAACAGGAATTTCTTCAAATGGCTAACAAGATACAACACTTTTCATGAATCTGGTACCCCCTGCACTAGCCTTCTTTTTTTTGGTGCACCAATAACATGAGGCGTGCAACACACTTCTGTCAGACTTGATTAATCTGCTGCCCAGTCCAACCGAGAACCAGAATGCCCCCTAATTTGTGTTGCATGATGCCTAGTGCAGCTGCACCACAATAGGGTTGTGTGCGACACATTTGTGGTGCAGACACATCTTAAATACCTGTGCAAGCAATTTTCACTAGAAAGAACGTGCAGAGTCCGACAGAAAACTGGCGCACGGCCCTTAGTAAATGTGCCCCAATGCCCAATAATCTTGCGATCAATCATTTAGTACTGCCAAAGATTCTGCCCAAAAACATAAGCATGAAGGACAAAGTTATCCTATGTTCTTACTTTTGTTTTCTTCTTTTAAACTCCGTAGCTCATGCATGCACATTAGCCTCACTGGAGCAGATTTACTAACGTTGTCTAATAGTTAATCGGTCTAAGAAGCCAAATTTCTGAGAGTGGATGATGCAGGATGATAAATTTGGTGCATTGTTTGGTGGTGCAGTCTAAGGGCCACATTTATCACTTGTTTTTTCTGTTGTTTTTGCGCCTTTTCGTTTAGGCGCACCGTTTTTGCGCCATTTTTGCGATTAAACGTCAAATTAGCCGCGCAGCTAAAATAACCACTTTTCCCTCATCTATCGTTCAATTCCAGATGTTTTGCTGCGCCTAATGATATTCATCACGTGCGACTTTTGCATTTAGGCGCAAAAACGGGCGCAAAAACACTCCAGCCCGAAGGTGGCGTTATCTGAGAAGAAAGCACTGAGCCCCTTTGCAGAAGAGCTCATTTCTAGCAGCAGAGCTCAACCAGACACTGGAACATATAATAGATACAATTAGATACATTACAGACAGGAGCTGCAGACTCTATTTACAGGTCATCACCTTCTATTTACAAAATATTCTGCAAAACCTGAGCTCACAGCAAGAGAGAAGAGAAGTTTGCAAAAGTTTGCAAAAGCTTGCAGAAGTTTGCAGATACTACAAACAAGTGCCCCCCATGTAATTCTGCACAGTGTCTGAGGGGGTTATTGTGCAGAATTACAGGGGTGCAGCAGGAGACCAGCACTGGGGGATCCCCTCCAGGAGAAGCCCCTGCTGAGGAGGTCACTGGGTGCTGGGTGTCACACACCTGGGTGCTGCTGTGAGTGTTATCTTCATGCTGGGCTGTGGGAGAAGCAGAGAGGAGCTTGTAGCAGGATCACATGTAAGTGCCTGAATCTAACATTGCGCCTAAACTGCGCCTAAACTGTGTTAAAGTAAAGTGATTAATAAGAGGCAGAAAATATACTTATCACAGATGGTTGTAGCTTGTGATAATTCTGGCAAAACAGTGCGCCCGAATTTAGGCGCAACTACTACACTTAGGCGCACAAAAGTGATAAATGTGGCCCTAAGTTTACACAACACACTGGCAGAAAGTAAGACCAATTGTGTAAAATTATTGCCATCTTTTAGGCCACACACCTTCCCAACATTTTGCACAAGTTAAGCCAGACTTTGAGCACATTTTCATATTAATTTGCCCACCTTAATTTAATAGGAAAAGCAAGTATAAAACAAAAATTATGGTATTTGGAGGATGACTGGCCCTTTTTGCTCTCATTATCAATGATATCAATGATCAATGGTCTTGTAAAGGAATCCCAACAAGTTTTACAACTGAAAAAGTTTGTAATAAAATTGGTTTCTTTCTTTTACATTCACAGGTATGACCACAAGCATATAGATGAATCAAAAGGGACCACTGTATACAAAATTAGGCCTCTAAACAGGGTCTGACAAATGGGAACAAGGTAGCAAAATGGTAAAACTACAGATGGTGTGCTAGCAGTGTAGGATACAGTTATATGATATATATATATATATATATATATATATATATATATATATATATATATATGTATTATAATCTTTGCACAGAGTGATGCCGCACAGATGGCTCATGCTATGGTCTTTCATGTCATGCATGGTCAAGTATTTGGTGCCCTTTAGGAAGTCTTTTTTATAATAACATTGTAATCTATTTTTTATATTTTCAATATTGTTGATGTATATAATAGCTACAGAAAACAGTTATAATAATAGTCCTTATATTACATTATTACTTTATTGACAACTAAATAGATATTTCTGTGTGGAAAACGATTTCTGTACATATGTCCATGTCAAAGACCTATAATGTAAAAGTCACTAGGCAAATCTTTCCCCTGAGATCAACCTACCGCAACCTACTGGAAATTACTGTCAAATCAGCCTGACAAATATAGTCCTAGAAGGGAATGTATGGATCATCACGTTGTATTTCTCGAGGATCAAGGAGAAAATATGAGAGATTTTCCTTTCTGCTAAGCAGAAGTGCATGTGTTCTCATTCTAAAGTTTGTACACAAATCATCTTTAATGAGAGACCGACGTAAAACATATATTTCAGCCATTACTTTTCAGCAGGATGAAAATTGTCAAATGAAATGTCAACATCCTGTCATCAAGCACTAGGATGTAGCCACGGTTGGAAAAAATTTCACAACTATTTGGCTCAAGGAGAAATAAAAATAGATGGTTTGTGGGCTTGCGCCAGCAAGTAATAAGGAATGTAGCCATAATGGTTCAAAGCTGTATCTTTCTCTAGGATTGTCTTATACTTTATGATTACCAGCCTTGCTTATTGCTGCCAAAGATAGTGGGGCACATGTGTTAGTAGTGAGGCAAACTGCACTCTGTAATGTGCAGAATGCACCAGATTATTAAAGACCGGCACATGGTCTTCAATAATCTGGCGCATCTTGCACTAGATTGTGCTATATCAAACTTTTAACATAAATGTGGCACCCAGTGCAAAGCATCACTGGCACGCTGCTTTAGGTGCAGGCATACCGACATGTACTGGAGAGGAGGAGGAGGTGATCCCTCCTCCCTCCATAGAAAACAGCGGCGCACGGCTGCACACACAAAGATAGAGCATGCGTGGCCGCCTTTGCCGTCTATGAAATTTGCGGCCGCATGTATGTCCCCCCAGTCGACTGTGTGAATGAGCCCTTAAGAAATAAATAAGGGTGTCCAAGAGAGGGGCAGATGCAAATTCCTTGATGCTCTTCCTGCCAGACCTCTTCTGTTCTGTCTTGTACTAAATCTCTCAGTAGTACTAGTAGTAGTAGTCCTTTGCGTCCAGAAACTAGTAATTTAAATGTGGCCTATAAAGTTTCTTTATCAAGTTATCACAACCTCATGGCTCATCTTATACCTGGAACAGATTGCATTACAGATATATTTGTATGCTTGTATTATCACCACCAGTCCAAAGGCCTCCAGAGTTCTGACAGCACCATTGTGATCTATAATGTTGTCACAATTCACCCATATCCCTCTTGTCTGAAATTACCAGTAATTATCACATCATGTCTTTGAAAGTGGTAGGGCATGAGAAAAAAATGTTAACATTTCATTTTGGAAATGGCTAAAAGGTACTTCTGCTCAGTCAAGTACATGGAAGAGAGGGATGTGTCGTGCTCGCTGTTTAGCCATCCAGGACAAATAAGCCGGGTGTTTCTTTCCAAGACGATTTGCTCCAGAACAGGTTTATGGTTTCCATACTCTGGTAGAAGCCAGAGAAACCCTTGTAGGTCATTTACCTACAGATACAGATTTTTAAGAGTCTTGTATCATTACATTAAACACAGTAACACAGCCACCCTTGTTGTTTCTAGTACATTGTAGAATGGAAGCATTCAAGTTTGTTTTTGAATTGTCATTAAGTTTTTGAAGCTTAGAGCTGTTCCCTTCACATATGAAGGTTTATCATCTGTATGTTTTCAATTCATCTGTAATGTAATTCTGTCAACGTTTTATGTAGCTTGCACTTCATAATGCAACAAGAAAGGGTAAATTGAAGATTGTTGCATCTTGTTAAGATGTCTGCTCTTCTTTTATGGAGCACTTTACATTAAAGAACAGTGGCTGTTGTAAAGCAAATCTTGTTATTCTTGTATAAAAAAAAATCACATTCTTGTATAAAACACAACTATTGTATAGAGTTTTCTATGTCACATTAGTCACGTTGAAAAAGTAAACATTGTGTAACAATGTGATGACTGCTATGCAGTGATGCCAAGAACTAAATCACAGACTTAACTTTATCTTTCAACAAAACTGCTGAAAAATATCAAGTCACAAGATGATAATTAATAAAATTTTGAGAGAATGTTCTGTGGTGTTTGCAGTTCATTTGTTTGTAGGAGTGATTCGAGTACGATTTTCTTTTGAGATCTCTTAACTTTTCTTAAATGAGATTAAGAATGGCTAAACACTGTCATTTATCCCTAGAGTTCAGTAGAGATGGCAGGGTACATAAATTTATACAACCTTCTATGTGTGAATAAAGCCCATATCCCAATGCTGAATCCTACAAACACTGAAAATGTTGGAATACAAATTTAGACTAATCTCTCACTGGAAAGGTAAAGGGGCTGACACATAAAAATAGCTCCTTGAATTCAGCAATAGTATGGCATTGTAGAGATAATTCTCCAAAATATGGACTAGGCTTTCTAACTGTAATGTATTGTTTTTAGCACTAGTTTCCTCATATGGAGAAAACAAATTTTATGGGCTCTAGGGCCAGTTTGCAGTGACACCCTCTTCAGCGACTTACTTACACTCCTGATTATGATTGGCTGCAGTGGTGATTTGTTATTGGACGTCACGTAAAAGGACAACAATATCAAGGTAGATGCAACAAAGTGTACCCAGTTTCCATTGCTACAAAGGAGGGGTAAGATATGACAACCCTTTTAAATACATGCAGATTCTTCTAGTGAGAATCCTTTGTATCAACAGGCAAAGGATAAAGGCCAAATATGGATATAAAAAGAAGTCCAGGGTGTTGACATCTGTTGTTTTACCTCTCTTACAGCCTCTAGGAATATAAGCAAAAACCATGATAGAAAGTGACACCAATGATAATATAAAAAACATCAATTCACCATAGAAACTCCCAAGAAATCTCAAGCCAAAGAAAGCAATAAGAGAGAAAAGAAATAAATAATGAAATCTTCAAAATAACTTACAAACACCACCATAAAACTATGCCAAGTGTGATAGCAAAAGTAAAAATGTAGTTACCCTGGTTACCCTTTTCTTGTCATGACAGTAGTCAAAATCTAGAAGCATTGCTAAATGTAAATTTATTTCTTTCAAAGACAGCTCAAATAAAGTATTTGTATTTGAAAGGGGTAGCACAGGCCAAGCATTTTTTTCTGCCAATCTTCTATGTATGGAGGCTAATCAGAAGACTTTGTTACATGTCCAAAATAACTGAGTCAGGTTAAGTTTACGCTACCGTCAGGATTTCCGTTAATTTACCTACGTTACAAAAAGATAACAAATGTTAAATAAACGGTAATATATCTGAACATAATGGATGACAGTACAAACACTTTACTTTCACGACATTGATTTATATTTTCTATAACTGTATATCTATCCCTCAAAGTTATCCCTCATACACATATAGATTGATGTATTGACATCTATATCTATCCATCCATCCAATCTATGCGGGAGATAGCGGCCACGTCTCCCCTCAATGCATTGGATACATCAAGAGGCTTAGGCCTTTTAATGTATCTGGTGGGCGGCGCGGCCGCGAGCAAAACTACACCAGGTCAGTTCGCTGGTTTTGCAAAAGAATGCTGCGCCCCACCCACGCCACATGACATGGAGGTGGCGTATTCTCGATTTTAATCTATCCCCCATAGATGTCATTTATAGATATCTCATTTCTACCTACCTATTGATCTCGTTTTTCTACCTACCTATTGATCTCGCTTTTCTATCTGCCTACCTATATTTCTCTCTATACCTCACTTTTATCTATAATCTATCCATCATCTATTTTTCTATCTATATATCAACTATTTCTGTCAATATCTGTCTATTCTCTTCATCTAAAAAAAAAAGTGACAAAAAACCGACACTGTCCATCCTCATTGACTTCAAAATAACTTAATGTCATCCTTTACGGTCAGTTATGCATCATCTGTCATTAATCAGTTTTTTTACAGAAAATCACCCAATTTTGACATTGAGCGAGCACATAGGATCCCGACGGTAATGAAAATTCCCGGGAATACGCCACGAACAATTATATGTAAAGTGCTTCTCTCCAGAGATAGGGACACGATACTTAGACGAGCACGTGACCATAAAGAGCTCACAGTCCAGGGCGTCAAAGTCGCGTTGTACCCTGACTTTTCTAGGGACACCTTACAAAAAAGGAAAAGTTTCTCTGAAGTAAAAAGAAGGTTAAGAGAAAAAGATATCATTTATTCTCTTTTACACCCGGTGAAATTAAAAATTCTATATCAAGATCAGTCCCATTTTTTCAGTACTCCTGAACAAGCTTCTGATTGGATGGATTCCAAAGGACTGTGATATAGACAGAAATATGTCTAGTTTTGATAAGGCCATCACCATGGGGGGGATGGGGAGGGGGTGGGAACGGGTTAGTGGCTCAAGTAGGTAGAGTTCTACAATTGTAGGACAGGTAGTAGGGAAGGGGGGGGAGTCTGACCTCTCTGTGGCATTAATCAGTTGTTTTACAGAAATATCCCCAAATTTGACATTGGGGCCGAGCACATACGGATACCGACGGTAATGAAAATTCACCGGGAGAAGCCACGAACAATTTATGTTAAAGTGCTCTTCTCCTCCAGAGATAGGACCGAACTTACCGACGAGCACGTGTGACCATAAAGAGCTCACAGTCCAGGGGGCGTCAAAGTCGCGTTGTACCCTGACTTTTTCTAGGGACCCTACAAAAAAGGAAAAGTTTTCTCTGAGTAAAAAGCAGGTTAAGAGAAAAAGATATCATTTTATTCTCTTGGTTTACTTACACGGGATTACCGGTGAAATTAAAACAATTCTATAGCAAGACACATCCCATTTTTTCAGTACTCTCCGAACAAGCTTTCTGAATTGGATGGATTCAAAGAGCTGGTGATTATAACAGAAAATGTCTAGTTTGATAGAGCCATCACCATGGGGAGGGATGGGGGGGGGTGGTGAAGGTTTATGGCTCATAGTAGGTAGGTTCTAACAATTGTAGAAGGTAGCAGGGGAAGGGGGGGGAGGAGGTAGGGGGGAGGGAGGGGTTGCTGCAGAAGAGGATCAAAAACAAAAAAAGAAAAAAAAAAAAAAAAGGGAGCGGGGTCTCCTTTTTTTTTTTTTTTTTTTTTTTTCTTTCTCTTTCTTTCCTCCCTTTTTAGAGATATTCAGGTTTAAAGTGAGAAAATCAGGTGCCATTTTTATATAAAAATCACTCCTGATGGAAGTTTAACAGTTAATATCTCAGTTTTTTCGTTTTTTTTTAAATATTTTATTTTTCATTTTCCAAAATTACAACAATACACAAAAGGCAACAACATCCACCTCTGGGAAGTATAAGGCACAATTATAAAGTTAGGGTTAGCAGCACAAAGATATCACTAAAAGAGAAATACATCAGTCAGTAGTGCAATAACAAACCCGTATAATGCCTCACAGGAGGAAAACCCCTCCCCAAGGCAGATTAACGCTCGCTCACTCCCTCATTCACACTTCACACACACAGAGCTATCCCTCCTCCTCTCCTGAAGCAGTCTGAGCGGACACCCACACATCCCATATCAAGAAAAAAACGGTCCGGAGCACCTCTAGCAGTGTAGGTGAGTTTGTACATTTGTAACTAGTTGAGGATAGATGCTCTGCAGCAGCTATAGGATGGAGGTTGACATACGCTGCAGCAGGCACAGAAGGTTGAGATGCTCTGTTGGTAGTTGAGGGTAGATGCTCTGCAGCAGCTATAGGATGAGGTTGACATGCGCTGCAGCAGGCACAGATAGTTGAGATTCTCTGTAGCTAGTTGAGGATAGATGCTCTGCAGCAGCCATAGGATGACATATGCTGCAGCAGGCTCAGATGGTTAAGATGCTCTATAGATAGTTGAGGATGGATGCTCTGCAGCAGCTATAGGATGAGGTTTACATAAGCTGCAGCAGGTGGTTGAGATACTTTGTAGTTAGTTGAAAGTAAGATACTCAGCAGCAAGTGCTAGAGAAAAGATTTCTCTCTTTCTTTTCTCTTTTTTACTTTGTTGTTAAATAGGGATGTTCTATTTTCTTTCTTTTCTCTTTTGTTATTGTATTTTTCTATTCTCTATTTATTAATTCTTTTGCAGTTAAAGAAACATTGTATGATGGTTGCATGTCATGAAACAAACCCTGCCCCAACTGCAGGAGGAGGATGACATAGTCTGCAGCAGGTACAGGAGGTTGTGATGTTTTGTAGTTGAAAGTAATATACTCTGCAACAAGTACATGAGGAAGGCTATTGTTCTTTTGATTCTATACTATTTCTTTTTTCTTCTTTTCACTTTCTTTCTTTATTTCAGTCCATGGAATATTGCATGGTAGTTGTATTCCATGGACCAAACACAGCCTTGAGATGTTGTGCAGGTAGTTGAGGGTAGATGCTCTGTGGCAGCTATAGGATGGAGGATGACATACGCTGCAGCATTATTACGGTTTATGGAGAAAGTGGGAGAATGTCCTATACTGGCGTTGGGGGATTTTAACTCAGTATTCTCTGACAGGGAAGATAGACTGGGGAAAAGTCAGTCTGCAAAACTGATGGTTAGGGATTCCCCTTTTTCTAGATTTTGCCACGAAATAGGGATGCTAGACGTATGGAGGTTGTTATATGGCGATAAGCCAGCTTATTCTTGTTTTAATCGCTCTCACGACTCTCTGTCTAGAATAGATCTTGCACTATGACATTAAAAATTGTATTGCCTTCAATAGGATTTATCATCGATGCGTTCCATTTCAGTTTCTTACTTTTATTAAGCAGAAGCTAGAAACGGAAATCTGAACAGTAGTGTGAACTGAGCCTCAGGTGGCGACAAGTTTTTATCTTAACTATATGCGGATTGTTACTACATACACTTTTAAGAGGCACTTTTGTATGCTTTTCTTCTCTTCTTGGGAAAAGCAAAAAGAAAAGAAAAACGGAGAGATCTACTGTGCGACCTGTACAAGAAAGCAATTGAGGCCTATAGCTTTGTGTAGAAAAATAACATTTTCTATTTTTTTAATGGAAAATTAATCCAGACAGACTACGTGTTTCTTCAACTTCTAAATTTTCTTCTCTTCTAGCACATTTCTGGAACACCATAGACACAACCTAACAACCTGATAGAACTGTTGGAAGTTGGCTGTAATACGATATCGTTTGTTCTAGGACTGGCCAGAGTAATGATTTCCACAAAAAACAGCCATACGCTCGGCACAAAACAAACACAAACCACAGGGACATGTCTAAGGTCCGTCAGGTGATTTGCACTAAAACCTAAGAGGGTCAGAGGCCACAGGCCACTAGGAGAACAGTGTAAACCTACACTGTGCTCTGACCCTCATACAAAAGTAATAAGGCCCTCACAATGGGGTTCTGAAGCCCTGAAAGAAAAATATTGAGGCCGATATCATTGACGTGAACGGCGTCCTCCCTAATAAGGCCCACGTTGTTACCTACTAGCTGTCTGTAATGGATGGCTACGTCACATCTGGAACTCACAAACTTTGCGACGTGCATGTTCAGCATTCGACGTGCCCTTTCGATGGAATAGGGGTTACGGGTGCCATTTCAAACAACTCTGGGCACAATCTATGACCAAACCACAACCAAAGATTGTAAAGATAAATACTTAAAGGGGTATTCTCGTCTGGGCACTCACATTCAGTTTCATTAATCTGCCATATATAAACATTTCTTCAATTGGATGTTATTAAAAAAAATGTTCCTGTGGGAAGATAATTTCTCATAAATGTAGTCATGTTGTCCCTTAGAAACGAGATAGATTACTCGGATACGGCCACCTCTGCTGGAGTGATGGCACAAATAAACAAAAAGATTTTATATATGAAATGTCCCGGAATTACTGCATGTCCCACAGCCGTCCTGTGGTAATGATCGCTGAATCCTGGTGGTCCCAAAGGGATCAATAACGCATGTCTAGCCAACGCTGCCAGAGTGTGACGTGGTCGTATCCGAGGAAGCTATCTGGTTTCTAAGGGACAACATGACTACATTTATAGGAAATTATCTTCACACAGGAACATATTTTTTATTAACATCCAATTGAAGAAATGTTTACATATGGCAAATGAAGTTAATTAAATGTAAATGCCCTGATGGGAATACCCCTTTAATGTCCTATAGCTTCCCTATATATAAAAGCTTCCCCTACATATAAAAGAGTGGCTGATCAGCCAAACCTACTGCCGAGGACAACCAATAAGAAAAAAACTATTAGTACAGCAGCAGGTTAGGACAAACATAAAGTTTGAAACATTCTGATTTCTATCTGCCTATGCGCATAACGTCAGCATCCAAAAGCCCAGCGGCATCAGCTGTTGTTGTAGCGCTGATACGGAAAGGCTGTGTACCAAATTCTTGCACAAGGACCCCCACCAGAGATAGTGCTTGCTTAAAAAGCGAGGTGAACTGTAATTTGGTGATGGGGGACCAGTCCTGATGACACAAAAAAGCTAGGGCTTTCGAACACTGGGAAATTAAACTACCCATCAACTGAACTGGGCAAAAAGTGCCTCCCAACCTTCCTCTGACAGCCAAATCCCAGAGCCATATATGTCTGTTTTCGTTTTCTTAAAATGTACCTTGACAATGTCCCCTAATAACAGAATGTCCTGGGCGCGTAGGCTAGTTGGTGCTTGGCTGGAAGCAGCTTCCAATTCAGTGACCCGCAAAGCGCTAAAGAATTCCAGCACTAAACCGCTCTGAAGCAACAAAGCCTCAAATGGTGGGAGCACACCTCTGCAGCGGCAATAAATAAATCCTGCAGTAAAAAAAACAAAATAGGCCTATGGGCCCTACGGACTGGTTCCTTAACCCATCATCGTAATAGTAAGTGGACCTGGAAGTCCTTTGTGACATCATGAATGTCCTATAACAGTGATGGCGAACCTTTTAGAGACTGAGTGCCCAAACTGCAACCCAAAACCTAATTACTTATGGCAAAGTGCCAGTACGGCAATTTAACCAGAAAACTGACGGTTTAGTTTAGAATCAATTTACACAGGACTGCCTGAGCTCGGATTCCAGCAGTCCTATACACACTGAAACGCCACTTTTACACCATTTTACATCACATAAACGAGTAATAAAAAGTTATCAAAAGGTCACGCAGTCCTCAAAATGGTAGCAATGAAAACAACGGCTCATTAAGAAAAAATCACCCCTCCCCAGATAAACACATTAGGTATTGCCATGTCCAAAAATGCCCGATCTATGAAAATATGATAACAATAATAATTATTGCAATTAATGTTTTCTTGCGTTTCATAATCACATTAAAATTCACCACTAGATGGGGCTGTGTAAGCTAGGGACATTACTATATGCCCTTCAGTATTCCTTCTCTGAGCTGATGGCGTGCAGCAGAATATCTATAGCTGTACACGGTCCATTCATTATACAGTGACAGGTCATGTATCTGGGACCCCTACACTCTGGGCCCCATGGTACCTGTTACCCTGGTAGTTATGCCAGAAATTATATACCTTCTATTTTTCTTCTTGTTATTTTATCTTTCTGTTATCTATTAATTTCTTTTGCAGTTTGTAAAACATTGTATGATGGTTGTATGCCATGAACCAAACCCTGCCCCAGCTGCAGGAGGAGGATGGCATAGTCTGCAGCAGGTACAGGAGGTTGTGATGTTTTGTAGTTGAAAGTAATATACTCTGCAACAAGTACATGAGGAAGGCTACCTTTCTTTTGATTCTATACTATTTCTTTTTTCTTCTTTTCACTTTCTTTCTTTATTTTTTCAGTCCATGGAATATTGCATGGTAGTTGTATTCCATGGACCAAACACAGCCTTGAGATGTTGTGCAGGTAGTTGAGGATGGATGGTCTGCGGCAGCTATAGGATGGAGGATGACATACGCTGCAGCAGGCACAGATGGTTGAGATGTTGTGCAGGTAGTTGAGGGTAGATGCTCTGCGGCAGCTATACGATGTGGTTGACATACTCTGCAGCAGGCACGGATGGTTGAGATGTTGTGCAGGTAGTTGAGGATGGATGCTCTGCGGCAGCTATAGGATTGAGGCATACATAACTCTAACGCAGGCACAGATTTTTTGAGATGTTGTCAGGTAGTTGAGGTGGATGGTCGTGCATCTTAGGAATGGTGATGACTACGCTGCAGCAATGGGCCATGATGGTTAGATTTTGTGCAGTAGTTGAGGATGGGATGCTCTGGTGTCAGCTATTGGATGAGGATGAATACGCTGTCAGCAGGCAAAGCTAAGGTTGTAGATGTTTGTCAGGTAGTTGAAGGTAGCTCTGCAGGCAAGTACATGAGGAAGGCTACTTTTTCTTTTGATTCTATACTATTTCTTTTTTCTTCTTTTCACTTTCTTCTTTATTTTTCAGTCCATGGAATTTGCATGGTAGTTGTATTCCATGGACCAAAACACCAGCCTCTTGAAGATGTTGTGCATGTATGTTGAGAGAGGGATGTGTCTGCCGCAGCTATAGGATGGAGGATGACATACGCTGCAGCAGGCACAGTGGTTGAGATTTGTGCAGGTTAGTTGGATGGAAGGTCTGTGCCGCAGCTATAGGATGGAGGATGACATACGCTGCAGCAGGACAGATGGTTGAGATGTTCTGCAGGTAGTTGAGGGTAATGCTCTGCGGCAGCTATATGGAGGATGACATACGCTGCCGCAGGCACAGATGGTTGAGATGTTGTGCAGGTAGTTGAGGGTAAATGCTCTGCGGCAGCTATAGGATGGAGGATGACATACGCGCAAGCAGCACAGATGGTTAGATGTTGTGCAGAGATGTTGAGGGTAAATGCTCTGCGGCAGCTATAGGATGAGGATGACATACGCTGCAGCAGGCACATATGGGGAGATTTGTGAGTGTAGTGAGGTAGATGCTCTGCGGCCTATATAGATGAGGTACATACTCTGCAGCAGGCACAGATGGTGGAGATGTTGTGCAGGTAGTTGAGGGTAGATGCTCTGCGGCAGCTATAGGATGGAGGATGACATACTCTGCAGCAGGCACAGATGGTTGAGATGTTGTGCAGGTAGTTGAGGGTAAGATGCTCTGCGGATCTAATGGATGGAGGATGACATACGCTGCAGCAGGCACAGATGGTGAGATGTTGTGCAGGTAGTTGGAGGTAGATGCTCTGCGGCAGCATAGGATGAGGATTGACATACTCTGCAGCAGGCACAGATGGTTGTAGTGTTGTGCAGGTAGTTGAGGGTAGATGCTCTGCGGCAGCTATACGATGAGGTTGACATACTCTGCAGCAGGCATGGATGGTTGAGATGCTTTGATGCTAGTTGAGTGTAAGACACTCTGCAACAAGTACTAGAGAAAAGATTTATTTTTTAATTTCTCTTTCGTTCTTTTACCTTTTTTACTTTTTTTAAAAAAAATAACATATGTTCTATTTTCCTTCTTGTTATTTTATCTTTCTGTTATCTATTAATTTCTTTTGCAGTTTGTAAAACAGTATGTGGTTGATGCCATGAACCAACCCTGCCCAGCTGCAGGAGGAGGATGGCATAGTCTGCAGCAGGTACAGGAGGTTGTGTGTTTTGTAGTTAAAAGTAATTATCTCTGCAACAAGTACATGAGGAATGGAACCTGCCAGTCTGGTTTAGGAAGATGAGGTTGAGTCATAGTGCTGGCAGTGTATGCTCACGATGTAGTGAGAATGCTCGTAGGTAGTTGAGGGTAGGTGCCCTGCAGCAGCTTTAGAATGAGGTGAATATGCTGCAGCAGGATGATGATTTAGAGCTCTGTAGTAGTTGCGATGGATGCTCTGCAGCAGCTATTGGATGACATAAGCGCAGCAGGCACAGATGGTTGAGACGCTCGGTAGCTTGTTGGAGTAAGTACTCGCAGCAAGTACAAGAAAGGTTTTTTCTTCTTTCCTCTTCTTTTTCTTTCTTTTCTTTTTACTATTTTTTAAAAAAAATATGTTCTATGTTCTGTGTTATATGTTTTGTCTTTTTGTAATTTTATCTTTTAATTCTCTATTATTTCTTGTGCAATTCGCGAAAACATTGATTGGTGTTGTATTGAATGAACCAACACTGCCTAGGCTACAAGGAAGGTTGAGATGCTCGTGTAGCTAGTTGAGGATAGATGCTCTGCAGAGTACAGGATGAAGTTGGATATACTCAGCTGCATCATTCTTTATATTTGTCTATTCTTTATCAATATTTGTTTTTTATCTATTCTTTTCTGTCTTTCTTTCTTTGCTTTCGTTCGTGATTTTCCCAGGTTATGTGTGAACACAGCTAAAAAAGACCAAATACATGATAGCAGGACTTACATCAACATTCCCACCATTTAGTAACACATCTTGTGATGTCATAGCTATGGTACTTCATGTTCCAATATTCTATTTAGTTAATAGTGGCATGATATAATGCGCCTATCAACAATTACCTATTTCCTCAAATTTTACAATAAGAAAACATCTATTTAATATTTCTTTCACTCCATTCAATCATATTAAATACAAATAACTGCTTACATAGGATTTACATACTTTGCTGATAAATGAAATGTTACATAGCAGTTTCATTAAGTTTCTGCTAGAGCTCTCGCCTCTGCATAAACAAATCTCACCAACTAGATGCGATCTGGAGCTTTCTATAATATACTAAAAAGTTGTGAGCCCGGGGCTGTGCTCTAAGTAAATCCTGTGGTATTACACAATATTGTGGGGGGTATGTGTTAGACCAGTACTGTACTGGCACTAATGTGGAATATTATTTAGAACATTTGTATATTATATAAAAGGTATTCATTCAATCCAATAGCAACATATTGTTTATATCCTAATTGCCAGTAGATTGAGTTATTCAATATGAATAAATATGATAAAATAAATAAAATTAAAGCAGCCTTAAGACAAAGAATATAGAACAGTTGCTCAACACCCAACATTGGCAGGTTAGAAACAGGGGTAGGGGGTAACTTGAATAAGTAACAATGGTCAAAAAACATAAGAATTCAATGCTTTGTATTAATAAACTGCACACTGTAACAGTGACTATATGATGAGCGGTGTATATTCTTTACGTTAGGACCAAATAAAGCTTTAAAAAAAAAAAAAAAAGAACTAGGGGAATTTAATACACTATAAAGGCCCATCGTAAGCGTCAGTTTACAAGTATTGCCATTATTCCAGGGCTTGGATGCTAAATAAAGTCTTTAACATATTTCCTATTATGTTTTATAAATATCAGGTGAAAGTCAGATTTGTACATTGGATACAGTGTTATAGTGTCCCTATAAAGTATATATGATAGCAACAATGTATTTTTACTGTGGCTGTGTTTTCACAGTAAAAGGGGATTGTATCGCACCAATCGGATTTTGGCGCAATTGCGCCTGGCTTTCATGCGACAGAAATCGGGATTAGGAATCTGAGCACGGATTAACTTTAAAATTGTGTCGCAAGACATGCATTACTACACCGGGAGGAAGATGTGAAACTCCGGACCTGTATCAGGGAGCGACACATACATGAAATTGGGCGCATGATATTAGTGAATCGCGTCCAGAGGTGCATTATCGTTGGACAGATTCTGTCTGCAGGAACTCCGTCAAGCCAGGTAAGTAAATGTAGGTTTAGAATGTTGATGATTGTAGGTAATATTTTGATGCCAAGCCTCTGGTGTAAATGTGGGCAATTATTTGGAAGGATGAGGCCTATGGTCTTATCACTCTGATAAAGTGCCAATGTTACTAGTATAATCTTTCTACTTTTCCTGTTTTGTTGTTAAGTTATATAAATTGTGTTCGTTGTTAGGTTTTATTGAGAAGGATGACTCCTCCAATCAAATATTCTAAACCTTTTTCATCCACAGCTGGCTTTCTTTGTTTTACCATGCTGTGATACATGCAGCAACTGTAAAAGCACATCCTATCAGAAAAAAGATAAAATCCACGTGTAAAATGACTTCTAACTTAAAGGGGTTTTCCCTAGTAACCCGTCTGGATCCATCGTCGCTCACCTGAGATGAGCAGAGGCCAGTTGTACATGGCCAGACTGCCCGTTCATCTCAATGGAGTTGACGTTTTCGAGTATGGCCGCTTAGCAACTCTCCATCAGATTCATATTAGAGAAAAAAGAACAGACCCTCATCTCGGGAGCAGCGGGGGGGCCAATGTACCCCTGTTCTCCTGATCTGTGGGGTCTCATCACGTCAGATGCCCTTTTGTCAGCAAGATAGGCCTTATCGTGGTGGATAAGGCCTAACTTGTTTCAAGGAAAATCCCTTTAAAAATACTAGATTTCTTACCTGTTCCACAGGGGGTCGTCTACTAGTAGGTTCTGATAAATGCAATACATAGGCTGCACAGTAAGATGCTCAAACAATAATTAATGAACATATTTGAACCTTAGGGCAGTTTTAAAAAACACTCTTCGCTCCACTGTAAAAAAGTACATAAACTGCAAATCCCAAATCTCTCAGATTCTGTTATCATCACTCAGTTAAAAACTACTTGGAATCGCAGGAAATAATTTATCCGAGACGTTAGGGCGGAATCTCCCTGATTTTTAATTTGATTCCCTCTCACAAAAGGGTTAACACTTATTTAGAGATTCTTTGGTTTTCTTAGGTTTTTTTTACCACACTCCAGTCTCAGTCAGTTGCACAACACGTACGTGGACTGCCTTGTACCAAACCTGCTTTATTATAGCAACTTATTCTTATTCATAAGAAACTTTCAATAATTGTGGAACACTTGCGATTGGGAATGTGCACCACGTGTTTTGCATGTGCACATGAGATCAGGAGAAACTCCTTACCCACTGTGCATCCATATCATTTTAATGTAATCAAGGGCAGTTTTTGACTGTAACCATGGGGAGCCACAACTGTGCCCACTAATCCAAGGCCAAATAACCTAGCCCTTTAACCCTAAGCTACTGACCCCTAACATATACATTGCCTTCCATAATTAAAGGGGTTGTTAAAACTGGGTCAAGGGTGTCAACAAGAAGAAAGCAGTGGCACTCCTGCTCCGGTCCAGCACTGTCTCCAAACACGGTCTCTGTATGTTATCAGAAGTGCCCAGCATTGACGTCACAACCAACGAGGCAGCCGCTGCAGGTCCTGCCCTGTTCCATAGCCTACAGGCAGAAAGACTGCTATATATATATACAGGCGGTCCCCTATTAAGGACACCTGACTAGGACGACCCCTAGTTACAGACTGACCCCTCTGCCCTCGCCACATGGTGACCATGTGAAGCTCTCTGAATGCTTTACTATAGTCCCAAAACTGCCATGATCAGCTATAAGGTGTATGTTATGAAGCTTTATGATAATCCTTGATCCCATTTACAGCAAAGGTTTGTAACTCAATTGTCACTGGAGAAAGAAACTAATGTTGGCCTGGAGCTACACCTTATAAAATATACAATTTAAATTAACATACAATTCACTTCGAACAAACCTGTACAAGACAGAGTACATGAGAACAGAACCTAAACCAAACTCCGTTTTGTGTATTGAGTGCAGAATTGTGAGCTAATGGGTAACCAGTAGTCAAACCACACTGTAAATCCAGCAACTCACGTATGACGTTTGCGTCAGAGGAATTCTCTTTCATCTTCTTCTTCTATCTGGAAGATATTTCAGCTTCTTCCAGCAAGATTCAATACTTAGAGATTTAGAAACACAAATAAAATTAGGTTCATCTTTATATCATCATCTCAGATAACTACTACTTCTTAACACACTTTTATAGTGCTCTGTTTTTCCCTAAGATCACTGTTATGCTCTCAGTAGCCAGTAGTCACTGTGTTGTCCCAGTAGTTACAATGGCTGATCAGACTCAGTAGTCACAGTTTCTGCCCCCCAGTTGTTAAAGTGCTGTCGCCAGTAGTCACAGTGTTACCACCAGGAGTCACAGAACAGCCACATAGCCAGTGTTGCCCTCAAGCCCCATAGCCAAAAGCTGCCTCCCATTATTGCAGTGCAGCCCCCACTAGCCATCGTTGCCATCAGACCCCAGTAAACCTCAGTGATGCCAGAAGTAGTTACAGTGCTTCCTCACTGACATTGCTGCCCCAAGCCCCAGTTAGTCACAATGCTGCGCCACTACGTCAGTTCTGTGCACTCAGTAGCCATATTGTGCCCCCACTAGCCAGTGCTTGGTCCCAATAGTCACAGTGATGCCCCTACTACGAGTGCCTGTGCCTAGGCACATTGCTACCTACACTAGCCAGTGCTTGCCCCAGTAGTCAAAGAGCTGCCTGCAGTAGTCAGTGTTCCCATGAGCCAGTGTTTTCCCTCAGTGCCACTGTGCTTGCCCATGTTGTCCACAGTGTTGCCCCCACAAGCAGTGTTTGCTCCAAGCAGTCATAGAGCTCCCAGTAGCCACCGTGCTGTCCCTACTAGCCAGTTCTTGCCACTCAGTAGCACACAGTACTGCTCCCAATTGTCACAGTATTGCCTACAGCAGCAGCATTACTGGCCCCCCATAGTCCCCGTGCTTGACCCCCAGTAGCCACAGTACTGCACCCCATAGTCACATTGTTGCCTCCACTAGCCACAGTGTTTTTCCCAGGGCCGCCACTAGTTAGCGCTTGCCCCTAGAAGCTAAAGTGTTGCCCCCACTAGCCAATGCATGTCCCCAGTGGCAACGGTTGCCCCCACTAGCCGTGCATGTCCTCATGTAGCAGAATCCTCCTCCCTTAAAATGAATCATTTCAAAACCACTTGCTGCTAGGTTTTACGAAGGATAATCAGACATTTGGAAAGTCTCATCACTCTTGCAGACCAAGAACTTACAGTGACCAGTTCTGGATAACAAGATTATAGCAGGACTAAAACTGAAAAGCTAACAGTGTAAGACCAAATACCTACCTTCTTTCAGCAAAGGATGATGTTGCCATACTCTGCAGCATACTTCTTTTAATTCTTTTTCTTTTCTTTTTTTTTAATTTTCCTTTCATGTTCATATTTGTCCATGAAACATTGTATGGTTGTTGTATTTCATGGAGCAAACACTGCCCTAGGTACAGGAGGAGGTCAAGATCCTCTGTAACTAGTTGAGGATAGATGCTCTGCAGCAGCTATAGGATGGAGGATGACATATGCTGCAGCAGGCACAGATGGTTGAGATGTTGTGCAGGTAGTTGAGGGTAAATGCTCTGCGGCAGCTATAGGATGGAGGATGACATACGCTGCAGCCAGCACAGATGGTTGAGATGTTGTGCAGGTAGTTGAGGTTAGATGCTCTGCGGCAGCTATAGGATGGAGGATGACATACGCTGCAGCAGGCACAGATGGTTGAGATGTTGTGCAGGTAGTTGAGGGTAGATGCTCTGCGGCAGCTATAGGATGGAGGATGACATACTCTGCAGCAGGCATGGATGGTTGAGATGCTTTGATGCTAGTTGAGTGTAAGATACTCTGCAGCAAGTACCTAGAGTAAACGATTTCTTTATTTCTCTTATCTTTCTTTTACCTTTTTAATTTTTTTTGTTCTAAAAAAAAAGATATTCATTTTCCTTCTTGTTATTTATCTTTCGTTATCATAATGTCTTTTGCAGTTTGTAAAATGATGCCATGAACCAAGCCCTCCACAGATGCAGGAGGAGGATGATATAGTCTGCAAGGTACAGGAGGTTGTGATGTTTGGTAGTTAAAAGTAATTACTCTGCAACAAAGTACATGAGGAATGTCATGAAAAGTGCCCATGCCACATTGTCTGGTTGTTGTATTCATGGACCAAACAAAGTTATTAGGTAGAGGAAGAAGTTGAGATGCTCTGTAGATAGTTGGGATATATGCCTGAAGAAGCTATAGGATGGAGGTTGCATATGCTGCAGTAGCCCAGATGGTGAGAGGCTCGTGGTAGTTGAGGGTAGGTGCACCGACGAGCTTTAGAATGAGGATGACATATGCTGAGCAGGATAGGATGATTTAGATGTCTGTAGTTAGTTGCGATGGATGCTCTGCAGCAGCTATGGAGACATAAGCTGAAGCAGGCACAGATGGTTGGACGCATCTGTAGCTTGTGAGAGTAATATACTTGCAGCAAGTACAAAAGAAAAGGTTTTTTGACTTCATTTCCTCTTCTTATTCTTCTTTTCTTTTTTACTATATTTTTAAAAAAAATATGGTTCTATGTCTTTGTTATATTTTTCTTTTTGTAATTTATCCTTTAATTCTCTATCTTTTTTTGCAACATCGAGAAACATGGTATGGTGGTTGTATTGTCAATGAACCAAAACACTGCCTAGCTACAGGAAGAGGTTGAGTGCTCTGGAGCTAGTTGAGGATAGATGCTCTGCAAGCAGTACAGGATGAAGTGGAATATCAAGCTGCATCATTCTTTATATTTATTCTTTTATCAATATTGTTTTTTTATCTATTCTTCTGTCTGTCTTTTTCTTTTCTTGTGGTTTTCCCAGGTTATGTGTGAACACAGCTAAAAAGAACCAAATACATTGAGTAGCAGGACTTACATCAACATCCCACCTTTAGTAACACATCTTGTGAGTAATAGCTATGGTACTATGTTCAAACTTCTTTAGTATAGTGTGGCCATGAATAATTGCAAGGCCTATCATATAACAATTACTATTTCCTCAAATTTTACAATGAAAGAAAACATTCTTATTTAATTATTTCTTTCACTCATTCAATCTATATTAAATAACAAATAACTGCTTACATAGGATTACATTACTTTGCTGATAAATGAATGTATACATAGCAGTTTCATTTAAGTTTCTGCTAGAGCTCCTCGCCCTCTGCATAAACAAATCTCACCACTAGATGGCGATCTGGAGCTTTCTATATACTAAAAAGTGTGAGCGAGGGGCATCACCGTGTGGTGACTAAAGCCTGGCTGTGCTCTAATGCATCCTGGGTATTACACAATATTGTGGGGGTATGTGTTAGACCAGTACTGTACTGGCACTAATGTGGAATATTATTTAGACATTTGTATATTATATAAAAAGGTATTCATTCAATCCAATAGCAACATATTGTTATAGTCCTAATTTGCACAGTAGTATGAGCTTATTCAATATGAATAAAATATGATAAAATAAATAAAATTAAAAAGCAGCCTTAAGACAAATGAATATAGAACAGTTGCTCAACACCCAACACTTTGCAGGTTTAGAAACATAGGGGGTAACTGTGAATAAGAACAATGGTCAAAAAACATAAGAATTCAATGCTTTGTATTAATACTGACACTACTGTAACCGTGACTATATGTATGCATGTATATTCTTTACGGTAGACCAAATAAAGCTTTTTAAAAAAAAAAAAAAAGAAACATAGGGGGAATTTATAATACATGATAAAGGCCCCATCGTACAGTGTCAGTTTAGAAGTAATTGCCATTATTCCAGGGCTTGGATGCTAAATAAAGTCTTTATAAATATTTCCCATTATGTTTTATAATATATCAGGTGAAAGTCAGATTTGTACATTGGATACAGTCTGTTATAGTGTCCCTATAAAGTATATATGATAGCAACAATGATTTATACTGTGGCTGTGTTCACAGTAAAAGGGGATTGCACGCAATCGGATTTTGGCGCAATTGCGCCGGCTTTCATGCGACAGAAATCGGGATTAGGAATGAGCGCGGCATTTAACTTTAAAATTGTGTCGCAATACATGCACTTACATACACCGGGAGGAAGATGATGAACTCCGGCGGACCTGATCAGGGAAGCGACACATACATGAAATTGGGCGCATGATCTTAGTGAATCGCGCCAGAGTGCATTATCGTTGGACAGTCTGTTCTGCAGGAACTCCGTCAGCCAGGTAAGTAAATGTAGGTTTAGAATGTTTGATTGTAGGTAATATTTTGATGCCAAGCCTCTGGTGTAAATGATGGGCAATTTATTTGGAAGGATGAGGCCTATGGTCTTATCCCCCTGGATAAAGTGCCAATGTTACTAGATAATTCATTCTATCTTTTCCTGTTTTGTTGTTAAATGGTTATATAAATTTTGTTTCTTTTAGGGTTTTATTGAAGAAGGATGACCTCTCCAATCAAATATTCTAAACCTTTTTCATCCACAGCTTGGCTTTCTTTGTTTTACCACTGTGATACATGCAGCAACTGTAAAAGCACATCCTTACAGAAAAAAGATAAAATCCACGGTAAATGACTTCTAACTTAAAGGGGTTTTCCCGATGGAACCCCGTCGGATCCATCGTCGCTCCCTGAGATGAGCAGAGCAGCCAGTTGTACATGGCCAGACTGCTCCGTTCATCTCAATGGAGTTGACGTAGGTTGTCGAGTATGGCGCTTAGCAATCTCCGTCAGATTCATATAGAGAAAACGGAACAGACCGCTCATCTCGGGGAGCGACGTGGGGTCCAATGTACCCCTGTTCTCCTGATCTGTGGGGGTCTCATCACTCAGATGCCCTTTGATCAGCAAGATAGGCCTTATCGTGTGGATAAGGCCTAACTTGTTTCAAGGAAAATCCCTTTAAAAATACATAGATTTCTTACCTGTTCCACCAAGGGGGTCGTCTACTAGGTAGGTCTGTAAAATGCAATACATAGGCTGCACCAGTAGATGCCTCAAACAATGAATTAATGAACATATTTTGAACATTAGGGCAGGTTTTAAAAAACACTCTTTCGCTCCACTGTAAAAAAGTACATAACTGCAATCCCAAATCTCTCAGATTCTGTTATATCACTCAGTTAAAACATACTTGGAATCGCAGGAAATAATTTATCCGAGACGTCTAGGGCGGAATCTCCCTGGATTTTTTAATTTGATTCCCTCTCACAAAAGGGTCTTAACACTTATTTAGAGATCTTTGGTTTTCTTTAAGGTTTTTTTTTACCCACCTCCAGTCTCAGTCAGTTGCACAACACTGTACGTGGACTGACTCTGTACCAAACCCTGCTTTATTATATGCAACTTATTCTTATTATCATAAGAAACTTTCAATAATTGTGGAACACTTGCGATTGGGAATGTGCACCACGTGTTTTGCATTGTGCACATGAGATCAGGAGAAACTCCTTCCCACTGTGCATCAATATCATTGTTAAATGTAATTCAAGGGCAGTTTTTGAATGTAACCAGTGGGAGCCCAAATGTGCCCACTAATCCGAAGGCAAATAAACCTAGCCCTTTTAACCCTAAGCTACTGACCCACTAACATATACAGTGCCTTCCATAATTAAAGGGGTTGTCTAAACTGGGTCAAGGGTGTCAAAACAAGAAAGCAGTTGGACTTACTTCCCCGTCTCTGTATGTATACAGAAGTGCAGCAGTGACGTCACAACCAAAGAGGCAGCCGCTGCAGGTCCTGCCTGTGGTCCATAGCCTACAGGCAGAAAGACTGCTATATATATATATACAGGCGGTCCCCTATTTAAGGACACCTGACTAGGACGACCCCTAGTTACAGACTGACCCCTCTGCCCACTGTGACCATTGGTGAAGCTCTCTGAATGCTTTACTATAGTCCCAAACTGCCATGATCAGCTATAAGGTGTATGTTATGAAGCTTTATTGATAATCCTTGATCCCATTACAGCAAAAGGTTTTGTAACTCCAATTGTCACTGGGGCAAAAAACTATTTTGCCTGGAGCTACAATTATAAAATATACAATTTAAATTAACATACAAATTCAACTTACGAACAAACCTGTACAGACAAGTACATGAGAACAGAACCTAAACCAAACTCCGTTTTGTGTATTGAGTGCAGAATTGTGAGCTAATGGGTAATACCAGTAGTCAAACCACACTGTAAATCCAGCAACTCACGTATGACGTTTGCGGTCAGAGGAATTCTCTTTCATCTTCTTCTTCTATCTGGAAGATATTTCAGCTTCTTCCAGCAAGATTTCAACTCTAGAGATTTAGAAACACAAATAAATTAGGTTCATCTTTATATCATCATCACCTCCACCTTCTTAACACACTTTTAATAGTGCTCTGTTTTTCCCCTAGAGATCACTGTTATGCCTCTACAGTAGCCAGTAGTCACGGTGTTGTCCCCAGTAGTTACAATGCTGACTCCAGGCTACAGTCGTCACAGTTCTGCCCCCCAGTTGTTAAAGTGCTGTCGCCAGTAGTCACAGTGTTACCACCAGGAGTCACAGAACAGCCGCCAGTAGCCAGTGTTGCACTCAAGCCCCAATAGCCACAAAGCTGCTCCCATTAGTTGCAGTGCTGCCCCCACTAGCCATCGTTGCCATCAGACCCCAGTAACCTCAGTGCTGCCAGAAGTAGTTACAGTGCTTCCTCCACTGGACATTGCTGCCCCCAAGCCCCAGTAGTCACAATGCTGCTGCCACTAGTCAGTTCTTGCACTCAGTAGCCATATTGCTGCCCCCACTAGCCAGTGCTTGGTCCCAATAGTCACAGTGATGCCCCTACTAGCGAGTGCCTGTGCCTAGTAGCCACATTGCTACCTACACTAGCCAGTGCTTGCCCCCAGTAGTCAAAGAGCTGCCTGCAGTAGTCAGTGTTGCCCCTATGAGCCAGTGTTTTCCCTCAGTAGCCACTGTGCTTGCCCCAGATGTCACAGTGTTGCCCCCACAAGCAGGTGTTTGCTCCAAGCAGTCATAGAGCTGCCTCCAGTAGCCAACATGCTGTCCCTACTAGCCAGTTCTTGCCCTCAGTAGCCACAGTACTGCTCCCAATTGTCACAGTATTGCCTACAGCAGCAATTACTGCCCCCCCCATAGCCACAGTGCTGCCCCCACTAACAAGTGCTTGACCCCCAGTAGCCACAGTACTGCACCCAATAGTCACATTGTTGCCCCCACTAGCCACAGTGTTTTCCCAGTGCCGCCACTAGTTAGCGCTTGCCCCTAGAAGCTAAAGTGTTGCCCCCACTAGCCAATGCATGTCCCCAGTGGCCATACGGTTGCCCCCACTAGCCAGTGCATGTCTCATGTAGTCACAGTGCTGCCCCAGTAGCCAGTAGAAAAGTTCCTGTCAGTAATTTTTTTTATTAAATAAAAATTCCCCTACAGCCACCATAGGCATAAATATGGCCCTGCCCCCACTACAGTCTGATTCAGAGATTGCCCGTCCAACACCCAAACAGATCAGTGATTATCAAAGACTTTGTGCATATTGTATTAAAGGGTTGCTGTTTATGGTAAAATAAATTTGAGAAAAATATTGTTTATCCTAAGATATTGGGATTGCTCTTCACACATTATAATATGAACATATGTACGCACTGTATTTCATATTTTTATTATTGGGGGGGAGGCTGTATTTGTTAAGATTAAGTGGAGATTGTATATATTTTAATGACTGAGGTGTGTATTATGAGGTTCTCCAGCAGCTGAGGTGTCTTATATGATGATCTACAGCAGCTGAGGTGTGTATTATGAGGTTCTGCAGCAGCTGAGATGTGTATTATGAGGTTCTAAAGCAGCTTAGGTGAGTATTATGAGGTTCTGCAGCAGCTGAGATGTGTGATTTGATTATCTACAGCAGCTGAGATGTGTATAATGAGGTTCTTCAGCATCTGAGGTGATTATTATGATGTTCTAAATAAGCATGCGCTTTTGACAGGTTTTACCAATTATCTCAGGCTCATTTGCATAATTTTAAAAGCCGATCAGATCCTGCCAGAGGGGGCACACACCAGTATGTCAGTGTGCTTGGTTTACAATCCTTGATCTGGTGATAGATGTCTATTAAACTCTCCCAATCAGGACCAGGGCTCGTGGGTGAGATGGGCGAAACTTCTGCATTTTCTCCATTGTTTGGGGGATAGAAAGGTGGTTGCAATGCTGGTGTCGGCACATCTTTAATATAAAGGGAGGCAGGTGGCATTCCCACTTGGGAGGCAGTGGTAGAGGCTTAGACAACAGAAGCAGCAGAAGGAGGCTTAGGTGCATTCATGGGGTTTTTTTGGTGTGTCATCCACTGCTGCTCATGTGTTGTTTCCTGGGGGCCTGGTCATACACATGGTGCTCAGACTATTGTTCACTTCAGGGATGGGCAGCACAGTATGCAAATGATGTGGGCTGTGCACAAAAGAGGTGGAGCAAGTTGAAGACAATCCAATGGAACTTGAGGCACTCTTTGTTATGTAACTAATGCTTCAACTTCGTCTGGCCTCTCCGTTCTGGGAACACACAATCCAAAAGGCCAATTATTATAAACTTCTAGCAACCCCTCAGAGTCATTCTAGCTGCCTCCTCTCTTACAGACAGTCCTGGTTGGGTCCACTCATCACACCCAAACCGTCTTCTAGTGCAGTGACATCAATAGCATTTCATTTTTTTTAATAAATAGTTTTTTATTTTTTCTTTCTTTATTTTTTCTGTTATTATTTTAAGTACTTTAAGTACTATACACTTTTTGTCCATTTTCACAAATCTTCAGCCCTCTATCCCTTACTACCCCCATTTTACAGCCATTTATGAGTGTTAAAATTCGGTCACCATTGACTTCAAAGAGGATTGTGATTAGGGTCAAGTCCGAGTCTCGAACCAAATTTTTTCCCGTTGTTTGGCCAAGCACGTTGAACCCCAATTAGCCAAACCTGCTCATCATAAAAGGCAATGCGTTTCGACATTAGATATATTCATTAGACCTGAAGAAGGAATTTTGCCAACAGTGTGAAGAATTCAAACACTTTAGCATTAACTATAGAAATGTGTGCTGGCAGCTTGATGTCCTATAGCAGGGATGCATTAGTTTGGGGTCAGACCGGAGCTTAGTGCCTTCACGGGGCTTATAGCCTATAAAAAAAGATAGCTTGCACCGACCGCGGCTATTAACCCTTTCATTGCCGCTGGCAAAGTCGCCGGCAGTATTTAAAAGACGGCTGCCATGGTAGCCTCGGGTCTTCATTTGACAGCCATAAAGAGCTATATATACACATATATGCATAAAATAGCCGTATATACATAATATGGATATAAACAAACATTATAAATTATAAATTCACACAGAACATGCAATCGCTTACTACATGGACTATGCTAACAATGACCTCTGGTAACGTGATTCCCTTCAGAGACTCAGATTCTTTAAGACTACAAGCAGAGACTTATTAAAAGAATTTAATTTATAGAAAAAATGCAGTACACTCAAAGAATTAAAATTGTCAGATAAATACGATACTTACAAACAGTTAGGGAAGAAGGAAACAAAAAATTCTTGCTAGTGAAATAGAAAGAAATTCTTTGGCCCGAGGACAGGGCATAGACATTGATCCAGTCTTCTAGTGTGATAGAGTCCTCAGAACTGAACAACACCATGGGGCAGATTTACTTACCCAGTGCATTCGCGATCCAGCGGCGCGTTCTCTGCGTTGGATTCGGGTCTTCCGGCGATTTACTATGGCAGTTCCTCCGACGTCCACCAGGTGCGCTGAATGCACTGGAGTTCACCAAGCCAGGCCAAGTGAAGGTAAGGGCGTGTCCAGCGACACTTTTTTTTTTTTTTAATGCGGCGGTTTCTCCGAATCCGTCGGGTTTTTGTTCGGCCACGCCCCCGATTTCCGTCACGTGCATGCCGACGCCGAAGCGCCACAGTCCGATCACGTGCGGCAAAAACCCGGGGCAATTCAGGAAAAATCGGCGTAAATCGGAAATATTCGGGTAACACGTCGGGAAAACACGAATTGGGCCCTTAGTAAATGACCCCCCATGTGTCTGCTTCACCAATTTAAACCCAGGTGATTTTTGACCCCCACCCCTGGCTGTGATGTCACTGTGAGGGGGAGTTTTTCTATCCCCCTCCCATCAGTGAGGTACTTTTTGGGTCTGAGTTTTTATAAAAACCCCATAACTTTTGATTGGAAGACGGCACAATTGTGCCATTGCTTCCAACCAAACGGGTACATTATTCCCATTAACCTCAAACCAAACTCGGGGTGTCTTAGCCTAATATCAGGGGTGTTCTGCTATTGACTGCCTTCCCCTGGAGCTAACATTCTGATTTTCGCTCCTGTGTAACTGGGGGACCCATAAATATGAATTATGCCTCAGTTATGGGCAGCTATGATATTCCCTTTGTCTATGTTTGGAGGGAAAACCAGAGTCTGCTGGTTCTTTTCATCCCCCACCTCCTGGACCACTCACTGGCTAAAGGTGTTAATTTTACCACTTATGAAGACCATGCTCCTCTGATCAAACAGAGACTCCCTGGGGTGTTATAGACACACTGCCAGGCTCCTCTTCCTGGCTGGTCTTAAAACAAATGGAGCCTAATGACTCATAACAGGCAGAATGAAACACCACAAAAGAAAGAAACTCTACAAACTGTAGAGTGGTAATATTATTATCACACCTCCCTCCAGAGATATGGCATGGGATTTTGATATTCTATTTCATATCCCAAGCCATCCTTGTGCTGGATGGTGAAGTCATCCTGCTGTAGGGCAAGACTCCATCTCAGCAGCTGCAGTTTCAGCAAGGCCCACAGAATGGCCAGACATACTGTCAATGTGGTGGCAAAGGCCACCTCCTCCGGGAGGAGCTTCCTACTCAGGGGTACTATCCCCGACTTCAGCATCCCCCACCTGCTGGATATCCCAGGTACTGTACCTTGGTCATGCTTTTCTGACACTTTCCCAGCTTGATTGTCAGACTGGCTTTCTTGGTGCACTGGGACACCTGTGACAGAAGTGTCAAGTGCTCCCCCCAGATCTGACAGAAAATAGCAGCGCTGTCCAAGTAGGCAACAGCTGGACCTTCAGACACGTTTATTTGCTTGTTCATCAAGCACAGGATGTTTTGGTTTGAGTCCAACTGGATTGCGCATCCCTTATTTTCCCTGGGTGTCTAGGAAAACAGGCATCAGCCAACGCCCCTTATTGCAATCCCTAATCTTGAGGTGGTTGGCACTGGCTAGGTGATCCAACATCTCAACTATGTGGGGCATCGGGTATGCATCAGAAACTGTGATGCCATTCTGTTCCCTGTAGTCCACACAGATGGGTTTGGCCTTGTCCCAGTTGGGAGCAAACATTACAGGTGATGCCCTTGCATTTTCAGATTTTTGGACACCCCCAGTCTCAACACCTCTTCATCTTCTCTTCCTATGTCAGTACTCCCACCCACTAAGGCCTGACATGTAGCTAGTTTAAGGAATGGGGGATCTCCTGTGTGTGGTGTAACTAGTGGGGTCCCTCCTAATCTCCCTGTAGTACATGCAAGGAAAAAGTTACCTACCTCCCTCAGCTGGGATTTCTGAATTCCCAATGACTGGGTACTAGCTATGGCATCCTTTGCCCTATCCCTCCTTTGCTGACACCAGTACATTAGGCAGGGCCTCCCCTTCTCTATCCCTGACCAGGTGATCCAACCCCCCCTGCAGGTCTGCTGGTGTGTGTCATGTCTCCCAGAACCATGACTGTCAGGTTATCCCCATAGTGCAGGGCAGCCTGAGACAGGCAATGTCCTGACTCTACAGTGGTTGATGACAATAAATCAGGACTGACCTCGGTCACTGGTAACCAGCTGTCAGTCCCCTCTACTTCATCTGTAACCACAACAGCAGAAGGCTCCAGCCTCACAGATTGGGGAGGTTCTGGGTCAGTCTGGCTGCTGGTTACAGGGGAAATGGACCAACCACACTCTCCATTGCGGGGCAGAGCTGTGGGTGTGCAATCCATGTGTACATTAATCACATTTCCAGATGCCACACAGTCACTGGCTTCCACACTACTGCTAGACTGGCAAACATCATCTATGACAGGAGTAGTTACATTCACATTAACAGCAGTGTCTGACATTACGGTATCTGTATCCAGGGGAGGACTGGGAAATTAATATGGCCCTGGAAAAAGTTTTAAAAGTGGCCCCATTTTGTGGGTTGGTCCAAATTCTCAGAAGGTGGAGTCAACAAAAGGGGGCGGGTTCAGAATACGAACCACAGCCATGTTTGTAGAAGGTTTGCTTATGCAAAAAAGCAATTCTAACATTCCTTTGATATAAATAATATATTCTGCAGCAGTTGAGGTGTGTATTATGAGGTTCTCCAGCAGCTGAGGTGTCTTATATGATGATCTACAGCAGCTGAGGTGTGTATTATGAGGTTCTCTGCAGTGTAGTATAAGTGCTACCAGTCAGTCTGCAGTGTAGTATAAGTGCTACCAGTCAGTCTGCAGTGTAGTATAAGTGCTACCAGTCAGTCTGCAGTGTAGTATAAGTGCTACCAGTCAGCCTGCAGTGTAGTATAAGTGCTACCAGTCAGCCTGCACTGTAGTATAAGTGCTACCAGTCAGCCTGCAGTGTAGTATAAGTGCTACCAGTCAGTATACAGTGTAGTATACGTGCTACCAGTCAGTACACAGTGTAGTAAAAGTGCTACCAGTCAGTATAAAGTGTAGCATAAGA
>CM033643.1:142045028-142237843 GCA_019512145.1 Engystomops pustulosus
AATTATCACAAATGATGGTTACTCTTTAAGCAACTTAAGGAGGTGCAGAGGGTGTGGTTGAAACTAGACCCAAGAGGTTTAGGGGGCCCATAAGAGAAGACTTGTACTATAAACCATACATTATAGTTAGGGGCCAAGCTTAGCCTTAACACTAGGACCCATCAGCTTAAAGTTACGCCAATGGCTTCAAGTGTCCTGTATCTTCTTATATAACCGAAATGATGAGAAATCTGTAATTATAAAAATATTCTTTATGTACTTTATGAAGTGTCTCTGAACTTTGTCATGTGTTTCTTTGTGGAATAAGAAGTTTTATAGACTGCTATCAACATACAAAAATACCCTTAAAAACTAATTTTACCTGCCTCAAGGTTTCTGCTAATGCCTACTATTATGACAGCAACATTATTGTTTTTGCAATCTGTTTTATGTTTCCGATTCTCAAAGTGGGTCTCTGCACTGAGTTCCTTTGATTTCCCACTGTTCTCTGTTGTCCCTTTCTGGCTATAAACCGGCTGGATCGGTGTTTACCACTTCGATGTGGGCAGAGTTTGATTATTAAAAATAAACACAGCCTCTGCTGTAGCGCTCCCGAAGTAGGCCCATAAAATAACTGCTGTACACAGCGTACACTGGGAATTTGCACAGCTTTTTAATGTTTAAACAAGCAGGTTATTATAGTTAAATATGGTTTTCCCAGGCTCATATTTGAATTTTATGTTCATCTGTGCTTTTACTGAAGACCCCCCCGCTCCCTCAGCTGGAAGCCAGTAGAATAGATGTGATTACTGCTATGGTTTATTGCAGCTGTGAAGTTTGTAACATTCATAATAAATCATAATTTAGTACTTTACTTCAATATTTACCGCTTTTTCTGATTGCAATACCTCAATGGAATTCTATAGCACCTTAAGGGAAAATGTACAAATTTCATATATAAACTGAGGATATTTAAAGTGGATTTGAATGTGAAAAACCCACAAAATGCATGCCCTCTTTCTGTGCCTTAAAAACAGAAAAGTAGTCTAAATCCCATTAAAAAGGTGGCACAGGCAGTTTTTTGGTGAAAATTGCAACAGAATTTTGGAATACACAGATTGGTAAATCTGCCTGTCCCCTTGTGTTTTGGCTCCTCGACCCATAATTGCATGCAAGGGATATGTTGGTAAGTAGTTATATTGGTGAGTCAAGTATATATAGTATGAATACAGTATGAATTTCTTTCCAAGTGTGCAAGGTTAAACAAAAGGATGACATTTACATACCAGTAATTACTGCAATATTGGGGAATCCCCCGCCCCCAGGGACAGGATTACCTCAGCTTACCTCAGTTACGTTTCAGAGAACATTCTCAGGCGCAAGCATAAATGCATATGATCCTACAGGTACAGAAATACATCAGAGGGAGGGCATAGAAACTTTACCCCGATTGAGCATAAGGGGAAATAAAGTTACCATTAAGTAATTCTTCTTTCCTCATGCCTCCATGAGGGCAGTAGCAGAGAAATACAAAAGAAATCAGGGGAGGGGCAGATAACAACTTAAAGCCAAAGGACGAATCAACATTGACGAAAATGTCCAACTTATAATTTTTGAAAAAAGTATTATGATTTGCCCAGGTAGCCACCTTACAGATCTGTCCTAGAGAGACAGAGGCTGACAGCGCATGTGTTGAATGAACTCTTAGCCCAACCAGAATAGGAGAGTCTTTTGCCTTATAGCAGGCCACAATGGCAGATCTGATCTATCTTGCAATAGTCCCTTTACTGGCTGCTTTCCCCTTATAAGAACCATAAAATTGAACCAAGAGATGATCAGAGTCCCTGAAGTCTGAAGTTCTTTGTAAATACAACAAAATGCATTTTCAGACATCCAGAAGGCCTAGATATGCCCCATCCTCCTTGTTGTGGTGATGACTAATAAGAAAGTGGTCTTAAATCTAAGTACCAGAGGGAGGCCCCACCAGGTTCATATCCCAAGGATCCCCATTTTCTACTTTTGGCCGCAGTAAAGCCAAAAGTACCAGGCTCAGATCCCAAGGAGGAAAAGAAGAATAACGGGGGAATGAAGTCTAGAGCTAAGTGGTATTTTAAGTGCAGTTTACAGGAATTGTTTATTCCTAGGATTTGAAAGGTTTTCCATATTGTTCTGGTGCCTAAGAATTCTCCTGTAGCTAAGCCATATGATTATTAACCTATCGTCTTAACATCTCATGTCATAAAGACATTGGAAAGACCGATTATGAGTCATTTGGGGATAGTGAATGGACTAATTGACTGTACACCCACAGTTTGTACATATGGGGAGTTGGGTCTCAGAAAATGTAGTTAGCAATGTTGGTGCCCCATAGAGAACGGTATTATCTCACTTCCTTTTTCTTTTATATTCAGCTAACTTTAATCACAATTCAACAAACTGTCACTTGCAGTAGTTATCAGACGATACTGTTGTGTTGGGTAATGTTGCGGGGGACGGAGGGGAGTAGTATAATGGGGCTATTGAGGCCTTTGTGACTTGAAGTGCTAAAAATAAATGAATTTTAAATGCAACAAAAAGAAAGGAGATGGTTATTACTTTGAGTAGTAACAAAACGACCCCTATGCCAATTTATAAATGGTACGGGGGGTGGAAAAATAATAAAATAAATAAATATTTGGTTGTCGAATTGGACAAGGAGTTAAATTGGATAGCACTATATTTGTTTTATATGTTGCTAAAATGACAAATAATTTCCTGTTTGAGGATTCATGAAGACTAGGGCAGTTCAAGATCTAAAAAGGCATTAAGGGCAGTTATCTTCTCCTGACATCTCTAGTAGTGGCAGGAATCAGGATCTCTTTGGCCAGTAAGCAGCCACTAGCATCACTTGGGCCCTCACTTCCTTTATCTTCTGGATTAACTTGGGGGTAGAACTCTTTGTACCCCCTTGTTTAGGTACATTACAGTGACCATATTAACGAGAGGACTCACACATGCTTGTTCTTTAATGAAGAGATCAACCATGAAAGTGCTTGCAGAACTGTAGACAGTTCCCTTTTGTTGGAGAAAGCTGTTTACATATCAGGACTACCCTTGCATTGTGACATTGTGCAGATGGGCTCCCCAACCTCACTTGCTGGCATCCATAGTCACTATTGATAAAGGACTCAGTCTTCATGGAATACTGCTCTGAACATTGCTGTTGACTCTCCACCTCCATAGGGATAGGGACTTCACATGACAGGGAGAAGATACTCTTATATATAGGCCTGAGCCTAATGAACCACACGGATTGTGGATGCTAAGACTCCCAAAAGTCTCATTATGTCCCAGAAAGACACTACCGACTTCCCAAGAAACAAGGTCACTTGCACAGATATTGAGGACACATTCAATTGTGTGAGAAACAAGGACATCTGCACAGAATCCAGAAGAATCCCTAAGAAAACCTTCTGTTGACTTAGAGAGGAGCTGGATTTTTTTCCAGTCTAGATAATGTCTCTGCCAACTGACTAGTATTGACTTAGCACATATTCTTAAGGGGATATAATGAGAAGATCATCAAGCTATGGAATAAGCTTAACTCTCTGAAGATGAAATGAAACAGCCATCTTGACCATGACCTTGGTGAAGATCTTTGGTGCAGAGGTGAGACCAAAGGGTAGTACTGGTAGTGACAGAAATTTACCTTCTTTCTGACAGTTAGCCTCAGGAAGTTTTGGGAATTGCAATGATGATGAAGATGATGAAGCATTGCTGAGATCCAGGGTTGCCATGAAACATCTTTCTCCCTGAATTTTGACCGAGTTCGAATGGTTTCCATTTTGAAGCTTTTTTGTTTCAGAATACAATGTTGGTCTTTCAGATGGAAGATCACTCTGAAAGTCCCATTTGTTTTAGGAATAAAATCCCTTTCTCTCTTTAGAGGCTTCTTCAGAGAAGGGATATTTATGTTTGAAGGCTCAGGAAACCTTGGTTCTTTTCCCCGGATCCTTCCATTCTTTTTTTAATAAGGGTCTCTCAATTTCTTCTCACTAAACACCTGTATCCTCTGGTCTTGTAGGAATACTGTTTCCTTGAATAATGATTCTCCAGACCTATTGTAGCTCTTAGGTCTTTCAGAAGAGTATTGGTCTCTTTAGATCAGTGGTTCTCAACCTGTGGGTCGCGACCCCGGCGGGGGTCGAACTATCAAAACACAGGGGTCGTCTAAAAAAAAACACATCGGAGCCACCATTTTATTGCATTTTTTGGCACGAATACAATATTCTTGTACATGGTTTGGGGTCACCGCAACATGAGAAACTGTATTGCGGGGTCACAGCATTAGAAAGGTTGAGAACCACTGCTTTAGATAGACAAGATGGTTTGCCAGAATTATAATCAGAATCATCTGTATCCTCTGCCTCACACCCTCCTGCTTCTGGTATATCCGGTGGAGCAGCCATTAGCTGAAAGGCCTTGGAGGTTGAGGGACTTTCAATGGAGGCAGATTCAAGGTTCTGATCTACCACAGGAAAAACTTAATTTTTAACAATAGTTTGGAGGCTTGATATACAGTGGCTATGGAAAGTATTCAGACCCTGTTAAATTTTTCACTCTTTGTTTCAATGCAGCCAATTGGTAAGATATAATAATAATAATAATAATAATAATAATAATAATAATAATCTTATAGTCTTTATTTATATAGCGCCATAAAATTCTGCAGCACTTTTCATGGGGACATACACAAATATAATATCACATTACAGAGTACAAACAGTCATATGGAATAATATGAATGAGGGCCCTGTCTGCAAGAGCTTACAGTTTATGAGGATGAGGGGCTTCAAAAAATTTCTTTTTATTTGCTCATTAATCTACACTCTGCACACCATCTTGACAGAAAAAACTGAAATGTAGATATTTTTGCAAATTTATTAAACAAGAAAAACTGAAATATCACAAGTTTTCAGACCCTTCGCTCGATATTGAGTAGAAGAACCTTTTGATCTAGTACAGCCATGAGTCTTCTTGGAAATTAAGTTTTTCACTCCTGGATTTGGATTTCACACCTTTTCCTTGCATATCCTCTCCAGTTCGCTCAGGTTGGATGGTGAACGTTGGTGTATAGCCATTTTCAAGTCACTCAAGAAGACAACAATCTTAAATTTACTCAGGATAACAAAATAACACATTCTCTAATTCACTCTTATTAACAAAAATACAGCATTTCACAGATATAATTCCAACCTGTTTTTATCAGTGCTGGTGTATACAATTTTGGTTGCCCCGGGATCCAACCGTAAATTTTCTGACTATGGTCAGGCATGGCAGATTCTTCTCATGAATAGCTTCTTCTATCTGCATATTGCAATGACTGCATATTCCAGGTGAGGCCAAACCAATGCCTTGTACTGTGGAAGTATTACATCCCTATCCCGAGAGTCCATACCACTTTTGATACATGACATGGTCTTGCTGTCTTTAGAGGCAGCTGATTGACATTGCATGATGTTAGTTAATTTATGATCTACTAGTACCCCAGGTCCTTCTCAACAAGGGACTCTCCCAGATTTACTCCCCCAAGGATATATATGTGGATTATTATCCAAAAGGTGCATAACCTTACATTTATCCACATTGAACCTCATTTGCCAAGTGGATGACCAAACACCCTGCAGCCTATGAACATCCTCCATAGACTCCATTACGGAATCCCTGAAGATTTTAGACAGTGGTACAGCAATAACAGAACTGAGTTCTTTAAGAACTCTGGGGTGTAACCTATCTGGTCCAGGAGCCTAATACACATTGATTTTATCTGTGACAATTGGATTTTAAAAATGTTGGGTTGTCATAAGAATCAGGATTAATAATAAAGCTTCATTACAGACACCTGTGATAACTGTGACAGCAGTTTATTGTAGCCTAGGACTAAAGTACAATAAATTACCAATATCCAGAGGTCCGTTTGTAACTAGGGGTCGTATGTAAGTCGAGTGTTCTTAAGTAGGGCACATATGACATATATATATATAATATATATATAAATCCATACATACATATTAATCTGCTGCAATTCATGATACAAGTACATACAGATACAAAGCAAAATATCCCAGACATGTATCTTCTACTAGATTTCATGATAGAAATGGCTTCATTGTCCTTGACCCTTTTCATCACTGGCTGTACACCAAATAAGAAGTTTTGGCTGAGCCAAGTCCAATATAATAATGTGGTGATTTTGTTCACTGGACAGATGTTATGATATGGACTATATTAAAAAGCCAAACGTGTTTTATTCAGTGCGAAGTTTCTACAAATTGCAGATCTATAAGTGGAGCCAAATGTAAGGTCAAAGTAAGATCAGGGGCGATTTAATATTAAACTACTCATATATCACAGTTACTGCTAGGGCAAAAAAAAATACATTATTTAGCAAGTTTAACCAATGTAACTGAAGAGCATTTACTCCTGGAGATTCTGAAAATTTTTGAACCATAGATTAATTTAATCTTATTGAATTTACAGAATACTTTCAATAATTCATCCTTCTACAGGAGTCCTTTGCCATGAAGCAGGTATCCCAACAGTCATCTGTCATCTGTTTGAAACACTCCACTAGTATTTACTTCTGCTGCAGTGCCCCTATAGGGAAAATAAAAGATGACACCTACCCTATAGACAACCTCTGTTCTCCGTGTAGTGGCTAAGCTGTGTTATTGTAAGTTCCCATTTATGTGAATGGCATGGAACTACAAAAGCATAGCTCAGCAACTAATCAGAAAACAGATATGTATGTCCATCGAAGGAAATACCAACAACTCGCTTTGAAAAAATCAGCTTTATCTTGTTAAAACCTACATAAAACACTGTTCAAGCATTAGCCTGTGTATTTTGAAGTAGTAGGGATGACACTGTGTCCAAAGCACATTGGATAATACTAGAATTAGGTTACATGGAGAAAGTTTTGAATTTGAACTGTCCTGAATCTTTAATACTTGGGACGATCCACACTGGTGGATTGTAGCATTCCACATGGATACGCTAGACATCATTCACAATAAGTCAACCGTACTTCTGTCTCTATTTTCTGTGTTGATCAAGACACCAAAGGCCGTGACCCACATGAACACTCTTGAGAATAGGTCATTAATAAGTTGGAAAAATCCATTTTTTAACCAAACTCATGCAAAATTAACAGTGGATACATCTGTATACTATCAAGGCTAAGACCTTCAGGCTTGCCAGTGAAATACATTTTACATGCTTTTTATTATAAATTACTAAGGCTACATTCACATGTATGTATGCTCACCGTAGCCGGCTGAGCGTACAGAGGCGTGCTAGGGAGGAGCAGGGGTGAGTGTTGCTCACTCCTCTCCAATCCAGCAGAAACAGTGCCACACGGCCATACACACGGAGAAAGATACAGCATGTGGATATATGTCCCTCCAACGGTCTAGTGAATAGGGCCTAATGCTGTAATTGTCGCTTTTGGGTGGAATTCAATAAACATACAGGAAATATAAAAAAGGGAACAGTGGGTAAACTTATATACAAAAAATGCATGCTCCCTTTTGGTCACATAAGATTGTCCACATGTATTTGTCCAAGAAATGTTAAGTTGGTAGTCCCAAAATGGCAAATATGAAGAAAAGCATTAAAACTAATAGTTAATCATCTTCTAATAGTTTAAAATACCAGGCCATGATAGGGATCCTGGTAGGACAGTAGAGTTCAGATACCCACAGTTCCTTTGTTATCCACTGTTCATTACCAATAAAAAATGATCTCTTGCTCTCTGGTAACTGGCCTATCTGAAAACATCAAAGGCTTTTACTGACTGCTCCAAGGAGACAGGTTCCAGCAGTCAGTACACAAGCAAAGAAACAAAGGCCTCTCCATCCCACTGAGGTATCTTCTTGTCACAGACCATGTGTCACCCACTTTCTGAAATGAAGCTTCTGTAATGGGAAGGACACATTCTGGCCACAGTTGTGTCACAGAGCCTTCTTATGAAGCGGATATGGCCAGTTACAGCACCATAAATCAAGGCTAACCATACATGAGCAGCTGGCACATGTGCTAATAACTATAATTATTAATCATGTCAATTTCACACCCTTCAAGTGTAGGCTCAATGTTTTCTCCAGGACGCACATCCCTGGCGCCTAGAGCTATTTATGGTATGAAAATATGATATGTTAAAGATCTTGAATAATTGTTATATGACAGTATTGATGTGTTTACAATTGAGTTTGAGGAGTGTTACTGCCTAACAAAAGTGTTGTTTTTATCTTCTAGAATATGCCATTGTAATGACTTCTATTGTTGGTGAATCTTCTGAATTTCCCCATATTGCTAGGCTTCTAGCTGCTAGAACACTATTGTTCATGTCAGGACAATCACTTTGATGTACTCTAAGATTCTTATGTTTAATGCGAATATATTATTTAAAATTTGCATTATACCAATCACTAAAGTAGATAAATAGATGGCTAGATATTTGATATAAATAAACAAATAATAAAACAAATGTATCCACTCTAATAGTAGCTTTTTATTGAGACAGGTAAACCAACATAATTTCTTTGCATAGAAATGAATAAAGAAAGTGTTAATCGTTGATTACACATTTATTTTGAATCAAATAAAATCAAATAAATATAACAATTAATTGCACGTGGGAGTGAATCCTGGAACAGAATGAATGTCTAAATGCATAATGTGGAGGGAAAGGGTATATCAGATGTTGCTAAATATGCTGGTCAGAATGAAATGTCAGAATTAAGGTCAGAGTGAAAGGAATCTAGGGATGGAGATGGCACAATGGAAAATTGGAAGACCGAAAAGGGCAAAAAGGTGGAAACGAAGGGGAAGTTTGAAAGGGTAGATAAACCTTTCCACCTGCCAGGATCACTATAGGACCAGTGAATGAGTATGAGGACCAGAGAATAAATAGTATGTAGAGTATGTGAAAATAGAGCCCGAGAAACATGATCCTGATGAGTTATGTATTCAAAACCTAATAAAGACATTATCAAAATATTCTGAAAAACCTCAAAATAAAAGATCAAGCAGAACACAAAATACCTGCTGCTACATTCAAATCATAACAGTCCTTTTAAGTTATGACTTTTAAGTCAAATTCAGGGTTTAGGCCCTTTAAGAACAAAAGACTGCAACATATAAGTCCATCGGGCCAGGGCACTTGTTAAAAAATTGGAATTTACTTTGGCAATCATTTTAGTTTTGTTTCAGAATATGAAGCGCCTGTGGCTACTGTGACACTCTGGGCTGGTTTGTGTGTTTTTGACAAGACTACCGGGGTCAGCTTTGTAATAACCTTAAGAAGCAGCAATTCCATGGAAGATGTTGGCTGTGTGTGACTAGCTGAAGAGAATTCCGGAGGAAGGGGGAATGAGGGAGCTGAGATAAATCATAGTGTGACTCTGCTGAAGAGAAAATGCACCCCTTGTGACTTGGTGAGTCTCCTGGCAAAGTTCCAGCAACTTTTTTTTTAACTAGCAACACATTTTAACTAAAGCTGAGCTATGGATTTTTATACAAAAAAAACATGGAGCACAGTACGAAGACTTCTGTGGGAACCTGTCATTAGGTTTTATGGTGAAAATTCCAATGGTTTTCCATATAAACGACAGTCATTTGTTTGAGGCTTTAGAAAGTCCCTGGAAAGTGCACTAGTTGTCTATAGATTACTACAACACTTCCAAGAACAAGGGCTATGTGCATGTAGTCTTATATACTGAACAATCTTTCATTGATGTTCAGTATTTATTTCTTGTAGATAATAAACAAAAGATAGTTAAAAACACAATTGACCACTAATATTGGATAGGGCATGTCTGATGCCTTCCCCAGGGAGAGTGAATAGTAGGTTTGTCAAAAGAATAGCCTCTTTTTCATTATTGGTATGTTTGCTGAACACTCACTCATAAAAATGAGGGATCTGATGGGGTCCTGTGTACCTCAGTCGGACCCCTCACTGCTCCATGAAAGTAATGGAGCAGACGGCTGTGCATGACCGTTCTGCTCCATACATCTCAATGCAGCCAACGGAAATTGTTTATCACCGATCTCCGTCAGCTCCATAAAGACTAATGGAGCACAACAGTCATGCACGACCGTCTGCTCCATTACTCTGGAGCAAAGAAGGGTCCAAGTGAGGTACACGGGACCCCATCGGACCCCTAATTTCTAGATCTGTGGGGGCTCATCAGTGAGACCCCCTCCGATCAGCAAGTTAGGCCCAATCCTGTGGATAGGGCCTTACTTGAATTAGTGGGAAAACCCCTTCAAGCGTGGCATATGACATAAGTATATCTGACATACGAGTGTGTATACCAAATCAGTAAATTACAAACTATGAAAGACATGGTCTTTGCAATATCTATGTACTAAACAACAACCAAATACACAGATGGAGCAGCACCAAAGTTATTAATGGTCTGTAGCCAAAAGAGAGGGTGCTAGCCTCAGTTCACCTGACTCACAGGCAAAGCACAGGTGCACCTTTTCTTCAACGGATGTGCTGCATCAATCGTTTCTCTTTGGTTTCTACTAAACAACTAATTTTACATATTGAATACCATATATACTCGAGTATAAGCCGACCCGAGTATAAGCTGAGGTACCTAGTTTAACCACCAAAAACTGGAAAAACCTATTGGCTCGAGTATAAGCCGAGTGTGGGAAATGCATTGTCAACAGCCTCCCCGTAGATAACGCTCCAGCCCCCTCAGTAATATGCCTGCCAGCCCCTTTATGTAGATAGCCGCGCAGCCCCTTTATGTAGACTAGCCTGCTAGCCCCCTTTAGTTGAGAAAAGCTGCCAGCCCCTTTAGTAATAGCCTGCACAGCCCTTTAGTATATAGCTTGCAGCCCCTTTATCTATATGCCTGGCCAGCCCCTTTAATCTATACAAAGTCCGCACACCCTTTATGTAGATAGCCTGCCAGCCCCTTTAGTTTATAGCCTGCCAGCCCCTTGAAGTTATAGCCTGCCAGCCCCTTTAGTATTAGCTGCCAGCCCTTTATGTAACTAGCCTGCCAGCCCCTTTATTCTATATAGCCCTGCCAGCCCCTTTATTATCTATAAAGCCTGCAGCCCCTTTAATGTAGTAGCTCCACCCCTTTAAGTTATAACTGCACGCCCCTTAAGTATATAGCATGCCAGCCCCTTATGTATGCCTGCCAGCCCCTTTATGTATTAGCCGCCGCCCTTTATGTAATATGCCTGCAGCCCTTTCATCAGATAATGCCTGCCAGCCCCTTTAATTAATAGCCTGCCAGCCCCTTTATGTATATAGCATCCAGCCCCTTTATGTATATATCCTGCCAGCCCCTTGTACGCTGATAGTCTGCCAGCCCTTTATGTATATAGCCTGCCACCCCTAGCATATCCCTCTGCCTACCCCTTTATATATCTAAATGCCTGCCAGCCCCCTGTTGCTGGTAAAAAATAATAAACTACTACTCACCATTCCGTAGGCCCGGACAGCTCCTCTTCATCTTCACCGCACCGGTCCGCGCAGCTCGGGCCGCACCTCTTCTGTCTTCATGCCGGCCGGGGAAGGGACGGCTCAGTGCGCACGGCCCGCCCAGCGCACTCTGTGACGTCAGCCGCTGTTGACGTCACAGAGTGCGCTGGGCGGGCCTTGCGCACAGAGCTGTTGCGGCCCGAGCCAGCATGAAGACAGAAGAGGCGCGGCCACGGAGCTGCCACGGACCTGCGGCATGAAGATGAAGAGGAGCTGTCCGGGGTGTCGGAATGGTGAGTAGTAAGTTTATTATTTTGTATACCCGAGTATAAGCCGAGTGTTGAATTTTTAGCAGTACTCGAGTATATACCGTAAATACACAGCATTTGTGGCCATTGGTTGGAACGTAATATCTGAAAACAAAGAGGAATATCTGGCAACAAAGATACTAAACCACTAGACTATGGATTATGCAAGATGTGTAAAAATAATATCAAAGACTCTCTTACATACCCTTTTTGTCCTCATACGCGATAATAACAATATTATCCATCTACATACATTGTTAGAGGTTAGGGGAATACTGAACTTGGTGCTCTAGATATTTTTCTTTCTAATCCATATTATCATGAACAAGGAATCAGATGATTGCTTGTTCATGTCCGATGGTTGAAGTAATAAAAATGTATAAAAAAAAGTACAACATGAAGCATAACATGTGAGGAAAAACTATCTCAAAATTGATTTTATAAGTAAAAGTGTTCAAAAGTTATAACCATATGAAGCTATGCATGTCAGAATAAAAAAAATGGGTCTGAGCCTTAAGCTATAAACTGGATACGTCGGGAAGGGGTTAATATTTTGTTTATATAGTTGTTCTATGTCTACCAAACCTTTTGTTAAGAGATTACAGGGGCTGTCCGATTGTTAATAAGATTCTGGAGCCAGGCTGTGGTGAGATTTTTGAAAAAACAAACCTGTACTCACCTTCTCCATCTCTCCCAGTGTCCCGTGCTGGCATCTCGCTGCCCCTGTTTTGTTTACAAATACGTCCCTAAATGGCCGGGCACATTCACACGTCCCTATTACAAATACACTGTATCAGGGATCGTATCCACATCAAAGACTGGAAATTGAACAAGTCAGCTCCTAGAAGTACAAAGGCATACTGATTGACAACAATCAGCCAACAGTGACATGGTGTACAAAAAAACATGGTTGCATATGTACTTCCTCATCAAGATCAAATCCTTCAACATTTGCAGCAAGATTCTGAGGATGTTCTACGAGATAACTATTGCCAGTGTAATTTGCCATAGCATCATCTGCAGGAGGGGCAGAATAAAAGGACAGGAAAAAAACAAACTCACTAAAATTACAAAAGGGGCAAAAGCTCAATTGGGTAGCCACTGAGTCTGTTTGATACCATATGAAGAGATAGATGCCTACTTGAATTTGAGGCAATCTCTACAATCAAGTATCACCCATTGTTGCAAACCATAATACTGCCACAGAGCCACATCTGCCATCGCTACAGACAGTTACAATGCAGAACTACAGGATTCTATAACTCCTTTGTCCCCCAAAACATGGAACTGCTTAATCATGCACTAGGCAGTAACACATAGATTATGTCTCGTGCCAGCAATATTTCTAGTTATAAGCCAAGATTTTCAACACAATTTTTGTGCTGAAAACTCCCCACTCGGTTTATACTTGTATAACATAAACTGAATACTCACCATTCCGATGCCCAGGCAGCTCATCTTCTTTCTTCATGAGCGCCAGCTGCTGACATCACAGTTGTGCGCCGGCCTGGCTGTGTGGAAGCAGCCGTTTCAGACCTGGAGCCAATGCACATGAAGAAAGAAGAGGCGCTGCCCGGGGCATCAGAATGGTGAGTACTCTGTTTATTTTTTTTATGTGCTGCACATACTGCGGTTTGGCAGGCTATATTCGACCCTGGGCGGACTGGCAGTCTATATACTACTGGGGGCAGGCTGGCAGGCTAAATACTACTGTAGGCTGTCTGGCAGGCAGGCAAAATGCTAACAGGCAGGTTATCTGCTGTCTGGCAGATAAGCTATATACTACCGGGGGCTGTCTGGGAGGCAGCCTATATACTACTGGGGGCTGTCTGGCAAGCAGGCTATATACTACTGGGGGCTGTCTGGGAGGCTGGCTATATACTACTGGGGGCTGTCTGGCAGTCAGGCTAAATACTACTGGGGGCTGTCTGGTAGTCAGGCTAAATACTATTGGGGGCTGTCTGGCAGTCAGGCTATATATTAGTGGGGGCTGTCTGGGAGGCAGGCTATATACTACTGGGGGCTTTCTGGCAAGCAGACTATATACCACTGGGGGCTGTCTGGAAGGCAGGCTATATACCACTGGGGGCTGTCTGGCAGGCAGGCTATATACTGGGGACTGTCTGGGAGGCAGGCTATATACTACTGGTGGCTGTCTGGCAGGCAGGTTATATACTAATGCAGGCTTTCTGGCAGGAAGGCTATATACTACTGGGGGCTGTCTAGCAGTCAGGCTATATATTACTGGGGGCTGTCTGGCAGGTAGGCTATATGTTACTGGGGGCTGTCTGGCAGGCAGGCTATATACCACTAGGGGCTATCTGGCAGGTTGGCTATATACCACTGGGTGGCATTCTGGTAGGCAGGCTATATACCACTGGGGGCTGTCTTGCAGGCAGGTTATATACCACTGGGGGTTTTCTGGCAGGCAGGCTATATACCACTGGGGGGTGTCTGGCGGGCATACTATGTACAAGTGGGAGCTGTCTGGGAGGCAGGCTGTATACCACAGGGGGCTGTCTGGCAGGTAGGCGATATATATTACTGGGGGCTGTCAGGGAGGCTGGCTATATATTACTGGGGGCTGTCTGGCAGGCAGGCTATTCACTTCTGGGGGCAAACTAGCCAAATATATTACTGGGGGCTGTCTAGCTATATACACTACTGGGGGCTGTCTAGCTATATATTACTGGGGGCTGTCTAGCTATATACTACTGGGGGCTGTCTAGCTATATATTACTGGGGGCTGCCTAGCTATCTATTACTGGGGGCTGTCTAGCTATATATTACTGGGGGCTGTCTAGCTATATACTACTGGGGTTGTCTAGCTATATACTACTGGGGGCTATGAGCAATGTATTTCCCACCCTAGGCTTATACTCGAGTCAATAGGTTTTTCCAGTTTTTGGTTGTAAAATTAGGGGCCTTGGCTTATACTCTGTTCAGCTAATACTCGAGTATATACGGTATTTATTATTATTTTTTTCCTGTGATAAAATGTCTCCTATTATACAGGTTTTTTGTGTGTGTATTGTAATTTTTGTATTGTAATTGAGCCTCACCAATAACACTACTCTGGACTGATTTGATAAGACATTTAGTCATGGATAATGAGTCAGCATGTACACACATATTGAATATGTGTAACAACTAACAAAAAAAAAACTACAGGCAGTATTGGTGTTTAAGAGTGTACATATCAACTAGTGAAGGCAAGTTAAGTTCGGTTGAGTATACAGTAAGCATGAAATTTTACAGTATATTTTTTATGTACTGCGTAACCCAATTACTAAAAAGTCCTCAATAGGGTAGGAACATTTTTAGAATATATAAACTTTAATTTATTACAGACATCTCTACAATGGATGCCGGTGTATACTAAAAAGATTATCCTGACATCATTTGTAAATTGTTTTAACTCTGTCCTTTACCTAGCTTAGAGCAATGATGTACAATAATCAGTGTGTTTACATATAAAATTTTCTTTGCAATTTCAGCATTAAATTACGCAAAGGTATTACAGTACTTTATTTTCTTTTATATTTAACTTCTAACATAACATTCTGCCATCTTCTGGACAAGTAGCAAGTTACATGCTGGAACCGCACAGTTCCCATCTGCTGAATTGCTATCTGTGTATTACTGACAATCTTTGGCTGACCATATATTCTACAGCACCTTTTCTACATTTATGTTTTATGGTTTGAAAATTATCCTGAACATTTATGCTTTCATTATGTCTCAAATAAAATGTTGTTCATCCTCATTAACCCTTTAAAGGAAATCTACCATCAAAAACAAAGCATAATAAAACAGGAACACTTACTCATAGATCCCGGCACCGTGACTGTGGTAATCTTATTGTTGTTGTGTTACTTATTCTTTTTTTTCCCATAAATATGTAAGCATTATTACTTACTAGTTTTCCCAGCAGTTAGCAGATCACTGAGACCAGCAAAGGCAGCGGTCTTGATCCTTTACCCCTCTAGCACTTTTTTTGTTTCACTTTTCTGTTTTTCACTTCCAAAATTCCATAAGCCATACATTTTAAAGAGCCACGTGAGCCCTACTGTTATCTTTAGTACACATTGTACTTCCTAGTGGCACTATTTAATATTATGTGTAGTGTATTGGGAAGCTGGAAAACAATTCCAAATGTGGTGGACTCAACAATTAAATGTAGCTGTGCCATTTACTTACAGGCTTTGCATTTTTTGCTTTCTCTGTACACTCCAAATTACATATCCAGGGTCAGACAGGGCCATCGGTGTACCGATTAAAGCACTCCCTTTTAGCCCTGCTCCCTGCCACGTCACACTCTGCCCCCTGTTGTCTGTGCCTGGACTTCAACTCTATCTGTGTCCAGATGATTTGAATAACAGAATGGTGCAGAGATTTAGCTCTCTGCATAATTACTGTTACCCAGTAGCTGGCAGATGCGGTGATAAGGGGTAATGATGTCATCACGTCTGCCAGTATCACAGCTCAGAGGAAGATGAGAAGGGGAAATCTGCTAGGGAACGGTGACAGGTAAGTATGTGGTGTTTGTCTTTTTAAATTCATTTGGAATAAGGAAAAGAAGAAGAGTGGGGGGCACAATATAGGAGAGTATGGAAGATTGCACACAATATGGGGGGTATGAGAAGTGATCAACAAAATGGGGGATATGAGAGAGTGAGGGGGGGGCACAATATTGGGGAGTATAAGAGGTGGCCCACAATATGGGGCAGGTATGAGAGGGTGCCCAAAATATGTGGGAATATGAGAGGGGACCCACAATATTTGGGGTGGGTTATGAGAGGGGGGCATAATATGGGGGGCCTGAGAAGGAGAACAGTAAGGGGGTAGCACAATATGAGGGAGAGAAGAGGGGGTCCACAATATGAGAAGGAGATGAGTGAGTCCACAATGTGAGGGTGAGATTAGGGGCTATAGTATAAGGGGGAGATGAGAGGGGGCTAATATATGATAGGGAGATGAGAGAGGGGGCTACAATATGATAGTGAGATGAGAGAGGGGGCTACAATATGAAAGGGAGATGAGAGAGGGGGCTATAATAGGAGGGGGGTATGAGAGGGGCCCACAATATCAGAGGTCCGCTGTGTTCTTGCCTGGCTGTAGCCATGTGAAAGTACCCTTAGAATGTAAGGTAATGTTTCCATGTAGCAGTGGGACCCCAGAATCAATTTCACTGGTTCGGACTTTGACATATCCCAATACGGTAAGGGAGATACCAAATAAATATAGTTTTGATATTTCCTAATTTTTTTTTAAGACATATTTCCATATGTAAATAGCTCCTTTTATGTAGGGAAACTTTGCCTAAAATGCCAAAACTGTATAAAAGAGAAGGGTGAGCAGCACAAAATGGGCATCGTTCTGTTTGCTTTGAAATGGAGAGTCACATGTCAATTAGGTAAACAACATTATGAAATCAGAGTTACACTTCAAATCATTTTGCAAAAAAAGAACATTTCTTTAATGCCATAACTTTTTAAACTTTAATGTATTCAGTTTTGTAAGGGATCTTTTTTTTTGTGGGGACAAGCTTGTGCTCACCTTTCATTGAAAGTGGTAAAATATTAGCTTTTAATGTATGGGATAGTTAATTTTATATCCTAATAGATCAAGCATTTCAGGATATTTATTTATTTGTATGTGTCTTCAAGCAAAAAGGAGTTGATTGATTTACGTAGCCCTGCACAGAGCTTGCCAAATCGGTCCCTGTCCCCAATGATATATCTCATCAACAGAACACATCTGAATTCAGATTTTTTTTCAACATTATTGCAAAATAACATAATACACAGTCATGTGGAGATATTTATATCAGTGAATGGTAAAAAATGAAAGAATGGCACAGCTTCTTTCAGCTGGCCTCCTTTGTTCACTTTCCCATATGCAACAGTTGCTGTGTGCATGCATATGACTGAACTACAGAAATAATATCTTAATGTATTCAGCAGCTGCAGTGCTGCATCATGAGTTCTCACCATCATTCCAAATGTTTACAACTTGAAATAGTTCATGACCAATGTACAGTTTTATTGTATACAGTTTATTATTATATACTATACTCTCCTACTGCTGCAACATATGGATATTAAAAGGGTATACTGTTTACTTGTTTTCCATATTACTTTCCAACAGTAGACAGCAAGACAAAATCCCTACATTTTCATATTTCTTAAAAAGTTCTGAACTAGCTCCAGACAAATTGGATCCAAAGGAAGAGGAACAAATCCTTATTTAATTTAACATTTAATTAATTAGTGCAAAAAACCCAATGTACATGTAAGTAAATTAAAAAAAGCAAAACATGTTTCAAGTCCGGAGTGGACTCTGTCGCAACTTCCTCAGTTGCTGCAACTAATTAATTAAATGATAAAATAAGATCATAGATTAGTGCCCCTTCCTTTGCATCCAAAGGAGCACATCTACTGAGGGCTTTTTCTGCACTTTTGTCAGACTTTGCAAGTTCTGTTGATGGAAATAAGCTTTCAGATAAAATAAGAAGTGTCTGTGCCACTATTGTGTGACACGCAGCCATTTTGTGGCGCAGCTGCGCTATCCTCCATGCGACACAAAGAAGGGGACGCTCCATCGGTATTTGAATCGGACCCAGCGCTGTATTTAACTTTCAAATTGTGTCACACGCCCTATGTTAAAGGTGCACCACAAAAAAGATGGTGAACTCCTGGAAAAGCGACAGATTTATGATTTGTGGCGCACGATCTTAGTGAATTGTGGCACCCAGCATTATACACAGAAATAGCACTTTCAGACTTCTTAAGTATATGTGCTTAATGTGTCTCGGCCAAGGTCAAAACTTTTTATGGATTATTTACCATATATACTCGAGTAAAAGCCTAGTTTTTCAGCACAAAAAAAAATGTGCTGAAAACCCAAACTAGGCTTATACTCGAGTAAAAAAAATATATCAAAACTCACCTTTCTGGCTTCCCCCACTGCTGGCTAAATACTGGGGCAGGGGGCTGGCTATATACTTGGGGATATGGGCTGGCAGGCTATATACCGGGGGGAAGGTGATGGCTATATACTATGGGGCAGGGTCCAGCAGGCTATATTCTGGGAAGGCTATGACCAATGCATTTACCACCCTCGGCTTATACTCGAGTCAATAGGTTTTCCCAGGTTTTGTGTTAAAATTAGGGGCGACCCGAGGCGGCTTATACTTGGGTCGGCTTATACTCGAGTATTTACGGTAGCCATCCACTTGCCTTTTTGGCATTGGAGGATTCACTACGGAGCAGCAATCCTACACAAGTCAACGAGTTGTGCCGAATTGCACAACCCACCAAGGTGAGTGCAATAACCATTATCTTATACTAATCTATACTAAAGGTTCTGCACATGAAGCACCATCTCTGTTTTCTCTTCTTCACATTTTCATATTTAAAAGAATTTCAAAGTATTTTCAGTCCATAGATCTGTTACCAGGTAATGTTGTAGTAGTCCTTAGGCAACTAGATGAACGTCTAAAACATTCCTAATAAGGAATAATAAACTCTTCAAATATCTAACTACTGCAGTAAAGGAATTACAGAGAAAAAAAAAATTATAAAAAATTTGGAAAGTGGGAGGGACGTCAGCGTGTTAGTTCAGAATACAGTGGGGCACATTTATTAAATGCAGTTTGCCTGTGTATAGTGCAGGGTGCGTCAAATTCAGGATTTCTGGCCCACGTTCTTCATGAATCTGGCGCTCCCTGCACTGCTTCGACAGAGTGCATCACATTTTTTTTGGTGCAGCTTTAACATGGGGCATGCAACACAATTCTGTTGGACTTTGCATGTTAAATCTGGCGCATGGTCCGCCTGAGCACTGGAACGCCCACTAATTTGTGTTGCATGATGCCTAGTGCATCTGCACCACGAAAGGGTCCCGTGCGACACAAATGTGGTGCAGGCACTTCTTAAATACCTGTGCAAGCATTTTGCACTAAAAAGTAAAAAACAGAAAACTGGCACATGGCACTTAGTAAATGTGTCCCATTGAGTCAGTGTCAGAAGCAGCATAGTTATCTGCACCTCAGTCACATTCTACAAAGCAGAAGAGAGTATATTGGTAGACCCAAGAAAACACATACAGACTGGGGCACATTTACTTAGAAAGTAGGAAACTGCACTAAAAGTGCAATTTCCGTGTATAATGCTTGGTGTGGTGATTCACTAAAATTGTGCGCCAGAAATCATGAATCTGTCACTTCCCAGCACTGGCCCAACAGAGTTCACCATCTTTTTTATGGTGCACCTTTACAATATGGCATGCAACACAATTTGCAAGTTAACCACTTCCCGCCGATGTCCTTTCAAAAATCTATAACTTTTTCATTTTTCCATGTACAGAGCTGTTATAGCTTATTGTCTCCGTAACAAATTACACGTCAAAATGGTAGTATTTAAAATTCCATTTGTGTACTGAGAAGCGGGAAAAAAATTCCAAATGCAGTGAAATTGGTGAAAAAACACATTTGTGTCGTATTATTGTGTGCTTGGATTTTACGGATTTCACTGTACGCCCCAAATGACATGTCTACTTTATTCTTTAGGTCGGTACGATTACAAGGATACCAGATTTGTATAGGTTTTATAATGTTTTCATAGATTTACTAAAATTAAAACCTCCTGTACAATAAAATTTTGGGATTTTGCCATCTTCTGATGCTGATAACTTTTTTATACTTTGGTATAAAGAGCTTTGGGTGATGTCATTTTTGAGACTTTTGATGATGTTTTTAATGTTATCATTTTTAGGACTGTGCAACCTTTTAATCACTTTTTATAGAATTTTTAATATTTTTTAAAATGGCAAAAAAAGTGCCATTTTCAACTTTGGGCGCTATTTTCTGTTACGGGGGTTATAATAAGTATAAAACCGTTATTATATTTTGATGGGGCATACCCGGTGATAGCTAATGTGTTTATGATTGTTGCTGTTTATTTATATTTATATCAATTCTAGGGAAAGGGGGGTGATTTGAATTTTTATGTTTTTTATTAAAAATGTTTTTTTTTTTTACTATTTTTCAGACTCCCTAGGATACTGTGACCCTAGGTTGTCTGATAGATCATACCATATACTGCCATACTACAGTATGGCAGTATATGGGGATTTTCCTCCTTATTCATTAAAATGTGCTGATCGCACATTGTAATGAAAGGGTTGTGTCTTTGGAAGACCCAAGGCTGTGATGGCTACGGATCATGGGGAACAGCGATCCTTGCCAAGATGGCAGCGCCCATGTGTACTCAGCGGATTAACACACGAGAATCGGGTGTTACTACTACTTCACATGTCGGTAAGGGGTTAAATATGGTGCTCTGTCAAAATCAGTTGGACTGACTGACCGCACACCGCCAAATTCTTGTCACATGGAGGCTAGTCAGCTGCGCCACCAAAGGGTCGCATCCATCACAATCGCAGCGCAGATACTTCTTAAAGAGTGGAAGCCCATTTAGCCTAGAAGAACGTGTACAGTATGACAAAAGTGCGGTGCAAAGCCCATAGTAAATGTGCCCCACTGGCCCGGATGTACTATGCAATCTCTGGAAGAATTCTGGTGTAGATTGCACATGTATTTTTGAAGTGTCTGCACTGGTATTGTATCACGACTGCACTTTGCACAAAGCAACACAATACTGTGCACAGAAAGGGGCGTTTCAGGGGCACCACATTTATGTTGGAAGTAGACGTCCCTTAAACTCAGTGCACCAGAAAAAAAAATGGTGCACTCAGTTTATGCACTTTGACTGTGTGCAGTGTGTCCCACATTCATGAAGACCATGCTCTGATCTCATTATAAATGTGGCGCATGCAGCACATTCGTGTAGTTTGCCTCACTAGTAATAAATGTGGGCCACTGTGAGACCAGGAATAAGAGTAATATACCAGACCCAAGGTAACTTGGGATTGTATACTGCTGGGAAAAGTACTGTGCACTTATGGACTATTGTTACCATCAAACTTTCCAGTTCACACGTGCATTTGGACTGCCACTATTAACTTCCTCACTGAAATGATAATAACGGAAGACCAATGGATTTAGTTTTCAAACAGAAAAAATAGTTCTGCAGTTTCCGTCAACACTAATGGACAACACACAAATGAACATTAACAGATCTGTTAGACATCTGTTATTATAGTTCAAAATACAGGTGTGAACTGGGGCTAAACAGGGCTCCGAGTCTTTATTACCATAAAGGGTAATGTGATTTACTGCACTAACACTAAGATACCAATACTACCTTCATCTGCATGTGTACCACGTGTACAACATCTAAGTTCAATGTTCACTGGTGTCCCAATGGCAGCACTGTGGTAGAGGCTTCCAGATTTCCCACTTGCCACTGTGTGTAGTTTGAGCTAGAGTTCTGAGACTTGAGGACCTCCATTGCCAATTGCCACTGTGGCATACCAACATAGAAAAGCAATGGGATTTCCACTTCATAATACACAGCTCCTAACACACAATGAGGGCATTCGTTAATAGTGTTGCAGGGTCCATATGTTTGGCGCAAAAATAGGGCAGTAACTAACACTGGGATGTTGGATTCTGGTGCAAGGGCTTAATGAATTGGTGAACATTGGTGGAGTCCCTCCTCATTATGCCCAAAAAGACATAGAACCAGTGAGGACCTGCTTTATAATTTGTGGCTCGGGTAGTGGGCTCATGGACAAGAACGTGGAATTCATAGCTGGCAATATGCATGAGCCAATAGAAAGTAACGAGGCCATGTGCTAATCACTGAAAAAAGGGTTAACTACCAGTCCCAAAAAGTGTGTGCATGAGGCCTTAGGTTGTGTGCTCACTTAATTTAAGTGCATACTTAGGCCCGTTCCACACTTGTGAGTGTGATGCGAGTTCATCGCATCACACTCGCAAGTGTGGAACGGGCCTTAGGGTTATTGCCCCCTTACCTGTTACATCTGTGACGCCCCTTCCCCTTATTTTTTTTTTTTTTTTTTTTTTTTTTTTTTTTGGCTGCCACATACAGTGCTCACTGAAAAGGGGGGAAAGGACTTGTAGGGGAATAGACTGATCATTGACTTGGGCCCCTGGAAGAAAGGTGTTGTAAACCAGCATGAAGTTTAAACCAGGACTGGCTCCCAGGGAATAAATGGAGGTGGTGGTCACTTGCCTTGTGGTGATGGCGGTGGCCAAAGAAACAACTCCACACTTGAACGTTAACTGTGTGGATACCGGCCATCTTGGTAAGCTATCCTCCTCAATGTGCTCCTCAATTGCTCCTCACATGCACTGTACCGTGTTACGCTTTGCTATGCCTACGCTTCGGACTGGCTCTACTGACTGTCTCCTGCTCTCCTCCCTGTCTCCTCTAGGTCATCTTGATAGGCTGGACCCTTCTTTATTAAACATATAACCTCTCACTCGCTCACTCTCTTACTCTCTACTTAGTTTTTTTGCTGCACTATTTTCCACCCAACCTAGACCACTTTTTATTAAATCCGACCCCTTTTCCATGACTATTTCCCCTTTTTTGGATGAATCAGAAAAGTGTCCCTGATGCAGTATTTTAAGCTTATTTTTTACCAATCGTATATATTCTAAAGCATAGGATAAAAAAGTAAATGACATCATTGCAAAAGAACAAGTTTAGAGAGCACTTTCAGATACGTGCAAATTATTGGTGTTAATCTGGTGCTAATCTGATAATAATAATCTGAAAAACCCTATTTTACCGGCAGCCTAATTTTCCAGTTTTCAATGAGTTTGAAGAAAGTTTCATGGCAGAAAGAATGTAAGAAGTATCAGAACCTTCTACAGAACCTGGTTCCTTCTTTGCATTCTTCTCAGCTAGCAAAAGTTACCAATTTTTGTAGGAGGGGAGCAAAAAATGGAAACATAAAATCAAAAAAGGCCATTGGTTAACATAAACAATAAAAGTGAAATTCTGTTGTCTGCCATCACATCTTACTTGTTTCCCTCCATGACATATTGCTACTTGTATATGGTACACATTTGGGCAATGTGCTATGGTCTGCTGAGTTCCGCCACAATAAAGCTGATGGTTGCATGTCTGCTAGTAATGTATAGAGAAGTAGGATAGCTAGAGGAGTGTTAAATAGTGTATATACCTGCTCTTTACCCCAACCAGTAACAATAGATTTCTACTAGGATTAACCTGGAGGTCTAATTGAAATGCAAATGACCAGATGTTTCCTCATTAACACCAAAAAAGGTAAATGGAGTTTTCTATAAAAAAAGTAATCAATGTGGCTCATTTACTAATGGTCGCACTGCTCATTTTCGTCTGACTGTGCACCTTTTTTCGGGGATTACACAGGTTCTGCACTGGTATTTTGGCGTGCACTGGCTTTCATGAACACAAATTAGGGGGCGTGCCCCCGGATGATCCAGATGATTCAGACTGAGCACCAGATTTAACTTACAAATTGTGTCGCAATCCAATGCACTTACATGCACCACTAAAAAGATGGTGAACTGTCGGACCTGATCGGGGAAGCGACACATGCAGGATATCGGGCTCACGATCTTAGTGAATCACGGCACAGTGCATTATTGTCGGACAATGCACTTTCGGTGAACTCCAGCGGATGTCTAAGTAAATGTGTCCCAATGTGAACTTTACAACTGACACCTCTTACTGACAACCTGTAAGAGGTAGATACTAAGTGTTCAATACTATTTATCTACCCCTAGATACTAGCAGTCATTATCACAGTAATAAACAATAAGGCTTGATAAAGTATAGCAGGGGTTTTTAATTCTTAGTACTTTAATTCTGCGGTAGATCCTACTTAACTGATCCAATACATCCAGTCTGTAAGGGACTATACATTGACTGCAGACCCTGGATATGTAACAGCTCTACTGAGGTGGACACACACTATATCACTATAGAGCCATGGAGACTTGAATACAAGAAGGGTAGTTTAAGCATAAAATAGTGATATGAGTCGTGTTTGTATATAATGTATTGATGTCCATTATTCTTTACACTTTATAGTTGATAATTCTCTTAGCTTATCATGCAAAAATGAGTAGAACAGATACCACTGGATGTCTAGCTCTGAAAAGTAAATGTTCACTTACTGTCTTAGATTCTGTAACTTTTCGTACATCTGGATGTTTATTACACTGTTCTACACTCTGGACCACAGTGAATATAATTATTATAACGCTACACAGCACTGTACATTGGTATAAGATCATGCAACAAGTTCACAACTGCCCTGCCATAACATACAATGAGTCAATTCACATGTTTTGCATTAAAATTAGTAGTCTGCTTTTCTTTATTTAGAGACCCCAAAAAAACAAAATAAACTCATGCCTTTTAAACCCATTCTCAATTATTGATAAATATTTAGTTATAATACAATGATATATAATGTATATTTTGTATTGTTATCTACAACAAATTAGGTTATTTATTATTTTCCTAATCATCACAATAATAATATTGTTCTCAGTGGCAGAATTTTTTTTTCATCTTCAGTCATTTCTTTATTAATTAACTATGTTTTAGGCTACTCAATGGGGCACAATGAGAAGACCAAGGTCCTTGTGGCAGTTTTCTGTCGGATTTTGCACATTCTTTTATGTGCAAACTGCTTGCACATTAAGAAGTACCTGGTGCACAATCCAACTGTGTACCGGAAAGCCCATTTAAGTGCCGAAATATCAGTGTCATGTGAAGAATAGTGCAGCCGCAACACAAATTTCATCAGTGACATGGGCTTTCCGGTGCACAGTCGGACCGTGCACCACATTTATCAAGCCAAGTCTGACAGAAATGTGTTGCACACCCCATGTTAAAGGTGCACCAAAAAAAAAGTTGGTGCACTCTGTCAGAGCATTTCAGAGGGAGCCATATTCATTAAGAACGTGCGCCAGAAATCATGAATTTGGCCCCCTCTGCCGCTGAAAAATCCCAGAATGGTTAATAGTAATGGATGATGTAGACACATTTCCAGCACATTGATTGTTTCAAACCTAACAGCTGAACCATTGGTTTCCTTACCACAATAACTGGCAAACAATGATCACAAAATACCGAACATATAAAGCCAGATTGCATTATCTATTCAAAGATGTTGTGTGACAGGTCTACCTTATTCTCTATACAAGAAACATAAGTATGGCAAACTGCTGTCAAGTTGTCATAAGGTGTGAGTGACAGATATCCTGCTGTTGGGTTCTCAGCATGAGATGTTGATGACATTGATGGAGGATGATGAATGACTGTGACAACTCTCCACCCAGCCCACTTATCCATGTGCATCACAGAAGGATCTGCAGGCTGAGGATGGCCATTCTAACAATGCCCTCAGGTTGGTGTTAACACAATGCATTTGACTCCAGCAGTGTTCCAGGTAGCAAACTTGTGGCCATTAGTGTGTTGCTAATGTGAAAATAATTTTCTTTACTGAGTCAAAATGGTAGGACTGAAGACTGATAGGTAGTCTATACAACTGGTAATGACTCTAACAAAGATTGAAAAGCTGCTCTTCAGGAAATGTAAAACTCTGGGCCTCATGTTGACAGGTGTTGACAGGAGCCCACAGACATTTTCTCTGCTGCTCTTTACTCCCTGCCTTATTATAGTCATTGCCTCTGTAAATGTCTTTACTGTGCAGGTAATTTGTATTGCAAAACCAAGTGGCTTATTTTGAGTATAAATGCAAGCATGTAATGGGAGGTGAAGGGATTAGTGAAATGCCACAATACCAATAGCCTTCTGACTGTGCAAATAACACATTGGCACTGATAGATCACCTTGTCACACAACATGTCAGAAAGAAAACCATACATTTGTCTGGGCCTGGAGTAATGATGTACATGGCCACACTAATGCCATTTTTATTGTGGCCTTTATGACATTTTCATATACATTATTTAAAAATATATACATTAGAAAGGGGGGATTTATCAGAAGTGTCTGAGATAAAACTGTTCTAGTTACCCTTGGAAACCAATCAGAGCCCAGATTAAAATTTAACAGCTGTGGGAAAATGAAATGTGAGCTCTGATTGTCTGCCATGGGCTGCTAGAACAGTTCTGCTCTCAGACACTTCTGTTAAATCTCCCCTTATATCTGTTATGGCAAAATTAAAGGTTCCAATAAATGTTTTGTTATACAGTGGAGGCATATGATGTTATCGAGCACACTTCTACAATAGAATGCTTTAGGCCACAGCGGCATGCCTATGACTATTGGTGTCTGCAAAAAGTACACTATACGACTAAATAAAGTTACAGTATTTTTTTAAAAGACAAGAAAGTGCAGCTTATGGCATGTATAACTTTTTTAATGGACACAATTGGGCTCATTTACTAAGGGTCTGCGGACCGTGATTCTGTCGGGTTTCCCCAATATTTCCTTTTAGCGCCGAATTGCCCCAGGTTTTTGGCGCACACGATCGGATTGTGGCGCATCGGCGCCGGCTTGCATGTGACAGAAATCAGGGGGCGTGCCGTTGGACAACCCGACGGATTCGGACAAACCGCGGAATTTAAAAACGAAATTGTGTCGCAAGATCAAGCACTTACATGCACCAGGAAGAAGAAGGTGAACTTCAGCGGATCTCAGCGCGGAAGCAACACATGCAGGAAATTGGATGCACGACCTTAATGAATCACGGCAGATCCGAATCCTCGTCGGACAATGCACTGCGGGATTGTAACAGGACCCGGTAAGTAAATCTGCCCCATTGGGTTGAAATTTACTATACTTTCTCCACCAGTTGTCTGGTGGAGAATGCAGTGTGGGTAGGGGCATGGATGACGTGGATTGATGCATTGATTATAGTCTCTGCTGGAAAACCGGGTCAATTCATAGTGCCTGTAGGGGCGTGAACGACCCAGATTGCTACATTCACTATAGTCTCTGCCGGAATCCTGGCCAATTTGGAGTGCGGGCAGGGGCATGAATTCCCAGATTGCTGCTTTCACTATATTCTCTGCCGGAAAACCTGGACAATTTGGGGTCCTGCAGGGGCATGAACATCAGGATTGCTCCATCCACTATAGTCTCTGCTGGAAAAGTATGGTTTTTCTGTTGTGTGTTTAATGCAATTGATAAAGCTGACCTAGGGCCTACCTGTGAAGGGAGCACTGATGTTTATTTGATCAATGGTCCCACACAAGTATAGTTTTTTGAGTTAAGAATTTAAATACATTTCTACTTTAATTACAATATACATTTATCAGTTAAGTGGAATATATAAAATTAATTTTATTATATTAATTAATTAATAAGAGCTAGGTATTTGAATTATTTTCTACTTGATAAAGATGCTGATCCCCAAAGCCATGGATAACACATAAGAAGATTACCACAGTCACTGTGTCTGGATCTATGAGTAAGTGTCCCTTGTTTATCATACTTGGTTTTGATGGTAGATTTCCTTTAAATTAAATGGGTATGATATTGGGGCTAATTTTCTTAGGACCCCAATAATCTTCCTGATTTACAGAAGGATATCCTGATTAGATAAGGACAAGATGAAGCACTGGTGGAGGAAGCACTAAGACACTTACATGGGTATCTGCAAAGCTTTCTGATTCTTTATTGCTACTATTAGTGGTTACATAGTTATATCTCATTATCACTGAAACACAGGACCCTCCAGAGAGGGAGGGGGGACAGAAGCCTCTTCCCCCAGCGATATGGGCAGTATCCGTTGACATTCTTTGCACCTTGTTGCTTTATCTCTACCAGCATTTCACTACAAAATATACTTCTACTTAAATACACAAAATGGAGTTGGTATCAAAGTTTTATTTTTGTATAATGGTAAATGTCCGAGAATATAAAATACTTTGTATGAACATATTACTGTACTAAATTCTCATGTTTTGGAGTAGGAATTCCGACACACAATAGTAATAAAAACTCAAGCACACTTCTTGAATAAGCAAAAGTGGAATATTGTATTGCCACTTATAATTTCAAACATGTATGGTAAAAGTTTTTGACTTTTGTTGTCCATAACACTGAAATAAGATTAGCAAAGAAATACACTGAATGACAGTAGAATCTATCAAAAATAATTATGACTTTGTTTATATGCACTTAAGACTAGGATAGTCTGATGTAACAAGGCACTGTTTAGATCCATCTGTACAATGAGGGGTTGATGATAAAGACAATGCAATTCTAAACAGTAAACATATATGTTTGGTGTAATAAGCCTCCATAATATATTATATTTTAATATTGCATTTCAAGAAGTGTGCTCCAGTATTATTAACTTCAGCACTGCAACACAACTCACTTGAAAAATATTAAAGTTTTTCTGAAACTCTACACTTCAGTGTTTTTAATGATTCTGCTTTTCCTAAATGCATCAATTACGTCTCAGACTTACTCTCATATGAAACCCCCCTTAGATGGGGTGGGCTGAACAGCAGGCAGCAGACATCTAATCTGTAATGTACTGCCACAACCTATTGTCACCTTGTTTGTGGGCATCTCATCATGATTGACAGCTTGTGCAGCTTCAGTGATTGACTGCCAAAAGTTGAGTAATGAGCCCAGGGGATCCATCCTGTTGTATTGATACGACTTCTTCCTGCAATACCACTAACATCATGTGTCTGGAAACATGTCACACACAAGATGTATATATTTGGCTAATTTTAATTTGTGCAAATTCACACAGACAGCTTTTTGTTTCTATAGGAAGAATTCTTTTTGATTGATTGTGGACAGATGTTATACTGAAATCATATGTTCTAGCATAAGCCAATCACTTTTTCATGACAGATAAGGGACCAGATTTATCATTAGTGAGGGAAACTGTACTTAATGCAATTTTCCTCAATGATGTGCAGAGTGTTCCAGAATATTGAAGACGGGTGCAAATGCACTTAAGCCTTGTGCACCGTTTTTCTTTTTTGGTGCACTCAGATTAACAGTCGTGCGCCACACTTATGTCGGGATTTCCAATATAAATGATGATGATGACATACTGGCTTTCCAATCTGAGGTACATTATGAAGCAGAAAAGAACAACACTGGTGTTATGGGAGAAATTGGATACGGATACGATAGAAAGGGCAATGAGCCCTAAAATGTAGCTCCCAACACTGTCCAAGGCTACTTACACAAATTTATGCGTATATAAAGGGCCACATTTATCACTTGTTTTTTCTGTTGTTTTTGCGCTTTTTCATTCAGGCGCACCGTTTTTGCGCCATTTTTGCGATTAAACGCCAAACTAGCCGCGCAGCAAAAATAAGCAGCTTTCCCTCATCTATCTTATCAATCCAGATGTTTTGCTGCGCCTAATGATATTCATCACTAGCAGCAAAGCTCAGCCAGACACTAGAACATATAATAGATACATTAGATACACTGCAGACACTAGAACAGATAATAGATACATTAGATACACTGCAGACAGGAGCTGCAGACTCTATTTACAGTTCATCACCTTCTATTTACAAAATATTCTGCAAAACGCTGAGCTCACAGCAAGAGAGAAGAGAACTTTGCACAAGTTTGCAGAAGCTTGCAGAAGTTTGCAGATACTACAAACAAGTGTCCCCCATGTAATTCTGCACAGTGTCTGAGGGGGATATTGTGCAGAATTACAGGGGTGCAGCAGGAGACCAGCACTGGGGGATCCCCTCCAGGAGAAGCCCCTGCTGAGGACATCACTGGGCGCAGGGTGTCACACACCTGGGTGCTGCTGTGAGTGTTATCTTCATTCTGGGCTGTGGGAGAAGCAGAGAGGAGCTTGTAGCAGGATTACATGTAAGTGCCCGAATCTAACATTGCGCCTAAAATGCGCCAAAATTGCGCCTAAACTGTGTTAAAGTAAAGTGATTAATAAGAGGCAGAAAATATACTTATCACAGATGGTTGTAGCTTGTGATAATTCTGGCAAAACAGTGCGCCAGAATTTAGGCGCAACTACTACACTTAGGCGCACAAAAGTTATAAATGTGGCCCAAAGTATATACAATCTCATACAGTATATACGCACATTGGCCCACATTTATTACACACTCTGCGCCGGAAGTGTACTTAGACATACAGCATAAACTCACGATATACACACATAGGGGTCCCATTGATCATAGGCTGCTGTTAAGTGGGTGAGCGCATGATGCTGTCCCTGCCCCCTAGGTAGTTGTCGGATCTATGAGAAGGCTAATGCGCTGCACACACACATATTGTAAGGGATTAGGTAGTGAGGTATTCGTCTCCTGGGGTAAACAGGAAGTATTTTAGACAATACAACGACACAGTCCGTTTGGTTCAACTGGCACAACCAGTTTTATTTTAAATAAAATAAAGCAGTAAAACAAAGGACTAACAAAACTAAACAGGCCACCAACTATACACCAGGCTTCTTACTACCAGAGACTGTACCTAATGCACAGCCTCCTAAACAACACAGCTGTCGACTCACAGTTGTTTTCCCCAGGTACAGAGAGCCCTGAGTGTTATCATCGGTCTTCTTAAAGTAGCCCATTACATCGGTAGACCAGGTAATGAAGACAGCCAAAACCCAGAATGTCCGGATGGAGTGGGGTCCACCTTTTCTTTCCCACTCCAACAACATAGGTCCCTAGTAGGTTTTTCCCAAAACTTAAATGCAGAAGAGTCTGTAAAGAACTCACATACATCCTGGATGCTTTCTAGAAACATGTAGATGTGAGAAACCTTGGGCAAATGTACACCCCATCCACCAGACACTCTGTCACACCCCCCCTTCCTGTTTTAGACCTGGACAGAAGGCACTCCACTTGAAGGGAGCATGGTTGGTGACTAATGTTAAAGTTACAGCCAAGCAGGTAATAATAGAGGGCTTCTAGGGCCCATTTGATGGCCGGGCACTCCTTTTCAACAATTGCATATTTTTTCTCATGATCGTTAAGCTTTCTGCTTAAATAAAGCACTGGGTGTTCATCCCCGTTCTGTAGCTGTGACAAAACTGCCCCCAGTCCCACATCAGAGGCATCAGTTTGGAGGACAAACCCTTTTTTAAAGTCTGGGGTTATTAGCACTGGCTGAGCACACAGATGGTTTTTAAGGGTCTGAAATGCGTTATCAGCTTCGGGTGTCCATTAGATCATCTCAGAATCTTTACCTTTAGTCAGGTCTGTCAAGGGGCTGCAAGGGAGGCAAAATTTGGTATAAACTTTCTGTAGAAGCCTGTAATCCCCAAAAAACACTGACCTGATTCCCATTTACTGGCTGTGGCTACCTTGTATGGCTTCAATTTTATTTACCTGAGGCTTAACCAGACCACATCCTATTATGTAACCCAGGTACTTGGCCTCTTCCAGACTAATGGCACATTTTTTGGGGTTTACTGTGAATCCTGCCTCACACAATGGGGCACATTTACTAAGGGACTGAACGCTGCATTTCTGTCAGGTTTCGCTATTCTTTTCCATTTTACCATGAATTGCCCTGGGTTTTTGGCGCATGCGATTGTGTCGCATCGGCGCCGGCTTGCATGCAACACAAATCGGGGAACATGGGCGTTGGACAACTCGACTGTTTCGGACAAACCGGGGAATTTAAGAAGCAAATTGTGTCGCGAGATCAGCACTCACATGCACCGAGAAGAAGAAGATGAACTCCGGCGGACCTCAGCGGGGGAAGCGACAGATGGAGGAAATTGGACGCACGATCTTAGTGAATCGCGGCAGAACCGAATCCTCGCCGGACAATGCACGGCAGAGATCACGACGGGACGGGTAAGTAAATGGGCCCCAATGAATCAATAACGGCCTGTACTCTAGGTAGATGGTACTCCCAGTCTGAACTTCGAATTATGTCATCCGGATATGCCGCTGCAAATCGCCCATGGAGTCTTAAAATTTTACCCATTACCCTCTGGAAGGTTGCTGGGGCACCATGCAAACCAAATGGCAACATAACATAATGGAACAGACTGTCTGGAGTGGCAAAGGCCATTTTCTCTTTGGCCTCCTCTGTAAATGGTATCTGCAAGTACAATTTTGTAAAGTGGTGATATGGTCTAAAGTGGTGATATGCTGGGCATTTCCGAGTCGGTCCATAAGTTTGTCAACACGGGGCATAGGGTATGCATCAAACTTAGAAATGGAATTCAAATTACGGAAGCCATTGCAGAACCTCCAACTGCCATCTGGTTTTGGGATCAAAACTATGGGGCTGGAGCATTGGCTATGGGACTGTTCGACTTATCCAAGCTCTAGCATTTTCCTCACTTCTTCAGAAATAATCCCTCTTCTTGCTTCCAGTATTATGTAGGGCCTCAGCCTAACCTTTTCACCTGGTTCGGTAATTATGTCATATTTAATGAGTCTAGTGCGACCTGGGATATCAGAGAAAAAATCTCTGTTCTTCTATCTCCTCAAATGGCCCTTGCCATTTTGCTAGAAATTTACTTTCTACCGTAGGGTACCAAAACTTGATCACCTGGTGTAAAAGCACGTACTCTGGCACTACAGCCTCCTGCACATGGGTCATATGTTATTTTACAATAGGCATAACAGCTGAGATTTGGTCCTGCATCTGGGCTAAGTGTTCTATGACACTCCTGGGTAGCTTCCCCTTCCCGGGTTTCTTTAGCTGTATCTAGAAGGTCTCTAGGGTGATATAGCAAGTCAATACCCAGGGAATACCCAGTGGATGAATGTGGAACATCACGGATGGCAAACATGAGATAGGGGAAAAGGAAGTCCCAGTTTTTCCCATCTTTGTCCACCTCTTTTTTTTAGCATGGATTTCAAAGTCTTATTAAATCTCTCTACTAGTCCATCAGTCTGTGGATGGTAGACAGATGTACGCAGCTGAAACTATTTGCACAGTTCCTTCATGACCCTTGACATAAAGATAGTACCCTGATCTGTAAGGATCTCTTTTGGTAGTAGCACAGGACTCAACACATGGACTAACTCTTTGGCTATGGCCTTGGATGAGGTATTACGCAAAAATAAGGCTTCAGGGTAACGTGTAGCATAATCTAAGATTACAAGGATATGCTGGTGGCCTTAAACAGACTTTACAATAGGCCCCACCAGATCCATAGCTATTCTTTCAAACTGTACCTTAATAATATAGAAGGGGTACCAGGGGACTTCGATAGGAAGGTCTGGGGGACGACAACTGGCACTCCGGACAGGAATCACAATAATCTTTAACATCTTTGTAAACCCACAGCCAAAAGAACCTTTGAAGTACTCTGTCTGTAGTCTTCACAGTTCCCAAATGTCCCCCCATAAGGTGACCATGATCTAGCTCAAGTACTTTTCTCCCATACAACTTAGGCACCACTAATTGTTCCACAAGATCCTCACCCCTTTTTACCACTTGATATAACAAGTCCTGTTTTATTTCCATGTGAAGTCTGCTGCATCTGGTGTCAGGATCCACCAGTTTATCATCAATAACCCTTACATTTTCCCTGTCTTTAGTAAGGGTGGGATCTTTTAATTGTTCAGCACCAAACTGATCTTTCTTATTTCAAGATCAGGCATATGGTCACTATGGGAGTCTCCTCTCTCATCACTACTCTGATCCCCGTCTAACACCCCACTATGTTCAGTGTCCTCAGAGTTCCCAGCCATGACAGAAAACTTATCAGAAGCTTCCCTTAAAGGCAAGCACCCTTCAGTTTCAGGCTTCAGGTTATCAGCTGTAGGCTTGGCATTAGTAAGTTTTCTGGCCCATAACTCTCATTTGTGGCCCATAACTGCCAGAAATTAGGGAAATTAGGGCACTAAACCAACCAGAACTTTTATTGCCCCGAACCTAGTATTTTTGAATACGATAGTCACGTGCGATAGTCACGGGTGTCCCCATGTATACAGGTTACATCAATTGTTTTTTCTTGACATTTTCTAGTATTACCCAGGGCAGTTCTTACTTGGGTGATCTGACTGCATTAGTCTAACAATTCAGATACAGTTTTACATTCCACAGTAATCATGCACATGTTTCTCACCCTCAGTATTTGGCAATACAGAACAAGCAATCTGAGAATACAGAGATATACGGCGGTTTACGTAGAAGGCATCCCAATGCATTGGTTCATCATACAGTGGGTAATTGGCAACAAAATTACCTGCCAAATTACTCTCTTATAGGCCAGCAACCTCCCTGGCATGGTTTGCCAGCCTCTAGAGCCGGGACCGTCAGTCTCTCCACTTTTTCGCACAGATATATTAGATCTGTCATCCTTTTTTCCTTTATAACAGGCTTACCAGGTGGTCCTGGAGTTCTTCGCTGTGGGGTGAGGGGGCGCTGTGGCAGTTCATGAGCACCTCAGCTGCTGAATAACTCTCCACCATCTGGTCATTATTTTTGGGGTATCCATAGCTCACCCATTTGCGCAAGGAAACAGGAAGAGAACTCACGTATTGGTCCATTACAACCCGCTCCACCATCTGAGGGCTTATCATGATCTCCGTCTGTAACCACTGAGATGAATGAGGTCATGCATCTGTGAACGTGGAGGTTTGTCCATGTTACAGTCCCAGTTGTGTACACGTTGTGCATGGACAGTAACTCCGAGACGAGTCAGGATCTCCTTTTTGAGCTAACTATAGTCCATTGCATACCGATTCTCCAGGTCAAACTGAGCCTTTTGAGGTTCATCTGTAAGGAAAGGTGCCAAAAGTCAGGGCCATTTTTCTTTTAGCCATTCCTCTCACTCAGCCGTTCTTTCAAACTTGGTCAGGTAGGCTTCCACATCATCTGTCATCTTTTGGAGAAAATGGGAGGCCCTTGTGGAGGTGTGAGTAGCATCAGCATTATCCGGGACCAGCCCAGCGACTCTGGTCAGTTGCTGCATAACGTCTTTAGGATCTCCCAGTCTTTTATTTGGTCCTTTTGTGTAGTCTGCAGTTGAGCTGTCAGCCTGCGCCTTGTTTCCTCCAGCGCCATTTGCTGCACTCTGGTAGACTCCCGTTGAGATGCAACAGCTTGCAACACCGCCTTGACAACGTCCTCCATTATCATGCATGCAGGAAACAGTCTTTGTTGCGCTGCACAAAAAAGGGACTCTGGCCCTTTAAATTTTCCATCTTTGCTGTCTTGTGCCAAAATTGGTGCCCACATCCTCCACCAATTGTAAGGGATTAGGTAGCAGGGTAGTCGTCTCCTGGGGTAGACAAGCACTTTTTTGAGACACCACAACGACACAGTCCATTTGGTTCAACTGGCCACAAACAGTTTTATTTTCAATAAAATAAAGCAGTAAAACAAAGAAGTAATACAAATAAATCCTAGGCCGTCTGGCCACTAACTATACATTATACAGCCCTCCAAACAGCACAGCAGTAAACTCAGTAAGGTACAGAGAGCCCTGAGTGTCATCACTAGTCTCCTTAAATTAGCCAAGTTCACCTGTAGATCAGGTAATGTGGACAGCCAAAACCTGGACTGTCCGGATGGAGTGGGGCAAACCCTCTCTTCCCCACCCCTAAAACACAGGTCCCTAGTAGGTTTTTCCCAAAACCTAAATGCAGAGGCGTCTGCAAAGAACTGACATACATTCTGATTGCTTTCTAGAAATCTGTAGATGTGAGGAACCTTGCGCAAATGTACATCCCATCCACCACTTCTCCACACACACTGTCACAATAAATATATTTATATATGCACACACACATCTAAGGACACTAGGTATAAACAGTGTCATAAGATGTGTGGGTGCAGATTTTTCTGTGAACTGTCAGCCACGAATTGGGCCATGGATGAAGCGGTTGGCCACACATTAGGGGGCAGCTCCACAGATTAGGTGGCAGTCCCACAGATCAAGTGACTGCAGATATGGAGGGAGGGCGAGCACCGGGCCGCGGATGAAGAGGGAGGGCTGGCGCCCAGCCGTGGATGAGGAGAAGGGCTTGCGCCCAACAGCAGATGAGGAGGGAGGGCTGGCGCCTGGCAATGGATGAGGAAGGAGGGCTGGCGCCCAGCCGTGAGAGAGGAGGAGGGCCGGCGCGTGGCCACAGCATGAGAAGGAGGGCCGATGCCCGGTCACAGAATGAAAAGGGATGGCCAGCTCACTGCCGCGGATGAGGAGGAGGGCCAGAGCCCGGATCAGGTAGTTCATAAAAAATTACTCAAAAGCAGTGATTTATGTGATTGTGGCATTGAATATGTGGGGAACACCTTTCAAGAATTTAGGAGAAGAATAGGAGGCAATCTAGGTGATATTAGAAACAAACATGATACCCCAATTTCTCAACACATTCATGCACAGCATCCTACATGCCTATAATCTATGGAGATTATTTTTTTCCTGTTCCCAAAGAGGAAAGGAAATTGTGTCCTGCAAAGTAAAACACAATGGATTTTTCAGCCACATCTTCCTTGGGCATAAATGAACAACGTAGTTGCAAAAACCCACTGTAACTTAAAAATTTATAATTTAATTAAATAATTTTTTTATATGGATAAAAATCTGTACCACAAGGTAAAACCTTGGGGTTTTTTAACGGTGTCATGAAAACCCATGTCTAAACAATAGCTATCCCATACTACATATCTAACACTTTCTGTAGGAAGCCAGTTATGTTATTGAGTACAAAATGTTATCACCACTGTTCACAGAATATGGTTCCCTATGCAATTTATTAATTTTTGTAACAAAAAAGGGTTTTTTTTGCAAAGAAGTACTGAGTTTGACTGGCACTATTCTTTCTCCCTACAGCAACAATGGGATCAAACTGGATACTCGTTACATCCAGGGACCTGGCAAAGTGCACCAGTACCTAATAATAATAATAATACCTAATAATAATAATTTAATTAATTAATTAATTGAAGGCAATAAGAAGAGGGATATGAAGCTATTCTTTAAGAAAAGAATATACATATTGTTATACGGTGTATTTAGACATCATTGTGGACTATCTCTCTGTTGTGTACTTTTATGTGCAAATATGTTTTGCATTGTTAAATATTAATAAAAATAAATAAAATAATAATAATAATCTTTATTTATATAACACCATCATATTCAGCAGCGCTTTACAAATCATAGAGGACATTTACAAAAAAATAATACATTACAGAGTACAAACTGTCATATGGAACAATAGGAGAGAGGTTCCTGCTTGTAAGAGCTCCTATAATGGTCCAGCCATTCTTTATAAGGGAACAGAATAAAAGTATTTAATAAACAAATATGCTGCGATCTTATATACAAAGTCCAAAGTCAATGGGACTGTGGAAACCTGAAGCTTGGTATGTGTTGTGTGCCACATAACAGGGAGGACAACAAGGATGGATTAGTAAAGAGAGAAATTACATTTCATGCAGTTAGCGAGTGTGATAGGTTTGCCTAAAGGGATGGGTTTTAAGAGCATGTTTGAAATGTTGGAGGTTGGGTATTAGTCCGGGATAGGGCATTCCAGGGAATTGGTGCCGATTAGGAGAAGTCCTGGAGACATGAGTAAGAGGTTCAAATTAAGGTAGATAAAAATCAAAGAGCATGGGTTCAGCGATAGACTGATATGAGAGAGGAGAGGAGAGGAGTCGCAGCATAATGCAGAGATTTGTGGATGAGGGTGATATCATTTAGTGACTATTTGATAAAGCCAGAAATGTTTGTCCTAAATTTGTTCTTATTGCTGAAGAGAGAGCAGCCCCCATCAATCTGGGTATGTATTTGCTTTGAATTCATAATTCATCTACTGCTCCATTCCTGGATGGATGTTTATGGAGATTGTATGGTGCCAGCAGCTCTCAACTGTGATGTCCCACATCACGACAATTTTGCTGCAGAACTTTATGAGGAATTTATATAACCATTTGTTGTTGTTGTTTGCTTCAATATCACTACACTATAAACAGTGTCATCCCTGTGGATCCATCGTTCAGACAAAACATATATATATATTTAAAACATATATATGTTTTTATTGTTATTATATAATTGTTGTAATGTTAATGACCCACTGATTTATATTAAAATACTCAAATATTAAACATAAATGCATTAATGCAGACCTCTGTCATTAATAAAAGAAAAAGAATTACGTAAAGGAGTTTGGCCAGTGTTTATACTTAGCTAGATGTATTTCCGATGAGCAAGGGAGTAACTTAAAGGAAACCTGTCACCAGGGACCTCATTTTCACTAAAGACAGGTTGCAGAAGCTTATTACACCTGCAATGCAAATCTGCCTTTCTGCCTTTTCTAAGCACTTGCATAACAATATAATTGTGTGTTATAACTTACTCTTGCTCCATGACAAAATCCTGGGGTAGTCACAGGGGCTGGACTTTGGTTTGGATGCATTTCAAAAAACAACATGTGACTTGTCTGTTACTCACTCCTCAGAGCTTGGCCCCCACCTTTGGGCTCCTGTACAGCTCCTCCTCCTGATCCTTCTCAGAGGTCACAGCCTGGTGAGATGACATCAGTGGGTGAGGGACAAGCTGTACAGGGGCACAAAGATGAAGGCAGCCTGCAGCACAGACAAGTCACATGTTGTTTTTTGAAATGCACCCAAACCAAAGCCCAGCCCCTGTGACTACCCCAGGATTTTGTCATGGAGCAAGAGTAAGTTATAACATACAATTATATTGTAATGCAAATGCTTAGAAAAGGCAGAAAGGCAGATTTGCACTGCAGGTGAGATTGGCTTCTGCAACCTGTAAAGGCTCACTGGATGTTTTTTCTTTTTTGGACCATTTTCTGTAAACCCTAGAGATGGTTGTGTGTGAAAATCCCAGTAGATCAGCAGTTTCTGAAATACTGACCAGCCCTTCTGGCACCAACAACCATGCCACGTTCAAAGGCACTCAAATCACCTTTCTTCCCCATACTGATGCTTGGTTTGAACTGCAGGAGATTGTCTTGACCATGTCTACATGCCTAAATGCACTGAGTTGCCGCCATGTGATTAGCTGATTAGAAATTAAGTGCTAACGAGCAGTTGGACAGGTGTACCTAATAAAGTGGCCGGTGAGTGTATATATATATATACACACAGGATAGGAGTAGTAGTACTATGCTGTATCTATATATACAGCATAGTAGTACTGCATAGTAGTGTTGTACTGCATTGTAGTGTAGGGTATTGGTAGTATTGTTGAGATAGGGTGTAGTGTAGGATAGATGTAGTATTATGGATAGAAACCGCCAAACACACAGATGCCCCTGCCCCTCTGGTAGCTGCGCATCTGATGAGGATCTTTCCCTCTCTTGATACATCCCATAATTTTATTTGTAGCAATCGATGCCTAGCATTGATCACTAAGTTTACAATCCACCAATACTCCAAAGTCTTTTTCTCCATCAGTTTTACCAAGAAATTTACCATTTAAAACATAATTATAATTTTAACTTCCTTGACCCAAGTGCATAACCTGCTGAGATCAGTCATATTGATAGAGCTGATAAACAACATTAACAGGCCAATTAAAAATAGGTATGAATATTGACTGAGCTGACTTACTTTAATAGCCCTCTATGCAGTTATATGTCACAACTTATTTAGTATATCAATATGTTGTATATAGTTTTTAGAAGCAATGTATAGTATATTGTAATGAAACTGTAGAAATCTAGAATTCACTTTCTGAAACTAATAAACTTTATACTTGTCACAAAATCTGTATCTACATTTTCAAATAAATATTGTTATTAATCAGATGAAGCATCGCTATAAGCATCTCTGGCAAAGACACAGTGGGTAAAGCTTTAGGAAACATCATTTCTGTCTTATGTCATCCATCACACCTTGTTAACATATTTCACTTTCGGCATCAGGCACTTTGAACAATTATAGTACTTGGTGCTTTCCCACCCCAGCTATGGCCACCCCTCTGAGCAGAGTATGCTAGAACCCTGACAGCTGTCTGTTCTCCATACTGAATGTCTGCTTGCAGCTATTACATGAATTTACAAAAGCCCACCCTGGGGCTACATCCACGAAGGGCAGTGTTAAGTGGGGGATATGATAAATGTTTGCCTTAGGCCAGCAGATGTCAATGGTTGGCAAAAATGCACAGTAGGAGGATTTTAACCAATTACATTTTTGAACTAACCATGTTCTTTGTGTATTTATTTAAGATACAGATGAAGACAACATAAATATTATATTCGAAACATTGAAAAGCACATTCATTACTCCATTCTCAAATCTAACACAGGCACAAATCACATTGAAACAAAAAGCGAGATCCACAGGGAGCTATGACCCCAAGTCCTAAAAAAAGCACTTAAAAGCAGCAATAAAAATAATGTCAAGCTGCTACCTCTGTACAGTTTCAGAGTTCCAGATCCTTTGTATGAGATTTTCCACCACACATTTACTTGTTGCAAATGGATAATGTAGGAACTTTACACTTCTATCAACTTCTTTTCCTTGTAACCAAATAGGCACTAATGCACACAATCGCAGAAAAACCACATGCGTCTCACCACTTTATGTCCTTTCATTTTCATGGACACTATATAAAAAGGTGCAGATCCATAGTGCAGGTCAATAAAACCAAATTCAACAAATTAAAACTATTTATTATACACACAAACTTTAAAATATAAAGCGCATGATATCCCAGAAGAAGCCAAACCGGTGAAACCCAGGGTTGGCCATTGATGTCATCTGGTTGTTTTATACAAAGCACTTTATATTTTAAAGTTTGTGAGTTCAATAACTTCTTTTAAAAGTTGGATTTGGTTTTTATAATCTACATGATGGATCCACACCTCTTTATATAGAATCCATGGGAATCAAAGGGAATTGATGTGAAGCTCCTACATTATCTATTTGCAACAAGTAAAGGTGCAGTGGAAAATTTACCTTAAAGAGGTTTTCCCACGAAGGCAAGCTAGGCCCTATCCACTTAGACTCCGCTCCCAGGTGTTGACTTAAGCCATTGCTCACGGTGGTACGGAGGATCCACTACCTCAGATCCTGAAACCGACCTCTCCAAAACATTGACTTTTAATCCCTGAGCAACTTTGTACATCTGGAAGACCCATTTACGCCCCAAGCTTTAACTTCCTGGCTGATGTTTCTTACTAATGATTCCATATATTTTGTGAAGAGCACCAGTCCCTTCTGCAGCAAAACAACCACACATCATGCTGCTGCCACTTCCATGTTTTACAGTTTTCAAAGTGGGTATGGTGTTTCAAATTTGGGACGGAGTCCTCAGGCTTGCTAACGTCTCCCTTTTTCCTCCAAACAAGGTCATAATGGCCCAAAAGTAACATGGTCATAATGGCCAAAAAGTTAAATTTTTACTTCGTCAGACCACAGGACATGTCTCCAAACATTAACGTCTTTGCTCCTATGTGCATTGGCAAACATTAATCTGGCTTTTTTATGTTTTCTTGGAGTAATGGCTTCTTCCTGGCAGAGTAGCATTCCATGTTGATACAGTACAAATTTTACTGTGGATAGTGACACACTATTACCAGTTTCAGCCAGCAGCCTCAATAGGTCTTTTTCTTTTTTTCTTGAAACACATATTTCAGACCAATGAATATTTATCTCTGGGACACAGAATTGTCTCCTTGACAGAGGCCTTGACAAAGTTGACTTTAGAAGGTCCTCCTTTAATGGTACTAGTTGGTATGGCCATATGCATGGTGGTAAGGAGTCTTTCAAAAGTTTCCTTCGATCACTGTGCTATCTATCCTTAGAAAACTTAGTTTTGATGGTTTAAAAAAAAATTTGGAAATAATGGAGAATGGAGTGAAATTTTTTTAGTTTTATTTTTATTAAATGCATTGAAACACAATAAGTCCACAATTCTCTTCCTGATGTCTTGGATGATTTATTTCGACTTCCCCATGATGTTACGCAAAGAAACAGTGGGGCTCATTTACTTACCCGGTCCAGGCGCGATCCCGCAGCGCGTTGTCCGACGTGGATTCGGGTCTGCCGTGTTTCACTAAGGTCATGCGCCCGATATCCAGCAGGTGCCGCTGCTGTGCTGAGGTCCGCCGGAGTTCACCTTCTTCTTCCTGGTGCATGTAAGTGCTTGATCTTGCGACACAATTCATTTCTTAAATCCAGCGGTTTTTCTGAATCTGTCGGGTTGTCCGATGGCCATGCCTCCCGATTTCTGTTGCATGAAAGATGGTGCCGATGCGCCACAATCCAATCGCGTGCACCAAAATCCCGGGGCAATTTGCCGCAAAATGGAAATATTCGGGAAACCCGACGAAAGTGCGGCGTTCAGGCCCTTAGTAAATGTGCCCCAGTGTGTTTTTAAGTGTGTCTGCAAATACTGTGTGTCTGTAATTTTGACAATAATCTTTGATCCTCATATGGGCTGTGCCAACTTTTTCAAAGGCATAGTAATCTCAATGTATGACTATGCAGAAAGTAATACAAATTCCTTTAAAATGCTCTTTCTCTAAGTTTGGTAATCCTAATTTACCTAAAACAGGAAAGGTTTATACTGATTTTATGTCAGATAGTGAGAAAAACCTGCATACGTGTTTTTTATATAGTGTATGTAACCTTTATAATGGAAAAGAAAAAGCAGATGCAAAGGGAAAATAATAATCTTTATTCAATGTTCCAGGGAGTATAAAAACAATTAAAAACCCCAAACTGAGGACACTAAAGAACTCCCCAAAACCAGACTTCCTTATCAAAATAACTACAGATATATACACCTTAATGAATGGTAAAAGGTGAACAAGTCCTGTAAATTGTAGGGACTGAGGCAAGTAAATCAACAGTTAGTGTGAATGCCACACGTGTACTGCCCGTTGAACGGGCTGACAAAGTCCATTTAACAGGCGATACTCGTGGTGCATTCACACTCCCCTCTCCAGGACCATATTTTATGGTAATGTAATTGCACTTTCTATTATTTTGTACCAACTAACTTATATGTATTGTTAGAGACTGGGCTAAATAAAACAGTACTACTTTGTATGTGTCTGATGTTCACTAACTGTTGATTTACTTGCCTCAGTCCCTAAAATTTACGGAAACATCAGCAACTGCAATACCCAAATAGCTCATGAAACTGCCATTTTTGGTTACATGCAGATAGATGCATTATTAGGAGAATAATATGGATTAACACAGTAAATGCACACATCATTTTGTATAGCATAGTAAGCCTTATTCATAGGCGATAATTAAGCTGTGTGATGATTTTCATTATGAGAAGTGACCCTTACGTCTACTTGTCATTTTGTATTATTACAATACTACCCCCTTGTTTGCTAACTGCTTTGATTCAGTTTTTTTCTCATGGGAGAAGGCGTTAGCAAAGCAATAACATCTGGAGGCTATTATTTCCCAGGTTCTGTTGTCATTAGCCCATATGATAAGTCTGGCCAGTTGCTAGCAATATTAAATTGTTACACTCTTTATATCCGGCTCCTTGAGCTGTCACTTCTGGTTTGTGGCCACAGCTAATTTACCATTTCAATTGCCAATATCTGCTGGGGTCTCTGTTGGGAATCTCATTGCCCTGTAAGGGCAGTCGCTTGTGAGCCTCTATTTGAGAGGCTGGAGCTAGCAATAAATTATGATATTTATCAATTACCTCTACCAGGTTTTCCCTACACACTACTGGGAAAAATCTTACATTTCAATTACCCTGAAATTTGACCAAAAATTCTATCAACTGATATCAGAATTGTACTAAAAATAAATATATATTTAGTGTTTCAGCATATAGATTTTGCGTACTAACACTAAGGCAAGAGGCTGTGCCTTTCTGTAGCTAAGCTCAATATAAATAGCAAAGTAAAATTAGTTATTTTGATAAACTGCTATTCCTACATATTGATGATTTTCTTCATGATGCGCATTTCATTTATGCTGATCATTTACCTTAAAAGTAACTTGAAATAATCTACAAGTTAACAGTGCTTTCTTTTTTATATTGCAATGGGGGAAATCATCTGCTCATGTGTTAAAAGCTTGGAGCATGCCTGTGGATTTCGAAACTGCGTGTAAATGGGATTCATTTTATATAGCATTTATAGTGAGTGATAGCTAGGATGGGTGTGAATATGCTTTCTGTGTGTATTTGTGATGTGTTTGTGTGTGTGTATATGTTCTAATTGTGTATGTATATGTGATGAGTATACAGGCGGTTCCCTACTTAAGAACACCGACTTATAGGCGACCCCTAGTTACAAACGGATCTCTGGATTTTGCTAATTTACTGTACTTGAGCCTTAGGCTACAATGATCAGCTGTAAGTTACCAAATGTGTCTGCAATTAAGATGTATTGTTAATCCTGCTTCTTATGACAACCCAACTTTTTTAAAATCCAATTGTCACAGAAACTAAAAAAAAATTTTGACTGGGGTTACAATTATAAAATATACAGTTCCAACTTACATAGAAATTCAACTTAAGAACAAACCTACAGAACCTATCTTTTACGTAACCCGGGGACTGCCTGTATGCTTTATATCTGTGTATATCATGCTTAGGTGTATATGGTACTGTATGTATGTGTGTATAAGCAGTATGTGTATATATATTGTGAGACACTGAAGGGGTTAACTGTGGATGGGCGGTATGTTTCCCCTAGGTTTTGCTTCTATGCAAGGCCTTAGTGCTGAGGTGGGTTTCAGCACCTTGGACAGGTGATGGGTGCAGACTAATTGAGCTGCCATAAATGACTCGGCAGAGTGGAGTGTGTTGTCTCTCTGTGGAAGGAGGCTGAGTGAGGGACACAGCCCTGACCTGTGTGTCTGGAGCAGCCACGTGATCTTGTTTAGTGTGAGTTAGTGGACTATTTGTATAGTTCGCACCCTGACGGTAGGTTTTTTTGTTTGTTTATTCAAATACTGAATGTAAAGGCTGGTTTATTTTGCTGCATAAACGCAGGAGAGACCTTTTTGGACTGTACCTAAGGTGTCAATCGTCTTTACTGCATCCAGCACCCCCCAGCTACCGAACCGGACGTCTCTCCCCTTGGGCCAATCCCCACATGGTGCTTGGATTGCGGGCAGTTCAAAAAGACCACACCTGAAAGGCTTGCTATATCCTGTCACATTGCATGCTGGGTGAAACAGCAGGCAAAGTGCAGGATAAAGCCAAGATGGAGGACTTTATTAAATACCTGCAAGAGGATGCCAGAGCTAATCGGCAGCAGCAGCAGAAGGAGCATTCCAGGCTATTGCATCTGCAGACTGCTCCAGCACAGCGAGCGGAGGAAGGTCCCGACAGCACAAACCATTTCCAGCACAGGATGATAGGTCCGAGCAGCAAGCCATGCTCCCAAAACAGCTGAGGATTCCGCGAGCCATGTCAGCTGATGTGAGATTTTCTGCGCATATGGCAGCACAGCAAGCGTTGACTACTGAATGGGTCCCAACTGGTCCACGGGTACCCGGTTGTCCCACGTTCCGCACGGGCTGCGTACAAAAGGCTTTACAAAAATGGCGGCGACCGACGACGTGGAGCTATCTCATCTACAGTGTTCGCAGCGAGTAGCTAGAGCAGAGGAGGTAGTACCGGCTGAGCATGGCAGATGTCCTGGCGACAACCGTTCCTGACCGCGAGTCCGCAGAAGGCTTACTACGACCTGAGTAAACGGAGGCCCGTGAGTCCCCCCCCCGCTAAAGGGGCGAGATTCTTTCTGGCTCGTCTTGGGTCACCTGTTCAAGTTCGCTCCATCGCGGTCCCCAGTGGTACTCAGAAAAAATTACCCCCACGCTACCCCCCCAACTGTGTGACCTGATCCATCTTTCCGGAAGTCGTACAACACCGAGGCACTGCAAACCCCCGCACGATGTGTTAGAGAGAGTGGTCCTCTGACAATTCACCGTTCCTCTCGGCCTCCTCGGCTCCGATGGTGGGTTGGTACTGCCAGACCCACAAAAGAGCTGAGGAGCTTTTTGTCCCTAGTAAGAGTTACGGGCTGAGGACCTGCTACTTACCTCTCACCACGTAAGATGCCAAGTGCGTGGGCACCAAACCATCTGGTAAACTGCTACTGCGATTAAAAGGTGATGACATGTCCAGGTTGGAGGGTTTCTATTGTGTGTCGTGATATCCCCAAAAACCCAGTTTGAGCTCGTGACAGAGACATGGCCGCATTCAGTTCTGGTCGTTCCTGAAATGGTCCATATTGCTGCCACTGGTCCACTTGTCATGGGCAATTGGACTTGCAAAACCAGACCTCCGGCGAGTGTCACTGTTTTGCCCGCCAGTTCTGGCGGCTGAGCAGTCAAGATGCGAACCCCAAGTTGCATGGTCCCCACGGTGGTCAACAGTGAAGCCTTGCTATACTCAGGTAAGTCTGGTCACCCTGTGCGGAGGACTTTGGTTTGAATCCTGGACTAAATCCAGTGGCGGAGATAGTGGATGTTGTATACATGGGGACACTCTCTGTGAATAGCCCACTGCTGTCATCAACCTACCATACCCCATTGTGTACTGTTACCATGAACGTGGGGGTGGTTGGGACCCTTTATCATGATGGTCCTATTATTATCCGCAGCGCTTACCTGTGTGTTTGGACCTCTGGAGACGAAGGCCCCTCAGTGCTGTGGCCGATAATGTACATCATGTATGTCCGGCCTTGGGCCCCTGAACCCTTTGAGCCGAGTTACCCACACCATGCAGTATGGGGTCCCATGTGATGGAATTCTCCTCCCCTAGAGGTTCCTAGTCTGTTGCAGGTCGAGGTGCCACGACTTTAGAGTGGGCCGTAATGCCTTTACCTTTGATAATTGTTCCCGTGAAAATTTGGGCTGCAATCAGTCTACAGTACCCTACGACTTGGTTAAGGCACGGGATAATGTTTAAGAGTGTGATAAATGTGGGTACTTCCAATACCCAAGGGTCATGATAAAATATACCGCCCGAATTGGTGATTATTGGGAACTGTTTACAGTGTCTCACCAGTATTGCGGGTTGAGAGGTTGATGCACTTGTGTAACGTCCCCCATCTAACTCCCAGTCACCTACCGTAGGCTGGTGCTGAGTTGTGCAACACACAAACATGTGCTGTGAGAGGGCACTTACGGTGCTCTAGAAGATCCCATCGATAGTCCTGCGCGATTTTTTCCACTTTTTTGTGTACTTATAACACCGTTTTGTAGCTCCTGCCTGAGTGGTTCAACTTACTGCCCCGGTCTCCCACTTCAGGAGTCCTTTGTCCCCTAACCAATCATGAGAATTGCCCTTTTGAACTATTGCCAATATCTGTTTGGCCCCATAGTCAATCCTCCTGCCCCAAACCCTCTCGTTATCCTGACTCCTCTACGTTCGTCCCATTACAATTCCGTTCACACCCTCCTCCAAAATTTGTACTTCTCTTCAGGTTCTCGACCCACAGGCCTCCCCAGGAAATCTTGACTGACCAGGGTACCCCTTCATGTCTAGGGTAATGAAGGATATGTGCAATTACTACAGTAAAACAGCTCCGCCCTCTGTGTATATCCTCAGACGATGGCCTGGTCGAGAGGTTAATAAGACCTTGAGGGGATGCTTAAGAGGGTGGTCAGCAAAATGGGAAGGACTGGGATTGTTTGTTGCCCATTTGATGTTTGCCATACGGGAAGTTCCCCAGTGCCTCCACGGGTTTCTCACCCTTTGAGCTGTTATATGGCCGTTCCCCACGTGGGGCTTTTGGATGTAGCCGGAGACTGGAACGGAGAGGAGACCCCCACCGTATGGTGATAGAACACGTCTCCCTATGCAGGACCGCATACGCGTAATGCCCTTGTAAAGGAGCACATGACAAGGGCACAAGAGGCCCAGTCTAGGGGTCACAATAGGTCGCCAGACTCAGGACCTTTAACACCAGGCGACAGAGTGCTAGTTCTGGTGCCCACCTTGGAGAGCAGTTCTGGCCAAATGGCAAACCATATGAGGTCATGGAGAGAGGTGGGTAAGGTACCCTACAGTACTCAGCCGGGAGAGGAACCCGAACAGTATATACCACTGGAACCTCCTAAAAGCCATGGAGGGAAAGAGAGTCCCTGATGGCCATGGGAGTAGAGAAGCCTCTGTCTCCAAGAAGGACACCGGGGTAGGTTTAACCCGATGCCATGTCCTGAAGTACGGATCTCGGAGTCCCTCTCCAGGGCCCGATTTCAGGAAGCGAAGGAGTTTTGTGCTCCGAAATATGGATGTGTTCTCTAAGTTACGCGGGACGTACTTCAGTCATCAAGCATGACTCATACCAACCACCACATCCGGGTACACACCAAAAACCCACCGGGTTCCCTGAAGCGCCCCGGCTTGCCATATCCGAAGAAGTCAGGCAGATTTAACCTGGGGGTTATCGAGGAATCTAAAAGTGACTGGTCGAGTCCTATTGTGTTGATTCCCAAACCTGATGGTTCCTACGGTTCTGTAATGATTTTAGAAAGTTGAACGAGTGTCCAAATTTGACTCCTATCCCATGCCCAGGGTTGACAGTTGATAGAACGATTGGACAGGCTAGGTTCTTCTCCACCCTTGACCTGACGAAAGGTATTGGCAGGTACCCCTGACTAACAGGGCTAAAGAGAAGACCGCTTGTTACCCCTGATGGCCTTTTCAGTACGTGGTACTCCCTTTGGGCTACATGGGGCTCCCGCCACATTCCAGAGGTTAATGGATCTCGTGCTAAAACCTCACCGGAGTTATCCTCGGCCTACTTGGATGACATCATATTCTATAGTACGACTGGGAAGGCATCTAGCCAAGTACAAGCAGTGGTAGACTCCCTGAGGGCAGCAGGGCTGACAGCGAACCCCCAAAAGTGTGCACTGGGTCTGGAAGCCCGTTACCTGGTACCGATTGGGCGAGGGGTCATCAAACCCCAAGTAAATAAGTAAGGCAATCCAGCAGTGGCCACGACCATTGAGCAAGAAGCAAGTTGAGGGCTTTTCTGGGCATAGTGGGCTATAATCGCCGATTTCATCCCCGATTTGGCGACAATAGCACCCCTGACTGACCTGACTAAGGGTAGCAGGCGCGGTGATGGTAAAGTGGAGTGAAATGCTGAGGGGGCGTTTCAGCGACTTAACGGTTTTGTGTGAGGGACCGGTACTGATCACCCCTATACTTCACCAAGACCTTTATTGACAACTGACGCTTCTGACGTGGGCTTGGGGGCTGTCCTGTCCCAGTAGTGGGGGTGAGAACATCCTGTACATTCTCGCCGCAAGCTCACCCCTCCTGAAAAGACTACAGTATAGTTAGAGGGGATGCTTGGCGATAAAATGGGCTCTGGAATCCCTGAGTATTATTGTGTGTAGCGGCAGTTCACACTAGTGACTGATCCCTCTCCCCTAACCTGGATGAGTCAGGCCAAGGAGAGGAACGCCAGGGTCACAAGGTGGTTCCTCATGCTCCAGAATTTAAATTCACGGTGAAACATCGACAGGAAAGCTGCATGGGAATGCCGATGCCCTATCCCTTACCCACTGTCTGATGGCCAATTGTTCGTCCCCCCCAGGGTCAAACGCGAGGGAGGGTATGTAGACACGTGAGGGGTTAACTGTGGATGGGCGGTATGTTTCCCTATGTTTTTGCTTCTATGCAAGCCTAGTGCTGAGGTGGGTTTTGTCCGCACCTTGGACACAGGTGATGGGTGCAGACTAATGAGGCTGCATAAAATGACTCAGCAGAGTGAGTGTGTTCTCTCTTGGAAGGAGGCTGAGAGGACTCAGCCTGACCTGTGTGTCTGGAGCAGCCACTGTGATCTTTGTTAGTGTGAGTTAGTGGACTATTTGTATGTTAGCACCCTGACGGGTAGGTGTTTGTGTTTATTCAAATCCTGAATGTAAGGCTGTTTATTTTGCTGGCAATAAACGCAGGCGAGACCTGTTTGACTGTACCTAGGTGTCACTGTCTTGACTGCAATCCCAAAGCACCCCCGCTACACGTCTCTACTGGGCCAAATCCCCACAATATATATATATATATAAGTCTGCTGTGGATCATATAGTGACTGCTAAGAATTTGGTCAATTAGCTCTTCAAAAATTGGGGTCACTCCTAGCAGAGGCCTTTACAAAGTTGACTTTAGAAGGTCCCCCTTTAATGGTACAAGTTGGTATGGCTGAATGCATGGTGGTAAGGAGTCTTTCAAAAGTTAAAACTTTCGCTCGATCACTGTGTTATCTATCCTTAGAAAACTTAGTTTAAAAAAATCATGGAATAATGGAGATTAAGTCAAATTTTTTTAGTTTTAATTTTTATTAAATGCATTAAAACAAAATAAACCCTATATAAATGTATTATCCCCGTGATCAAACCAACCCAAAGAATAAATCAGACATGTCATTTGGGGTGCACAGACAAAGCTTTAAAAACCAAGCCCACAAGAAAATGGTGCAAATGCATTTTTTCACCAATTTTACTGCATTTGGAATTTTTTTCCCACTTCCCAATACACGGCAGGGAATATTAAATACAGTCACTATGAATTTCATGGCTTATAGATTTTTGAAGGTGAGCAGTGGAAAATGGGAACACAAAAACGATAAAAGGACCTGGTTGTAAGGGTTTAAATACACATGTATCTACCACACTCACATCCATGGTACAACTAACCCTAAATACTGCATACTTATATTATTACAAATACACACATCGATTACACATGCATGTGCTTACACATGCAGTACATATATCCCTTCACCCAAACAGGCATTATACTGTATATCTACATATTAATATAGCACACATTACTGAACATACATACTGTACATGTACATATTGCACATCTTCACACACATACTCATGGTATATCTGTACAAATCACATATACTGTACATATACATGACACACACACACACACACACAGATACAGACACATTGGAGCAGATTAATCAAGCTGTCTGAAAGTCAGAATATTTCTAGTTGCCCATGACAACCAATCACAGCTCCCCTTTAAAATATTCATGAGCACTGGTAAAATGAAAGCTGAGCTGTGATTGGTTGCCATGGGCAACTTGAAATACTTCGACTTTCAGACAGCTTGATAAATCTGCCCCATTGTGTCACATTACACATCCAGCTCCAGAGACTGGGGGCTGGTGGGTGGGGCTTTTGTTATTAGCAGAGGAAAGTTCCTGCTTAGCAGTGATAAGTGTGCTGAGTGTCACACAGGGGTGACCTTTTCTACCCGCTGGCCCGGACGTGATCGCACCTTCTGTGACCGCAATCGCTACACCCCTGAATTTACGGCAGTTTAATGTGAAATCGAATTATCTATTTTCTTTCTATGATTATTGACATGTAATTACCTATAATATATGTGTGCGAAACCTTTTAGAATCAAATTGACCCCAAAATGCATTCTGCCATGTTCCTTTATTTAAAGGCAGAGAGAATTGGCAACAATACAGTTTGCCCTGTTTTGAAGTCTACATATAATCCAAAAAATTGGTAAAAAAAATTCAGCCTCCTCGGGGACAAAAAAAATGTTTCATCAGTTTCTATTGCGTAGACTTCTATTGCCTTCTGTGCTCCACATCCATGTAAAAATTAGGACATGCTTCATAATTTTTTTCCACTGACAATAGATCACTGAAAAAATAAACCAATAGGGCACATTTACTAAGAATGTTGGAAACTGCAGAAAAGTGCTTTACCCATGTATAATGCTCGGTGCACCAGATTCATAAAGAACGTGCGCCAGAAATCATGAATCTGTTGCTTCTCTACACTGGTCCGACAGAGTTCACCAACTTTTTTGTGGTGCACCTTTAACAACTGAGTGCTGGAACGCCACCTAATTTGTGTCGCATGATGACTAGTGCAGACGCACCACAAAAGGGTTGAGTAAGACACAATAGTGATGGGGACACTTCTTATATACCAGTGCAAGCAGTTTACACACAGGTGCAGAAAACAGGTGCACAACTAATAGTAAATTTGCCCCAATGACTTTGTGAGGCATCTGTGGAAATAACTGAACCACAGATGTGAAAATAAAACTAATATGAAAGAGCCCTAAGAATCGGATAAGGTAAGTTTATTTCCACTTAATTACTACCAATATTGTGGTATTAGGATTGCTATTTACCTTTACCAAGTATTATATAAACTTTATTTTTTAGTATCAACTCAGCGGTAATATGTATAAAGATCATGTAGGTGCAGGTAACCTGCAGCTTTTTTTGGCCCTTGCTGTCAGTTTCGGAATCAAGTCCTTAATCCAGATTCCTGTTGGCTCCTGTAGTAGAGTATCTCTCCCTATGTGGAGCTCAGCTGCAGCAGACTTATTTCCATAAGCATCATGTGGTGTTACAGAAACCACATTTTGCCAAGCTGTCAACTATACAGCTTTCTCTCTGCTAAACAGACTCCCATTAAAACTGTCTGCACAATTTGTCAGTTAAATGAGGTACAAGAGGGACACTCTATTTGCCCCTAATTAGCGGTGCAGACTACCTTTGTCTGTTTGATTAAGTATTCACTGTATCAATTTTGTTTAATCTGATTCATTCCACATACCTCCCCCGAGGCTGTGCCCATACGGTTAACTAATCTGTGATATCATCTTTCATATCAAGCTGCAATGATCTCCCTAGGCGTATACACTATTCTCATGCACAGCCTATGATCACCTGAATCTTAAGGGACACTAAAAAGTTTAATTTAGAATTGAGAAACCATGTAGATCTAGAGAATATCTGATACATATTTCAATACACTCAAACTTTCATTATTTGAAACCTTTGGTAAGCATCAATATATTAATACATATGACAATCTTTAGAAACATTTAGACCGAAAATACTACACTAGTGTTTTTTTTCTGGCAGTCATTGCTAAAATTAGAGAACTTTTCCTGACATAGTCACAACTATGTGTTGTATACCCTGCTATTATCCTTCCTAGAAAATTGTGAAAACATTGACAACGGGGAGTTACAGCTTTGCAGCTCATGGCAAAGAAAAACTGGTAGGATATGCATATAGAAGGTGTATAGAAACACCTTTGTGTCTGTTCTTATATAAAATGGGTGCCATTTGCTTATAAGAACACATTTGCATTTAAGAACCATTTCTTCTCCCTTATGATGTGAAATTTTCCTTTTAGGGCTTATTCATACATTGGTTTTTGCTATCCGTTATCATGTATTTTTTCACAGATTTGTGGTCCATTGAAAACATTTTAGAGCTTGTTCTATTTATTTAAGGATCACAGACATAGTGGTCAACATGTCTGCAAGAAAAACTGATATACAGTAAGTGTTTTATTCACTGATGATGCAGGGGAACAAGGTGTTTTACCTTCTTACAAATATTAAACCATCATTTTTTTTGCCAACGTGAATACAAACGTAAAGAAAACGGTACCAGCTTTTGCATCTTTTACATAGAAAAGCTATCTCTGAGTTCTTATTAAAATGGCCAACAATCACACCAAACGGCCAACATTCACGCCTAGTTTAGTGGGTCAGAATAGACATTGTAGTGAAGGGTGAATGCAGACTTGAGATTTTCCAGGAATAAAACCATTTCTTATTTATGTTAACTGATAAGGAAATGATGAAGGTCAGTGGTTGGTTTATAATAGCATACTGATCCAAATACTACATATTAGTTTATTTTTAATGTTACATTAAGTGTTTTATAAACCAGAAAAAGCATGGTTTCTATTCCCAGTCCCACGTAAACAGTACAGAAGGGAGTAGGCCACTTTTACAACAGGAAGAAAGGATAGATCATTTTCTTAGATGCTGTTATCAGCAAAGTCAGAGCTGGTACAATCTCACAGGGAGTCCCCAAACTCTAGGTTACTGGCATAGAGACAAACACTCACTGACAGCCATTTGTGACCAACTATGAAACACCATCTGCTGCAATTTGGGAACAAATGAACATCTCTTTCAAGTAATACAGGAGCTAGATGTGAACAGTCTAGAGACGCTACTAAAATGTTGTCAGGGTAGAGGACAGCAATTTTCACTGGGTCACATAGCGGTGCATAAATTCTGATACTTAATGTTGTAGAGTTAATGAGATAACAAAGTGGTCACATAACTTTGATTACAACAAAGTGCAAAACTATAATGTAACTACATAGAAATAGCCAACTTTCTATTCTATGTCTATCCTATCATGTTTAATTGATAACCCTTAGAATTGTATACCCAGTTGCATAACTACCTCTGAAGCAGGCAAAGTCGCAGCTACAGGGCCTGCCATGGTAAAGGGCCCCGGGGCACAGCCAAGTCATAATGTATTCATGCCATGCCCCTGGGCCCATCCCTGTTCAGTGTAGCCCTTCATCACCTGTATTTAGAGGGACCTGCTCAACTTTCAAATGACAGTGAGACACCTAAATATTATCAAGACTAGTAAAATATCCCATGATGGAAACTACACACAATATTTTTTGACAATACATTCATTTTGGGTGGAAAATGAAACATTTGCAATGGATTAAATGAAAAAAGGCTCCACAAAGTTTGAGTACAGCGATACTGCTGTATGGGCGCATGGCCAGGCATAGAATGGAACAAGCAGATTTGGATTGTCACTAGTGATGGGGAATCGATTCAAATGAAGTGGAATTCGATATGTATTTTACTGAAAATTCGATTCTTCACGAATCCAAAGTTTACACTGATTTGTGGCAACGAAGGGATTTTTCCCCCACTTTTTTAGCTAAATGGCCACGAGCACAACCTGTTACTTGGGGCAGAGAACTCTGGGAAGGAGAAAGGAACACCATCGATGACATCTGCAGACCTGTAAGCCAATCAGCAACTATCAGGCTTATGTGATGTCACACAGCCTTATAAAAACAGTCAGCCATTTGAAATCTCGGCATTTCATACTGCATGTGCTGTCTGTAGTGTCTAGCTGCTATTACTGTACTGTGCTGTAGCGATTTCTGCTCCAATCCCAGGGTGTGCGTTTAGGGGGATCTGTATACCCCTAATAGCAGTTCTTTTTTTGTTACTGAAGCGACTGGGAAGAAATCTGTGTCATATCCTGCTCTAGTGATTTCTGCTCCTCTGCCAGGGTGTGCGTTTTGGGGAAAGTATGGGAACGCAATTTCCCATACTTTTGTGTTGCTAAAGTTGAGAGCAAGAAATACGTGTCAAATCCATGTAGTTTATAGAGAGATTTTCGCTCCAATTACAGGGTGTCTGTTGTGTGGTATCTGTGTAACGCAAATTCCCATACTCTTTGTGCTGCTAAAGTTGAGAGCAAGAAATAAGTGTCAGTTTAGTTTATAGAGTGATTGTCGCTCTAATTACAGGGTGTCCGTTGTGAGGTATCCCATACTTTTGTGTTGCTAAAGTTGAGAGCAAGAAATGTCAAGCAGCACAGCAGCGTAGACGTGTGGAGCTGTACCTTCGGTCAGGGCCAGTACATGTCCTTTACAGCCCACTGGGTGAATGTGCTTCCCACCCAGCCACACCAACAACTTAAACAAGAGACACTGATTTCTCCTCAACATTGCCAAACTGCTGCTTCTGTGCCTGAGTCCACCTCCTCCTCCTCCTTCTCCACCACCACCTCAGCCTCCAGAAGTCTAAGTGCTGCTCCATCTTACCACATGTGCAGGGCACAGAGGTGTCATGCAGTTCTACACCTGGTTTGCCTGAGCGAACAAAGTCACACAGGGGAGGAACTGCTCCGCGTCATGCAACAAGAAATCAATCTGTGACGTAACCATGGTGACAGACAATGGGAGGAACATGCTATCCGCGCTGCACGAGGAGGGATGGCCCATGCGCCCTGCATGGCGCATGTGTTCAATCTGGTAGTCTGGTTCCTCAAGTCTTCCACCCATCTGCAAGACATTCTAAAAGTGGCCAGGAAACTGTGCATGCACTTCAGCCATTCTTACAAAGCCAAGCACACCCTCCTCGAGTTGCAGCGTCAGAACGGCCTCCCCCAAACAAGTCTGATATGCCATGTTTCCACCCGTTGGAATTCCAGCCTCCATATGTTAGACCGCCTGTATCAACAGAGAAAAACCATTAATGATTTTTTGATGATGCAAACTGACCGGAGTACTCCCCTGTGTAACTTTGATGTCAGCCACTAGCAGCTCATGGCCCCTCGCTCTTGGACCCTCGCTACCGGTCAAAAATGGGTAACTTTTTTCCAGCTGCTGAAAGGGAGGAACAACTGCCGTACTATAGAGAAATACTGAAAACACAGTTGGCCGCTGCCTTTGTGCGCCATTGTTCATCCTCTGTCAGGTCTGACCGAGGGATTCCCAGCAGTGATCACTCACGTATTACTGCCACGGCTGCTGTGGGGAGATGGGGGGTAGGAGCAGTAGCAGCTCCATTAGCAGCAGCTTTAGTCTGGAGTCCTTTATGGGCAACTCCCTTTGCCCACCTAGTGAGGAGGGTAGCTGCCACCAGCAGCAGCAGCAGCAGGACACGGTGCAGACCCTGCACCAGCAGGTGGTGACCTACTTGGACAGCACTTTACCACCCCAGGTAGAGGATCCCCTGGACTACAAGGCAGCCAAACTTGATGCATGGCTGCAACTTGCGGAGTTTGCAGTAGAGAAGCTGTCCTGCCCGGCTAGAAGTGTGGCATCAGAGCTGGTGTTCAGTGCGGCGGGGGCCATCGTTACCCCAAGGAGAATCCGCTTGTCCAGCGATAATGTGGAGAGACTGACCTTTGTGAAGATGAATCAGGTTTGGATTGGCCTGAATTTCAACTCACCAATGCCTTATGCATCAGATTAGATCAGCCATGACGCCTCCCCCCATTGAGAAATTAATCTGGATTTTAACTACCTGCCTCAGACACTATTCTGATGCTGCCAGTTGCTCCATCTGCCTCCTACGATTTTTACCAGGGACTGGATTTGTCCGCCACCTACACAATCTGTCATTCTGCCACTCTGTGGCTTTCCATGTTGCTGCCACCTCCACACTCTGTCATTGTGATACTCTGTGGGTTCCTGTTGCTGCTGCTGACGCCACCTCCACACTCTATCATTGTACCACTCTGTGGCTTACCAGGTTGCCGCCACCTCCATGCTCTATAATTGTGCCACTCTGTGGGCTCCTGCTGCTGCTGCCGCCACCTCCACACTCTATTATTGTACCACTCTGTGGCTTACCAGGTTGCTGCCACCTGTGGGCTCCTGCTGCTGCTTCTGCTGCCGTCACCTCCACACTCTATTATTGGGCCACTCTGTGGGCTCCTGCTGCTGCTCCCGACGCCACTTCCACACTCTATCATTGTGCCACTCTGTGGGCTCCTGCTGTTGATGCCACCTCCACACTCTATCATTGTGCCACTCTGTGGCTTACCAGGTTGCCGCCACCTCCACACTCTATCATTGTGCCACTCTGTGGCCTACTAGGTTGCTGCCACCTCCACACTGTCATTGTGCCACTCTTTGGCCTCCTGCTGCCGCCAGCACCTCCACATTCTGTCATTGTGCAACTCTGTGACTTTCCATGTTGCTGCCACCTGTGGGCTCCTGCTGCTGCTTTTTGCTGCCACCACCTCCACACTCTATTATTGTGCCACTCTGTGGCTTACCAGGTTGCTGCTACCTCCACACTCTATCATTGTGCCACACTGTGGCTTTCCATGTCGCTGCCACCTGTGGGCTCCTGTTGCAGCTTCTGCTGCCACCACCTCCACACTCAATCATTGTGCCACTCTGTGGGCTCCTGCTACTGCTGCTGACACCACCTCAACACTCTATTATTGTGCCACGCTGTGGCCTACCAGGTTGCTACCACCTCCACACTGCCACTCTGGTTAAGGGCTTATTTTTTGTGAGAAGTGTTGTTTATTTTAATGGTCTTATTTTGGAGTGCATAACATTTTTAAAATCATTTTTAGAGCATTTTTTAAAGGGTATTAAATAAAAATTATCTTTTTTTCGGAGGGTTTTACTTTTTTAAGGGGTTCACTGTGCGGGTCCAGTAACAATTCTGTTTTTTTATTTTTATGTTTTGTTTTTTTTAATTTATTTTAATGTTTAATCTATACTTTTACTTCTACAGACTTGAACTTGAACCAGGAATGCTCTGATCACTGGCTCAAGTCTAATAAACTGCTCTACAATACTAATTCATTGTTTACAGACAGTTTACAGTCAGACCCCTTCCGGGGGGCAGATGAGATCAGGCAGCCCCAGTGCACTTGTCAGACCATGGCAGAACTTGGCGGATCCCCCAGTAAGCAGCACGGGGGATCCGATCCATATAGGGAAGACCCTTACATGCCACGGTCATGCTTGACCGTAGCTTGTAAGGGGTTAACACACGTGATCGGAGAGTGGTGTCAGCTGTAATAGACTATAAATAGAGATGATGTTCCAAGACCAGTGTATATTTAAAAAGTGCTAAACCTGTCATATCAAAACTTTATGACAAGAACTCTTCTGGAAACTCTTAGGGCCATCATTTATGAACAGATGTGCAAGCTGTGATTTAGTTGCAATTCCCAGACCAGCTAGGAATTGTGACATCTCCCCTCTCCACTCCAGTTGGGCATGGTGGGGGTGTAGCTGGGCCATGCAGTGGGCTGATGCTGGGCATTGCTGCACCATGCCTGCGCACTGCTTATGGCGCAATTCTACACCAGGTCAGGCCAGCGCCTCCCAATAGATCCGGCGAGTGCTGGCGAACGTCTATGTGTCCCTTAATTTCCTGTGGACTGTAATCTCTGAGGACTTTAGAGAGGCACCATTTTTGTCCATTAGTGCTTGGCACAGGCCAGCAATGGAACAGTGTTTTGGAATAATACAACACTACCTCCTAGGGACCTTCCTCTTTTCTGGATCATTTGGGATATTAGAACATTCTTTCTCTTGTTGTAGTTTACTCCGGACAGTTTGGGATGCTCATTGAGAACAATAGCCTTTAGGAGTATGGTTAATTAATGTACAACTGTTTGTGGGTGCTTACAACTGTCAATTTAATTTTTCTCTTTTTTAGTGGTTGATGCTCACTAAATACAACTGCCTTTTTATTTGTGGGTATATTTAGTTGGTCAGGATATCTACATGTAGATCAGCTGGAGGGATTGGATCCCTATTGGAAAAATAATCTTGTCAAATTAAATAAAGATACATTTCTAAAATCTCCCCAGAGGAAATCACAGAAAATATCCAAAGATCCACAAGGATCCTGGTAGATAGGAGTAGTAAGTGCTGCTGAAACACCTGAAATTTGGGACAAAATATTAGCAGCAGGTAAAAAAAAAATCAAGTTCTTGAGTTTTTTACAGAACTGGTGAGAGTAGCACGGAGCCATTTAGATAAATTGCGGGAACGTATATCGGACAGTTTGATAGACTTGCCAAGGTGGAGAAATTGTCAATAAACAAAGAAAGCAAGTGCAAAGATGCTGGTTGTAAATAAGGAACGTCAGGAAAAAGTGCGTTGATCTTGAAGATCATTGAAGAAGATGTAACATTAGGTTCATGGGGTTCACAGAAGGGACAGAGCTAAAAGATACATTCCAGTTTGTTCAGAAATTGATAATTGACACAATTGGTCAGGACCAAATGTCGTCTTTGTTTGGGATAGAGAGCGCACACAATGTAGATTAGATAATCTATTCCCTTCTCTTTCCCAAAAAACTTCCTATACATGGTAGAGGAGAGAGCACAATGGATTGACAGTTAGGGGTTGTAAGAATAAAATATGAAGTTAGGGATATCAGGCTCTCGAGGGGCACTCGGCAGGGATGCCCTCTCTCTCCATGACTCTTTGCAATATTTATAGAGCCACTGGGAGCAATAATTAGGGCAGATGTAAGTATTAAAAGATTTAGCTGTGAGGGGGCCAATGCCAAAATTCTGCTTCATTCAGAAGACATTTTATTGTGTTTAGATGACTCAGGAAATTTAGTTCCCAGGACAATATGGATTATTCAGAATTTTGGGGGCTTTAACGTTGTTGCCGTTAGATAATGTCTCCCCAGAGAATACGTCAGCAGTATACAGACTATGTAGGGCTTAAAAATAGTCATCAAGAAAAGGCACAGTAGACTTACTCACCCCTTTCCACTCACTGTGCCTTTGTTGAAAAAGGCAGACATCAAATTTCTGCCTCCTCCCACCAGTAAAATCATTCCCCAAACTTTTTTTGCCTTGGTCTTTCTCTAATCAAAAGAAGGTAGCATAGTTCAGTGGCAGCCTAGAGAAAACATGACTATTCTCTTCAGAAGTAGACTCTTCTATACTCATTTGCATATCGGAAAAACAGCTGTAATTAAGGTACAATGCCTAGGTGGCAGACAATTTTGGGTGGACTTTTAACCCTTTACCAGCAGGTATTACTGAGGTGAGGGATAAACTTCTGGTGACAGATCTTTAAGATCTCTGCAAAGTTGAGAAATCTTTAGAATTGAACGTTAAACCAATTTTGGCCAAAATAAGATCCAAAACATCTATTTGGGTAAAATTACCACTCACTAAAGTAAGCAGCTCCTAGTGCTTGAACAAACGCCGCAGTGTTAGAGTGATAGCATTACCGGAAACCTCTAGTAAAGCTATCAAACACTGCGGCGGGGTACAGTGTAATTGTCGGACAGCTCGCAAAGCTGTCCGACGTATTCATGAGGGGGCGGTCCGAGGCGCTCCTAGTGCAGAAAATGTGGATGACAGGTCCTCTTTAAGTGCTATTTTAAAACATCAGATCCTGGGCCGCCTGGGACTAGAGGAGGAGGGAAAAGGTGAGGACAGAACTGGATTATCATTGAAGCTCCTGTTCAGGTCACACAATTCTTAAACTGAATTTCTCCTCCTTTCTACTTTATCGGTGTCCTAAGTGAGCCATTACAATTGACAGAGCAGGGAGCAATAACCATGTTGGCACTTTACAATAAATAAGCAGGTTTTCATTGTAGTTTGGGCACTCGGTGTCTAAAAGGTTCGCCATCACTGGACTAAGGGAATCTCAGGTTCATTACCAATCTCCAATGTGACACGATATTCATTTTATGTTGAATCAATTTTATTAAACATTGTAGAACAAAAACTCACAAAACATTAGGCAGATCCTACAATAATCAGTACATAACATACAATGGGCCACATTTATCACTTTTGTGCGCCTAAGTGTAGTAGTTGCGCCTAAATTCTGGCGCAGTGTTTTGCCAGAATTATCACAAGCTACAACCATCTGTGATAAGTTAATTTCATGACTCTTGTTAATCACTTTACTTTAAAACAGTTTAGGCGCAATTTTGGCACAGTTTAGGCGCAATGTTAGATTCAGGCACTTACATGTGATGCTGCTACAAGCTCCTCTCTGCTTCTCCCACAGCCAAGAATGAAGATAACACTCACAGCAGCTCCCAGGTGTGTGACACCCAGCACCCAGTGACCTCCTCAGCAGGGGCTTCTCCTGGAGGGGAACCCCCCTGTGCTGGTCTCCTGCTGCACCCCTGTAATTCTGCACAGTATCCCCCTCAGACACACTGGTGATACTGTGCAGAATTACATGGGGGACACTTGTACGTAGTATCTGCAACATTCTGCAAACTTCTCTTGCTCTCTTGCTTTGAGCTCAGCGTTTTGCAGAATGTTTTGTAAATAGAAGGTGATGACCTGTAAATAGAGTCTGCAGCTCCTGTCTGCAGTGTATCTAATGTATCTATTATATGTTCTAGTGTCTGGCTGAGCTCTGCTGCTAGAAATGAGCTGTTCTGCAAAGGGGCTCAGTGCTTTCTTCTCAGTTAACGCCACCTTCGGGCTGGAGTGTTTTTGCGCCCGTTTTTGCACCTAAATGAAGACGTTGCAAGTGATGAATATCATTAGGCGCAGCAAAACATCTGGATTGGTAAGATAGATGAGGGAAAACTGGTTATTTTAGCTGCGCGGCTAATTTGACGTTTAATCGCAAAAATGGCGCAAAAACGGTGCGCCTGAATGAAAAGGCGCAAAAACAACAGAAAAAACGAGTGATACATGTGGCCCAGTGTATGATAAACATATATCCAGGTCACACATTATGCCTCCAGTGAGGCCCTGAAAGAGTATAATGGCCTTCCAGGTGGAGAGGGGAGCAGGCTCCACATCTGAACTCTGAAGAGTGCCTACCATTTGACCGCCGCATCCCTAGCCCTGACAACATGTCACCCTATTCCTTTCAGGATGGTATGCAGTTTAGTTCCAAAAATTGCAGTGGGCTGCACGCCTGGAATGAGCATGTTAATAAGGCTAGAACACAATACACGACAAGACAGACAAGGATAGGATCCACAAGGAGGAGGGGTACTGTGGAGCGTGTTCTGAAAGGTGAGAGGGAAACTACAGGGATTCCCCTTCTCCCATGATAAGGCTATATATGCCCCTACAGGAGCTTTAGGGGAGTCTATCCTGGGGCCTGCACATCAAAAAGGGCCTTAAAGTCCTGGGAGTCCCTAAAGCTCATCCAGGGAGACCAAACGTGAAGGAACTTTTCATGGGCTTCTGGTGTTAAGATAGCCAGTTCCTCCAAACGGAACAAGTGAGACATTTCTGTGGCCCATTTGGCGAGTGAAGGACAAGTGGTGGACCGCCAGTGGCGTGGTATTACCAATTAGCAAAAAGTCAATTAGGCAAAAACATAGAATGTCCTTCTTTTGAGCTCCGATTTGACCAGGAAGGACCGAGAGAAGAGCCACGTCTGGACATGCGGTCACTGTTTTGCCCGAAATTCGCTGATACGTGTTGAACACCTGATTCCAAAAGGGTTTAGGGGCTTCACAGCTCCGCCAGACATGCAGCATATCTCCTCTATCAGTTCCACAGCACCAGCATACGTCCGAGACCGAAGAGAAGGCTAGATGCAACACTGTTGGCACCCGGTACCACCGTTACAATATCTTATACCCCTTTTCCTGTGCTGAACAAGCAGAGGACATTTTGTGCGTAAAAAGGAAAGATTTGTCCCAGTCTTCCTGTGACAGGGGGGTTCCCAGCTCGCGTTCCCAACTCCTAACGAATGGGAGTTCTGCAGTCTTAGAGTCGCCCGTCAGGATAGAGTAGATTTGGGAAATAGCATGTGGTGGGGCTGCGTCTAGTCGGAATAACCCCTCAAAGGCTGTAAGGGAATCAGCAAAGGCCGCAGAGTCACCCGGCCCCACTATAAAGGACCGTAATTGTGAGTACTCGAACCAGGAGCTACCCGTGTGGCCCTGGCGTGGATTAAAATCCCTATGAACAATATTCATTTTAAAGAATTTAGTCAATTTGACAACATAAAGGTATCAATAGGAATTTGGATCATTAAACTCTTTCACTGCACTTTTTCGAAATAAGCAGATCATTACCTTTGGGGAACAGCAACGAGTATTTGGTATTGAGCAAGAATTTTTCTTTTCTTATATGCGTTCACATCATGCTTTCACAAAATTACAGGAAAAATACTAATTTCATTTAAACAAAAATACATTTCTAGATAGGATTTTTTTTGGATGTAACCTTAAATTCATATATAACAGCTTGTCTCCCTGAGACTGTAAAAGATGACGGTGAATGACAAGCTTGGAAGCCTTTAAGAGGCTCCAATTGGCACAACCGATGACATTACACAGTATACAAGGTGCCCTTGACTGTGTTTAGACTGCGGTTCCTAACAGGTCACCTGTCTCGATCAGTGCAAGAACCAATCATGGTAGTTAAAAGCAGGTGTCTGTTGTATACTACAGTAGACACCTGCCCTGTATGATAAAGGCTCAGTTTGTAAACCCTCTCTAAACAGGATTAACATTTGGGATTAAACTGTTATCCTTTAGCCACACCACATATGCCATGGTGTGGATAAAGATAAAAGTGAATAAAGTGCATATCATGTAGTAGTAAATCAATGAAAGAAACAGAAAACAGGGGCAATTGTACTTATAACATATACATTGCAATTGTGTGAGGCCACAGGGATCAGGGGTGTCTCACACAGTGGTGAGGTACAGTGTTTCTCTTATACCAGTTGTTAAAAAACAGCTGGTGAGGCTCCCAACTTATCCATGCATGCTGTCATAGTTTAGAGGTATGGCAGAGTAGGGTGCAATAGAATCTTTACTTTTCCATTCATGGTCATCGCAACGGGTTTCTTTTTACAAATATCAACAACACTTTACAATAAAAGCTTGCAGCACCACTTACTATGAAAATAATCTTCTATTTAAGAATAATTTGAGTGTGACACATTAAGTTGCAGCAAAATAACCTCCAATCTGTTCTACGGAAGAAAATGTTCCTCATTAACTTAAATTACGGCACACAGCCAAGGCCTTGTGCCAAAACCTCCTCTATAGTTGAATCCATACTTTTATGGTATGAAGCTTTGATGAACAACCTCTCATAATTAAGTGATGAGAATTGTCACTGCTGAGCAGGTCTTTCAGCTGAATCTGCACTTTTCCTTGGGGTTTGATCTGCAATTCTAATGAAGCTGGTTTACAAAAAAAAATACATGTATATCTAAACAGGGAACCCTTTTTAGAATGATCATCCAAATTTACATAGAAAAATCATATTTTATAGAGTGATTCTAAGAGTGGCTAAATCTATTTCTTGGTCCCCATGATGGTCAATGTCATTTGCTACTTCAAGGTAGCTTCATTATTTTGATCCCCAGCATTGCACCTATATTTCTTGGTCCTCAGCATCCCTCTAAATTCTGCTACTCTGCACATCTACCTGCTTATTCTTAGTTGCCAGCATTCAGCAGCATAATTTGTAATGGCTGGGATCCTCCTCTACTTAAAGGGGTTGTCCACTTTCAGCAAATAATTGATATGCTGATAAGTAATGAAAAGTAATACAATTTTCTTTATCAATTCATCACACTTTTCTAGATCTATATGATCTCCTGTTATAAAACACTTCTATGTTTACTTCCATGGTCTTGTGATGGACATGCAGCCGCAGAGATCCAGAAAACAGGAATTAATACAGAAAGTATATTTGGAAATTGTATAACTTTTCATTACTCAAAGTATATCAATTATTTGCAGAAAGTGGACAACCCACTATGAACATCACCATCTCACATGATAATGATATATATAGTGCTGGAAATATTCCTGCTCTTAGGGCTTAAATGATGTTGCACAATGTTGACAGTTGATCTCCTCTGCTTGCTTCATTCTGGTGTTACTTTCCAGCACAGACCTATGAGCATAGATTTCACTTTTCAAAGCAGTTCACTTTAAAAAAAAAGTAGTCAGAATAGAAAATAGTTTTGTTTTTGTGTAGAAATACTGACTCATATGTGTTGAAATTCTGGATGAAATTAACAGCCCCATTTACAACCCATTATTCTCATCTGCTTATCAGTTTTTAATTTTAACCTGCACTTTTTTTGTTCTAATTCTGAAGTACATAAAGGGATGTTCATAGTATGTGGTCTTCTTCCATTTCTACATGGTTTTTGACTTTAAGAAAACCTACCATGAGGAATGAATCTACTATCAGAAGTAGAGCTGATGGTAGATTCCTCCTGCCTGCCTCTGCCCTAATCGGTAATTTAATAATCCTGGAACCTAACTTGTTTAAAAACTTTATTTCAGTAATATGTAAGTTAACTACAGAGGCTACAGGGGTGTTTAGTAGCCTGATCTCCCTGTGCCCGACCATGCTAGTACACACCCCAATAGCCTCTGCAGTTAATTTATATATTACTAAAATAATTTTTTAACCAAGTTAGGTTAGCTTTCAGGATTATTAAGTTACAGATTAAGGAAGAGACAGACAGGAGAAATCTAATTCTCCTCTCCCATAATTATCTTACTTAAACTACCAAAAGTTGTAAACACTGTCAGGATAAAATGATATATCAATACTAAAAAGGTTGTCCATTTTAGACAATTAGATGTTATTGTTACATAATGTTATAACATTTTCTTAAATACTTTCTGAATCAATCAGTTTTCATTCTATAGGAAGCATCAGTGTGGATATATCTGTCCATGATCATGTGTTGTCACACAGGTCCACAGTTCATTATATCATAGAGAGTAATCAGAGCTGTGATATATAAGAAGCCATGCGCCTGTATGATGTCACATGTCCATGTAAACAATGAAACTACCTAAAGAATGTCAGCAAGAAGAAATCTAGTAAACCATAAGGAATTTAAAGTAGAAAGAATTATATACTTATTACAAAATTATATAAGTTTCGGTAAATGGCATAACTTTTCATTATACAAACAATAACATTTGTTTGCAGACAACCCTTTTAATGAACTACTTGACCATCTCCTTGACCAGTAATAATCATCCCCCATAAGGTCTCTTATCCTGATATTTCTGCTAAAAGAAAATCTTAAAAGTTCCTTTAATAAAACAGCTTTAACCTACTCTCAAAACCCCTAACAAAGATGTCTACAACATTGATGCCTCAAACAGGCCTCAACCTAATTTTTTACACAACGTAAAAGTGTTCTTCTGATTCTGTTCAGTGTTGGATTAAGATGATAAAAAAAGTCCAGAGTGTCCTGTGGATAGGTCATCACTATCATTAAGATGAAGATGTGTTGGGTGCAACTGTACCCATGAACTATCCACCCAAATACGAGGGCGGTTCAATAAGTACCAGTGTTTGACGACAGATGGCAAAACAAATTGCAGACTGATTGATAGGTTAGTTTGGATTTGGCAGCCATTTGAGTAAGACGTGTTTCGTGATCTTTGCTAAGATGGAAAAAGAGCAGTATCGTTCGATAATTTGCTTTTTTGTTTTTGAATGGGAAAAATGTGAGGAGATAAAAGCAAAGTTGGATGCTGTTTATGGGGACACTTCGCCATCTATGACCACAGTTAGCTATTGGTTCAACGAACATCCGTTTTTGATGAGGAGCGATCAGGACGCCTGGCAGACGTGGTTACAGAGGAAATCATTCAAAAAGTCCACAATGTGATACTCGCTGATCGACAAACAAAAGTACTCTAAGTAGCAGAGGCCATAGGTGTGTTGACCGGAATGGCAATTAATATTTTACGTGATAAGTTGGCGATGAAAAAATTGTTGGCCCGATGGGTGCCGCGATTGTCAACTTCGAAGCAGTGTTTGGAGAAATTTAAGCAAGATCCAAAGGAGTTTTTGCAGCGAGTTGTCGCCGTTGATGAAACCTGGTTTCATCATTACACACCAGAAGCTAAACAACAATCAAAACAATGGATTTCTCCTAGTGAATCTGCTCCAAAGAAGGCGAAGATGGTTCCATAGGCCGGAAAGGTCATGGCGACGATTTTTTTGGGATGCGAATGGCATCATCCTCATGTTTTTTTTTTTTAAAGAAAGAATGATCACTGGACAATACTACAGTGAGTTATTGGACCGCTTCGACAAAAAATTGAAGGAGACAGAGCTGTATTTGGCGAAAAAGAAGGTGCTGTTTCACCACGATAATGCACCAGTACATTCATCCGGAGTTGTCACCACCGCCAAACTGCATGAATTGCGTTATGAATTGCTTCCGCACCCCCAGTATTCACCCGATCTGGCTCCCTATTACTTTTTCTTGTTCCCTACCATGAAGATTTAAATGGCTTGCGGGAAAAAAAAATTAGCTCAAACAAGGAAGTCATTGCCAAGACCGAGGCATATTTTGGAGAGTTTGGACAAATCCTATTTTTGGAGGGGTTGAAAAAACGGCAGGGACGGTGGGAGAAGTGTTTCTTTCTAAAAGGGGACTATGTTGAAAAATTAAAAAAAAAATTTGGAAAAAATGGTGTCTTCTTTTCTAACACGGTACTTATTGAACCGCCCTTGTAGTCTAATTTAAGCTTAGTTTATAGATTTATGACTTTGAACTTTGTTCTTGTAAAATGCAGAATACAAATGCATACCTAAGTGGTCAGCATTGATCTGTTCCATTCATAAAAGGTTTTATAACTTTATGATAGAATAAGTTTTTCTTTCAATTCCTAACCATTTTCAAGATATGCAGTATGTATACAGTGAGTGATTAGGAATAGACTTTTTTACATTGCAAGACAGCAAAACCCTTGCATAGTACTGCTCTTAGCTTAGAAGGGGATAGCATCTTTCAAGCTATCTATCGATGTATCTAATATATTACCTATTTATCTTTCTATGTAATCTCAATGCACATAACGATATAACTGTAGATTGTAGTGGCTGATATTTTACTGTACCACACCATAGTGATGTACAATGCAATGGTTATGGATGATGTTAACATCATCACTGGTGCTTAACCCCTGTGTAGTCTTTAGTGTATGCTGTTGTGAAATCTCCCGTTGCGTTGACTTCCATTTGAGCAAAAATCATGGCCAATTGAAAGCCCCGAAGTCTGCTAGCAGGACCTAATGTACTAGCTGTCGGTTTTAAACTGGGAGCCATAATACATTGCAATACAAAAATTACAATACAAATTGTACATAATGTTTAAAAGTATGAAATAAAACTTCAAAATTCCCCCTTAAAATCTTCTTTTTGAAACCAACATTTTACTTTGTAGAGGTAGGATGCAAATACAGCACATCATACATGGTAATAGATAAAATAGATACCTTATATACTCGAGTATAAGCCTAGTTTTTCAGCACAAAAAAATGTGCTGAAAACCCAAACTCGGCTTATAATCGAGTAAAAAATATATAGGTTTTACAAGGTTTTTGTGGTAAAATTAGGGGCCTCGGCTTATACTTGGGTCGGCTTATACTCGCGTATATACGGTACATTGCAAAAAGTATTACATATGTGCCTCCACCCGACACCACTTATTTTCTGATTTTCCTCTATAAAATAGCACAAAGAAACAAAAGACGGCAACATAATATACCAACTGATATGGGGTTTTTCTTAAGATTAGCATACACTAGTGCAGTGATGGCCAACCTATGACACACGTGTCAGTGCTGACACGCATAGCCATTTTCAGTGACACGTGGCTGCCGGAGAGTTAAGTTTCATCCTCGGCTCCTACACGGCCAGGTGCAGTAGCCGGGAGGCTGAGAGATTGTCCAGCACACTGTAATAAATAGATGATGTGGAAAATCCCCATATACTACCATACTGTAGTATACTGTAGTATGGCAGTACATGGTAGGATCAATCACACAACCTAGGGTTAAAGTACCCTAGAAGTTAAATAATTATACATATTTGTTATTTAAACTATAAATATCACAAAATTATGTTTTTTTGTCAAGACGACTTACCACCCGAGTTATGCTCGGTTTTTGGCGAATTTTGACACACCAAGCTCATACGGTTGCCCATCACTGCACTAGTGAGTGTATGGAACATGGGATGGGGGCAGAGAAGCGGGTAATAGGGTAGGGACCCCAAGTAGTGAAGGACACAGCAAATAGCTCAGTGATCAGTGCAGCTATGTGCGTCAAGCTAATATAAGTAGGTATATTATAACGACATTCCTTATACATTGACTCCATGTTGAATTTAGACCTTCAATCTTCCCAGAGTGTTAAAATCATTTAAAGTTAAAAAAGAAAGAAAATGTAAAAACCTCACGTTTGTTATTATTGCATGTGTAACAACCTGAACTATAAATAAAATCTCTATAAGCATGTGTAAAAATGTCTCCTAAATAGTCCAATAAAAAGTGATCAACAATTTCTGTAAATTCCCTAATGATTTCAATGAACATTTTCCAAGTACAGCAATGCAAAACTAGTGATTTTCTTAGTTTATATAATAACAAAACAAAGTAATATATACATTTGGTATCTTCAGAATTAAACTGACCCACAGAATAAAAGTGACAAGTTATTTATGTCATATGGTAAACATTAAAGTGCTAGAATAAATTAGATCAATTATTCAATAAGGCAACCCAAATATAGACTGCCATAAAGTACAACATGTCTCGCAAAATACAAGCCCTTAACTAGCATTATACATAGAAAAAATAAAAAATTTAAGAAGTTGACATTCTAAAAGGAAAAAGTTGCTGCATCCAGAAGAACAGAAATGGCTTTGTCCTTTAGAGCCTTGTGTTTATATGTTGTATATGTGAATGTATTTGTTTATGTTTACGTGCATGTATTTGGCATGTTTATTGTATATGTGTATACTGTATACAAATGTTATCTCAATGCCTGTATAGCTTTCAGTGTTCATATTCTGTTTCTAATTCTTCTGATGTTATAGACATAAAATGAATATTTAGAGCACCAAATGAACATATTTTTCATATCATTGCACAATGCACTAATGCCATGGCAGAGTACACAGATTCCTTTTTTCAATGTAATTATGCCAAGCACTACACAAATAGCATAGATATATCTGTATAGCTGGTTTTTCTAACTTTTGCTACAAATATAAATTCTAGTTATCCCTGAAAGATGCAAGGATGTGAGTCGGCAATCGGCTAGCTTCTCCCTCATGCACGTGGATACAAAGAAAGTATGCACATACAAACCCTGGCACCTCGAGGTTGCAGTGAAACTTCTTTATTCATCAATTAATGTAGCAATGATAGAGAGAACACATTTTGCTCACCCTGCGCTTTTGTGACCTGACAAAGGCACAGGTCAGCCAAAGCACTTCTGTAAATGCAGTTTTTTAGCATTAAATAAGGAATATAGAATTTTTGCTGCAACCTCGACGTGCCAGGATACATGTGCCATGTATTTACATGAATTCCTGAAAGATGGCAGGCATTTTACTTTAATTGCAAAGGGGCACTTTATTGTCTATATCCATCCCTGAAAGCAAAATACTATTCAAGATATTTTCAATTGGAAAAGTAATAAAACTGTTCATTGAAGCAAAGAAATACTGGCACATTGTGAATGTAGGCATAATGCAAGGTAATGGAAGAGTAATATGTATTGTGAGTTTTGCCTAACAATCTGTAACCAAACACCAGATAATAGGATCAGCCGGATGAGTTAAATATGTTTTTCCTTATTGCTGGGATTCATTAAAATAAACATAAACATTTGTCTATAGAATCAGGTGATGATTGGCTTATACTTGTCTCAAGGGGGACCGGATAACAGCTTATGCACCTGCCACCTAATTCAGTCTAAAACCTGACAGTTTCTAGGAGTGGGGCAGCATAATGAAGTTCATTCAAGCTGTCACTGAAGTCAATAACTTATCCTCAACTGCTTTTGTGTGAGATGGGGTTGTGCCTCTGATCGGACAGAGGTACTTATTCAAGAGAAATTTATTTTCAATTGCAACCCCTAATACCACTGGCACATGCCTGGCTTTGACGGAGGCTTTGGCTCAGGGCTAAACTATTGTGAAAGTTAGTACCCATTGTACGTGGTCTTTGATCTGACAAAGCAGCTTAACAAGCTGGTTAAGAACTGTTTCAGATAACAGGTGTGTCCTTTGAGGACACACAGACATTTTTCAACTAGACTATGGGACAAAGTCAATAAGTATCTACATTTGTATACTTGTTTGGGGTGATTTATGAAGAGCACTAGATCTGCTTGTGTTTTTCATCCTCCTGCCTGTAATACTTAGTACCTCTGGTGCTTATGTCAATGTAAGGAGATTGACAGTGTTTGACCGGCATCATTATGGAAATTAAGTTCACACTTTCAGTATTTTTCAGTATTAAAAGCCATGAAATATATGTGTGAGCATAACTATGTATGTTTATATATGAGTAGTATGTAATGTAGGGCTTTCATGCCAGATGGGATTTTTTACAATACAATACAATATTGTACCAAATGTACACCAAATGTTAGTCATGTAAATTCAAATTTCATATATATATGTGTGTGTGTATTTAAAGGACATTAATTGCCCGTTATGTTAATAATAAACTGTTCCAATCCTTCCCAGCTTCCTAAATGATTGAATTTAGTTCACTCATTTAGTTTTAGCACCATTTTTGTGATAACTTTTCATATCCTCCATTTGATATCCTTCATGTAATCCGACTTTTCTAAAACTTGCTATGAAGAATTTAATAAATTGGATTTTTTATACCGTATGTCTGCTAGAGCACCTCTAGTGGAATCATTAAGTTTTAACATTAAATAAACCATAAACATGCTTTAGAAAAAAAAAAATTAAAGTTTATTGCAACAGAAAAATATGTTCAGTATATTACTGATATTTGGTTTTGCTCTTTTTTACTTAATAGATTGAAAAATAAACTTTCCAAACATTAGGGCTAAGGTTACATTTAGATCTGACTACTCAAATAGACATGACTACTGTAATGCAAAAAAAATTTATATATTATCTTCATATTTTCATTTATTTCAAGCGCCAAGTATGCCGATAACTGTGGTAACTATACTTTTACCTATTTACAGAACCATAAAGTCATTTAACTTGAATGCATTTGTCTAGATGACACCAATAGAAATGTTACAATAAATAGTTACATGCTTCATGGTTCTTATACAACGGTGTTAGACACAGATACAATGAATATTACGTTTTTAAACCTTTTTCAATAAAGTGCAGGATTTTATATTTTCACTTTTTGCCTGGATGCTTGATTCCTTTTCTGATTTCTCCCTGTTAGACACAGATATCTCCCAAAATAATGTAAACACACATATATTCATGTAAATTTGTCTTGGCAGTCAATGGTGTACTAAGTAATATCTAAAGGGTTGAGTGAACTGCAAAGGTTTTAATATTTAAAATTGATATAACAAATATTTCATGATTTTGTCAGGTAAAATGTTTTGGCACTAGATATACCACAGCCATGTTTTGGATCTGCATTGAAATATGTGTGACATTAATATGCAAGGTGGAAAACAACGGTTGTCCTATTATAAATAACTTTTAATGGGACAGTTTCTATGTTCATTTATTTCCTCATCTTTTGACATTAATGCACTAAATAATAGAGAGATAATCTTCATGTATTATAATGGAAAGTTCTCAAATTGGATTGTTAAGAATTCAAAAAAATAGAGCAAAACCTTCTCATGTGAAATAAGATAAACATATGTAATTTTGGTTAGAGTACCATGGATTCCTGAAAAACAGCATTGCTTAGCACAATGCTACATTTTCTAAATGATCAATATACTGTATATAAGAAAATAATTTGATGTATTCAGGTTTTAAACTTCTGAATTAAATTACCAAGAATATGTACTATATATATATATATATATATATATATATATATATATATATATATTCAATAATATTGTAATGTTTGGCTGAATAATTATTTTTTAATAGATTTAGTTGAAAGTGTTGCTTAGTGTGTACTACAATAAATGCATACTAATAATTGAATTTTTGAATTTTAAAGATAAAAAACAGATTTGACTTTTCAGAATTCTGTCTTTCTAAGTTTTAGTTCTTTTGACATTACAAAGACTGATATCTAAATTTCTTAAAGCCAATTTTTGAAAGTCAGGATAATGTTTAATTATCAAAATATTTGTTTTCAGCACTTTTAATTTCATGGAAGATATTCCAAATATTAGTAATTTGAATGAATGAAATTTGATGTTAAGTTAAAGGATTGAAATATAATTGTTTTTTAAATATATCAGGATAAATTGCGTATTTAATGCTTTTTAATTAAAAAAAAATTATTTTCCTACTCCGACTAATAATATGTTTTACAGTTAACTTCTTTGTGCATATGAATTAATAAAATTATAAAATAAATAATGAAGTGAATCATTTAAAAAAATAATACATTAACAAATACTTTTGATAATAACATAAATAATAATTCAATTTATCCTAAATAACATATTTTTTTCGTCGATCTAATGATCTTAAGCAAGTATGTCTTAGTACAATATAGATACTAAATGCATGTTATAAGAATAAAGGTATCTATACTGTGGTACACAGTTTAATTGTAGTACACCACGATAACAGTGGATTAAATAAAATTTAAATTTTTCTGCATGATTTTATTATCAATGATTATCCATAAAACTTCAACTTCTAATTTCAGATTTTTCTAGCTCACTTGTAGAAACTTTTATGTAAACTTCAAAGAATCATCCCAAGAGTCCAGGTTTGATTTAAGTGATTTTCACACTATCAATGTGTTGGTTATAATATTAACAGACAGTATCCAACCCTCTGCTTCATATAAGATGGGGCTCATCTGTTCTCATTTACATAAGTGTAGAGGAGTCCTTCTAATGGTGGGAAAGAGTAAAGGTTACATTGTATTTCCTGCCAATTTAGTTGAAAACACCCCCTTTTTCAATTGCTGGTCATTACTTTTCCAAAGAGAAATGGAAATTGAGACTGTGCTCCTTAAATTGGTGACAGATCATAAAATGCTGATGTGTATAAAACCTTTGTAATGTGTGTTGATGAGAATGGTCTATACTACAGGAAGTGATGAGCAATTCAGTGATATCCTAAGAGACTTCCGTATGCAGGTGCTCATGGTATCAGAAATCCCTTATACTTGTTTATTTCAGATTCACTAAAAATATCAACAGCTATTATATCTGCTACATTAATGTTCTCCTTTGTGTAGTATATATGACCTACTAGATCATTTGAATGAGTGAATACTTGAATGAATTGTTGAATCATCAGGCCATAGACTTTTCTAAAACTTCACATAAATATATTCTTATTGTCTGTGTTACCATGTTTTGTAAAGTACATCTAGATATGTTTAAAAAATATATATCATTAGACAAGAATGGGGTCTTTTTGTAAGCAGTATTCAAATGTATTGGTTAGATTTGGGAAAGCTAATAAATTATAGTAAAATGCATGTAACCTAATTGTAAAACAGAGCTCCAGAAAATAGCTTGATATTGCAGGCGAATGAGCTAATTGGTGCACTCTAATCTTTTACTGTGAACATAATCATCATCCAGCAATTAATTACCACTCTAGGGGAAAGATATTGAGTTCATTACTTGTGCCATAGCCTACACAGGATTACTGGAAGAAGAAAAAAGAATACCCTTAATTATGTCTCATTTTATTGCATAGTCTCAATAAGTTTGAAGCAAAAAACAAACACAAATTATGTTCAAATATTTTCTTTTATTTGAAACAGAACAAGTTCATAATAAATAGTTTATAATTATCAAGAATATATAAAAATAAAGACACATGCTCTCTTAGAGGCCTAACAAAATAGTCTCAAGCAAATGCTCAGAAACTAAATAGAATTGAAAAGAAAAACAAATTGTAACAGAAATGGTTCTGAAAGGTGGTCTTTTCATAAACCTGGTACAAAGTGAGATACAGACTAGGTCTCTGTACACTAGTTTAAATAGTCCATAGTGACAGTTTAAAACTGGACACCAGTATAGCATTTACAACAGAGTCTGATATCCTTCTACAATGAACATTCACATTGACACCAAAAATTTCAAATTCACTAATATAATCCTTGTTACAAGGAAAATTGTATGGTTGCCAGGCAAATGTTTCCATAAGACTCACTCCTAGCATGCGTGGTTCTTTTTGGTGTTCTGATGGAAATGACATAGACAGGTAGCGGACAGCGGATGTGCTCTATACTTTCTATTGCAAGTTTGTTAACAATCCATTTACCTGCAGTTGATCACATTATGACAACAAACTTACATATAAATATTATCACAAGAATTCACCTAATCTTTACCATGTTGTTTTTTACAAATCAAAAGTGATATTAGTAAAACTAAAATAATGGCAAAAATAATACAAAATAAGCATGCATGCAAACAGGATATTTGTCTGCGCCTTCCTCCATCACCAGAAATATATATTTATATATGCAATTAATACAAATTGATGAAAAGTAATAATCAGCACTCAAGTCTCTGCTGTAACTGATATTATTTCAGTAGGTCCTTAGTTTCTGCAGCGATCCTGTTCAGGCTGCCTGACAGAGTAGACAGCTGTGGTGGTGGTGGCATCTGAACAGATAGATAACAGAAAGGAAGAACCTGCCCAATGTTGAAACTGCTGCTCAATGGGAGTGAGGGGCCGTAAATTGTTTGCAGCAAGTGATGTGTGAGTCTAATGTTACTGCCAATTCCTGTATTATCCAGAGCCTAGACTGGATGTCTTGTTTTGAAGCCAGCTAGCCACTGCGCCCAGAGGGGATGCAACCTGATTGCACAGCGGTTGAGAGGATAATTGGGTGAGTGGCAAGCATGTCCCACAATTCCCACAGATGAAATGCAGAGTGATGCCCCCCATAAATCTCACCCACTAGCGCTCTCATTTCCTCCATGAACTTGTTAGCATCAAGATGTAGTTTCTTGCAAGCAGAAGAGTAGCAATTTTAGAAAGTTTTCGCACTGATGGTCCATGAGCATATGGCATGACTTCTCTCAGACCATCCATGGCAAGGTTCAGGTCATGCATTCTTTTGCGCTCCCGGCCATTGATTTTCAGTCTGAGCTGCTGCACATCTTGCTCTGACAGTTGCTTCTTGATTTTATATTTGCTGTTGTCTCTTCTCCTTTAGAACGTGCATTGTGAGAAGTTCTCTCTGACATCTTCTGCATGATGTCATTCTGGTAGAGGATACAGAGTTCATCTTTTTGTTGTCCTGATGATGATGGTGATGATGATGGTGGTGCCTTCTGAGATACATTCTCCATATCTTCTGTGATGATGCTTCTGCTGGACATTGAGCTGGAATCAAATTCATTTTACAGTAATTTATTAATGTTTGAGGAGTTACTTGGATCTTGATAAAATCTCTCTGTCCTCTCTAATTTCAATATGAGAAGAAATAGTTTCTTCTCTTCTTTGCCAGGTTAGTCAATGTGAGCTGTGAATGCACTGCACACAATCTGAAAACTGGAGCGCATTATAGAGCTACTTCATAGGAACAGACAAAAAGCCCTCCTTTCTATATGGACTTGCTAGATGACTGTCCATTATTCAGGGCGTGCGTTTGACTGTCTCATTAAGCATAGGCCCTATTCATATTCATTGTGGGTGCCTCCCTGGGACATCTTGGTCAGGGAAATACAAACCCTGTGAGTGACATCTAACACCACATGACCACTGCGAGCGCTCCCTAGACCGCTTCCTACTACAGCTTATTATCAATGTACAGTACTAGAAAATGTATTCCATCAATACTTTTCCCACAAAATATTTATTTTATTACTAATAACTTCTTCGAACTACATGCATATACATCAACAATAATATGTAAAAAAGGTGTTCATGAATTTAAGTGTGTATGTATTATTTATGTATGTGCAAAAATACTTACAAACCTAGTAATAATAATATTAACCTGTGGATTTATAATAATTATGAACATAAAGATCTTGAAAATAATTGTAAGTAAAATTTTAAAAAATGTTGTGATTTGATTAGTAAAGGACACTACCATGTTAAATAACCTACCCATCCACAATATATTGGTTCGAGATCTATTATTTGGTTCAAGCTCTAACTCTGTAATTCCTAATAACTCACATTCCAGGCGAAAATTATACAACGAAGATATATACTGTATTTATTAACTATTACCAAAGGGCCCTCCCTATCTTGACCATTTATTACAAAAATGTAGTATTGTTGATATTATCTAGTTTATATCTAACCTTTACATTTGTCTATGTAAGACCATATATTTGAATTACAGAAGGTAATTTGATTTCAAACCTAACTAAATCTACTTCACGCATAAAAAAAAAACATAAACAAGATGAATAACTATATAATGTACTGTTTTGCGAAGACATTTTGATACTTTCTACTCCTATTTACATTATTTCTTCCCCCCACACTTTATTAGTGTGCTCAGAAAACAGTTCAAGTACATTTTTGGGTAAACTAATGATTATAGATTATGTGTTCTTGACCCTGATCCCCTGAAAATAGCTCATGGAAGTCAAGCCGCAGCTCATGATGCAAGCCGGAGATGAAGTAGTCTGAGAGGCTTTGATTCACTGGCCGTTGTTTCATCTCATCAGCATATGCTGTGGGATATGTTCTCTGAATGAAGGCACATTGAAGAATTTAAAGGATGAGAATTTGTTAAAGTATTTAGAACTTTATGGCTATTAAAGGACATAAACCTCCTACAACTCTTATAGGTACCTATGATATCCTCAAATCTATCTCTTGCCATACATAGAATTGTTTTTACATACTTTTGGTACTGGACACCATTTTACACGTTTTCTTAGAAAAATCATGAATAGTTTTATGAAAAAATCTACTAATTGTCTATATAACATTCTATGTTTAGATGAAAAAGGCTGGAACTGAATTAATAAATCAATAGAAATCAAGTCTATAAACCGTATTAAAGCTTGCAAGGATAAGTGGACAGAATCTCCACATATTAACTCTAAACTCCATTTCTCTCACCCCCTGAAAGAGAAGAAATTATGAGGAATTGGTGAAAGATTGTGAATTTAACAGAACAAAATTTTATTTGTGTACCTTTCATACACTTGTTGCTATCTTTTTGCATTGCTTATTAGAATGTAAGCTATAGTTTTGTTGTATTTTTTTAAGTTTGTTACGGCACTGGTCATGTACACACATTTATCTTTATTTTTCTTACTTTTTTCCGTATTTTTGAGACTTTTTTGCGCAATGTTCATTTTTGTGCCTTTTGGGAACATTTTGAAAGGCCCGAATTGTTATGGTCATGACACTTTATCTCTACTAGTGATTTGAAGCCATTTAGCATTAGATTTGAAGAATACATTTTATTTTTTTTGGCGGCAAAACTCCATACGTTAAACCATATTTAAGGAAAACTTAATACTTTCAGGGAACTTAAGGGAAAAGGAACAGAAATGTACTTGAACCATTTGGTGTAACCTGTTGAGCAATGTCTCACAAAGAGATCTGGAAAATAAACCCATTTAACACATCAAGAACGGACTTGATAATTACAAAGTAGCAATGGAAAAAGACGATGAAAACTAGCCGATAGATACCGATTAAATGACTCTATATATGGAATAGAGTAACATGACGCTATATATTTTCTCCGAGTGATTTAGCTTTTATCAAGAAAGTTGTATTGTATCAACGTAAATATCCAGGATTTTGAAAGCACTCATGCTCTTCTCCTCTGCCGGCACTTACTTCTCTGAAGCAAACTCCCACTTCTGCTTTCATCAAAATATTACTCCAGTTTTCTAGAATAGACCAAAATAGTTGTCTTTACCAACCATCTCCATAATATAATCTAAGCTGTGAGGGTGAGGGAATGCCCTGATCAGGGACCTTATACTTGTGTAAAACCACCAGAAGCAGAGGTGCTGAACAATGTGCAGTTCTCGCGCCTGGCAATCTGCTGCCCCACTACTCATCATGTGACTCAACAGCATGTAAATACCAACTTACACCCCCTGTGCCAGGTCAGCTCGGTGCGGAGACTATAGTGTCAAATCACATTACAATTTTCTTTTAGCAATTAAATTCATTCCGATGTGATGATGGGTGTTCTCTTGTCTTCATAATGCTTGAGAATACCTGGGGAAATATTAACTGAGTGAATGGGTTTTAAACTGGAGCTTATGACATGAGATCCATAAGCCATTCATAAAATCAACACCAGGCATGTTAATAGTTATAGGTAAAATTTTTGTTTCTCCTCAAATTTTTTGAGTTTTCACCGATTATTTGATATCTTCTTCATCAGCATCTGCAAGAAATCCATTGTGGCCTTAATGTTTGAAAATGTTATGGCAATAATGAACTAATAAAGCATTTAAATAGATACTTAAAGAAGTAAAATTTTACTGAGGTTTATTATTTTGGTTCGTTTTCTAGTGGTAAAATTGGTACATGATGGTGTTTGACATTAACGAAAATGTAACTATGTATGTGAATCTGGAGCAAGGTGACAAACATCATGTGCAGTTCGTGTGTTCTCAGGTGGTTCAGGGAACTCTGTGTATCTGTGATACATACTAATAACTTTTTCATTTGATTGTTCAAACACCGAATATGCTATCGAAACTTTCTGAAAGGAAAACAGAGATAGCGTTAATATAGCAGTTTTATTTTCGGTTAAAATAGATCACCACTTGTTGTTTTCAAATGTCTGTCCTACATCCTAAGACGTTTTATGATTTGTTGTGCATATTTTTTTTAAATATTAATTTTTATTACTACTTTTTTCTTTATATTCTTAAACAAACAGTAAGTAAATAACAAAAAATTGTCGTCAAAAAGCATTCATTTTCAGTTGTTGCTGAATTCAAACATATGCTCCTAAATGATAAAACCTGTATTTTTAGTTTAATTAGATGTAAGAAGTTCTGTTAGTACTTCTAAGATTGTGTTTTTTGATCCTCCCTTTATATATTCTAAATGTTGTTTTTATCAAGTTTAGTTGAGTCATCTGGAGGACCGGAACATAATTATCACATACTTAGATAACTTCTCTTCTTTATTGAGTCAAAAAAATTTCTCTGGAATCAGTGCCTCCAGTGTACTTTCTGTTTTAGATTTTATACACTTATCACACACAGTTTTAGTAATGCAAGTTACAATGAGCTTTTTTCCTCAACTTACTGTCATAATAGACTTTTACAATTCACATGTATGGATACATATAACATATATCACCATTGGGCTAGGTACCCAACTTAACGATATAATTTGGCATTAATAAATAAAGGGCTAGATGTAATGAATAGTAGTGAGATAGCAAAATCGATCACGATCGTGATACATAGATCGATCTTGATCCACCTAGAATCGACAGCTATCGATCGATCGCTCGATCGATCGCTAGACATATCTATCGCCGATTACATACATCCTTCGCATCGATAAGCTCGCTTAGCTACGCTAGTCTTCATAATGCTGTAGAATACATGGGGAAATATTAACTGAGTGAATGGGTTTATGAACTGGAGCTTATGACATGAAGATCCATAAGCCATTCATAGAATCAACACCAGGCATGTGTAATAAGGATAGGTAAAAATTTTGTTTCTCCTCAAATTTTTTGAGTTTTCACGATTATTTGATATCTTCTTCATCAGCATCGTGCAAGAAATCCATTGTGGCCTTAATGTTTGAAAATGTTAGTGCAATAATGAACTAATAAAGCATTTAAATAGATACTATGAAGAAGTAAAATTTTACTGAGGTTTATTATTTGGTTCAGTTTTCTAGTGGTAAAATTGGTACTGAGGTGGCTGTTTGACATTAACGAAAAAATGTAACTATGTATGTGAATCTGGAGCAAGGGACAAATCATCGTGCAGTTCGTGTGTTCTCAGGTACGGTCAGGGAACTCTGTGTATCTGTGATACATACTAAAACTTTTTACATTTGATTGTTCAAACGAATATGTAGGTATCGAAACTTTCTGAAAGGAAAACAGAGATAGCGTTAATATAGCAGTTTTATTTTCGTCATTTAAAATAGATCACCACTTGTAGTTTTCAAATGTCTGTGCTACATCCTAAGACGTTTATGATTGTTGTGCATATTTTTTTTAAAATATTAATTTTTATTAATACTTTTTTCTTTATTCTTCAACAAACAACAGAAGTAAATACAAAAAATTGTCGTCAAAAGCATTCATTTTCAGTTGTTGCTGAATTCAAACAATATGCTCCTAAATGAAAAACTTATTTTTAGTTTAATTAGATGTAAGAAGTTCTGTTAGTACTTCTAAAGATTGTGTTTTTTGACCTCCCTTTAGATAGTTTCTAAATGTTTTTTTATTAAGTTTAGTGAGTCATCTGGAGACGAACATAATTACAATATTTAATAGACTTTTTCTAATATGTCAAAAACAATTTTCTCTGGAATCAAGTGCCATCCAGACTTACTTTCTGTTTTAGATTTAACACTTATCACACACAGTTTTAGTAATGCAAGTTACAATGAGCTTTTTTCCTTCAACTTCTGTCATAATAAGCTTTACAATTCAATGTATGGAAATATAACATACTATCACTACATTGTGGCTAAGGTACCCAACATAACGATATAGATATTGGCATTAAATAATAAAGGGTAGATGTAATGAATAGTAGTGCGGATTAGAAAGATAGATTAGATAGTGATACATAGATAGAAGTGGATACATCGACTAGAAAGAGAAGATAGAGATAGATAGATAGATAGATAGATATGATAGATAGTTATTAGATGCTACATAAATAGATAGAAGAGATAGATAGATAGATAGATAGAAGATAGATCGATAAGTGATTAGATAGAGATAAAAATAAGAAAAGAAAGGCACAAACTTTTCTTCCCTGTATAGTTTTAGTTGGGTGCAAAAATCTGTAAACTCCTCGGCAGGGGATCAATAGTAAGTAGTCACAGGAAGACAGCAGCACTCCAAAATGTGGTCAAAGCAGGGTGATCTTTATTTCAAAGGTGCGGATAGATAGAGATAGATAGATGTACATAGATAGTGATAGATAGATAGTGATAGATAGATAGATAGATAGATAGATAGATAGTGATAGATAGATAGTGATTGATAGATAGATAGATAGTGATAGATAGATAGATAGATAGTGATAGATAGTGATTGATGATAGATAGATAGTGGTAGATAGTGATAGATAGAAGGATAGATAGATAGATAGGATAGAGGTACAAGATAGATGTAGATGATAAATGATAGATAGATGATAAATGTTTTTACTTAAATCTGAAATCTGAGCAGAAAACAATCACAAAAGTCCAGTGCAAATATTTCTTTATATAGATAGATAGATAGATAGATAGATAGATAGATGTACATAAATAGATAGATAGATAGATAGATAGATAGATAGTGATAGATAGAGATAGATAGATGTACATAGATAGTGATAGATAGATAGTGATAGATAGATAGTGATTAGTTAAGATAGTAGATAAGATAGTGATAGAATAGATAGTGATTGATAGATAGATAGATAGATAGATAGATCACGACTAGATAGATCAGTGATAGATAGATAGCATTTGAGTAGATTGATAGATAGATAGATTAGATAGATAGAGAGAGAGACTAGATGCGTTGGTGAATATGATAGATGTACATGATAAATGATAGATAGATGATAAATGTTTTTACTTAAATCTGAATTTTACGTTTTAAGGGAAAAGAGCAGAAAACAATCACAAAAGTCCAGTGCAAATATTTCTTTATTTGAAACAAAGTAAGTTCTTAATAAATATATTCATACATCTTGACAATATATAGAAAAATAAACACATACACTCTCTTTGAGGCCTAACAAAATAGATTACAGCAAAATTATAACAACTTCATGGTCATTAAGAAGAAAAATGAACAAAAATGCAACATTACAATTCAAAATTGTACAGAATATGAAACTGTAGGAAATGTTCATTTTTGTGTGGGTGTCTTTAACCTTGTCACTGCAGTGCTAAAAAAAACATTGACCAGGTCTCTTTATATGTGAACAGTCACATTAGTAAAATCCTTGTTACAAGGAAATATGTTTGATAGCCAGGCACATGTTTCCATGAGACTCTCTCCTAGCATGCATGTTTTTTTCCACTTCTCTAATAGAAATGACGTATACATTTATGGTTCAAGCTTTTAGAGACAGCACACTCCTAGTCAATATATTTACACAAAATATTTATATAAAAACATTTTATCCATCTGATCTTTACCTTTCTGAGATGATAACACATATGGTGCAGTAAAACATAGCATGCATGCAACAGGATTTCACATCTGAGTCTTCTGAAATGCCCACCATACCACAAATATACATTTATAGATCAAATTATCTGTCTGTAAATTGAAATAATCACTTTAGCAAGTCCTTGCCGTCTGAAGCAATCCTGCTCAGGCTGCCTGACAGAGTAGACAGCTGTGGTGGTGGTGGCATCTGACAGATAGTACAAGGACAAGGAAGACCTGCCCAATGCTGAAAACTGCTGCCAAGTGGGAGTGGTGGGGCCGAAGAAGTTTTCAGCAGTGAATGTGTAGGTCTAATACTGCCAATTCCTGGTAGTGATCCAGAGAGACTGGATGTGTTATTTGAAGCCAGCGCACTGCCCAGGAGGGGATGCACCTGATGCACAGCGTTAGGAGGATGAATTGGGTGAGTGGCAGCATGTCCCACAGTCCCACAATGAAATGCAGAGTGATGCCCCCCATAGATCTCACCCATTAGTCGCTTCATTTCCTCCAGTGAACTAGAGAGCATCAAGATGTAGTTTCTTGCAAGCAGAAGAGTAGCAATTTTAGAAAGTTTTCGCACTGATGGTCCATGAGCATATGGCATGACTTCTCTCAGACCATCCATGGCAAGGTTCAGGTCAAATACATTTTATTCATTTTAATTTGGCATTTTTGGCGCAAAAAACTCCACTTAAACCATATTTAAGGAAAACTTAAGTACTTTAGGGAACTTAGGGAAAATGGAAGAAATGACTTGAGACATTTGTGTAACCTTTTGAGACAAATGTCTCACAAAGAATCTGGAAAATAAACCCATTTAACACAAGGAACAGTGAGATTGATAAATTACCAAAGTAGCAATGGAAAAAAGACAGTGAAAACTAGCCGATAGATACGTAAATGACCTCCTATATATTGGAAATAGATACCAGACTGTATATTTTTTCTCGAGTGATTTAGCTTTTATCAAGAAAGGTAATGTATCAAACGTAAATATCAAGGATTTTGAAAGCATCATTCTTCTCCTCTGCCGGACATTACTTCTGAGCAACCACTTCTTTCATTAAAATATTACTCCAGTTTCTAGAATATAGACCAAAATAAGTGTCTTTACCAACCAATCTCCAAATATAATCTAGCTGTGAGGGTGAGGGGGATGCCCTAATCAGGGACATAAAATGTGTAAAACACCAGAGCAGAGAGGTGCTAACAATGAGCAGTTCTCGCCCTGGCAAATCTGCCCCACTACATCATCATGTGATGAACACATGTAATACAACGTTCCCTGTGCCAGGTCAGCTCGGTGCTGCGGAGGAGTGGTAAATCACATTACATTTTTTTTAGCAATTATCATTCTGATGTGAGGTGATGGGTGTTCTCTTGTCTTCATAATGCTTGTATGAATACACTGGGGAAATATTAACTGAGTGAATGGGTTATGAAACTGGAGCTTATTGACATGAAGATCCATAAGCCATTCATAGAAATCAAACACAGGCATGTAATAATGTATAGGTAAAAATTTTGTTTCTCCTCAAATTTTTGAGTTTTCACAGGATTATTTGATATCTTCTCATCAGCATCTGCAAGAAATCCATTGTGGCCTTAATGTTTGAAAATGTATTTGCAATAATGAACTAATAAAGCATTAAATAGATACTATGAAAGAAAGTAAAATTTTACTGATGTTTTATGATTGGTTCAGTTTTCTAGTGGTAAAATGGTACAATGGGGGTGTTTGACATTAACGAAAATGTAAACTATGTATGTGAATCTGGAGCAAGGACAACATCAGTGCAGCAGTTCGTGTGTTCTTCAGGTAGGTTCAGTGGAAACTCTGTGTATCTGTGATACATACTATAAACTTTTTACATTTGATTGTTCAACACATATGCTATCGAAACTTTCTGAAAGGAAAACAGAGATAGCGTTACTATAGCATTTTATTTTCGGTTAAATAGATCACACTTGTTAGTTTTCAAATGTCTGTCTACATCCTAAGACGTTTATGATGTGGTTGTGCCATATTTTTTAAATATAATTTATTTATTTCTTTCTTTAGTCTTAACAAACAAGAAATATACAAAAATTGTGAGTCAAGCATTTTAATTACAGTTGTTGCATGAATTTCAAACATATGCTCCTAAATGTATAAACCTTTATTTTTAGTTTAATTAGATGTAAGAAGTTCTGTTAGTACTTCTAAAGATTGTGGTGTTTTGAATCTCCCTTTATATATTTCTAAATGTTTTTTTTATCTCATAAGTTATTGAGGCATCTGGAGGACTGAACATAATTATCACAATCTTCTGATGAACCTCTTTCTTAATATGATCAAAACATTTCTCTGGCATATCAATGTGCCTCCAGCTGTACTTTCTGTTTTATAGATTTTATACACTTATCACACACAGTTTTAGTAAATGCAAGTTACAATGAGCTTTTTCCTCAACTTACTGTCATTATAGCTTTACAATTCAATGTATGGATAAATGTAACATATATCAATCATTGGCTAAGGTAAAATCTAAGATATAATATTTGGCTTAAATAAATTAAAGGGATAGATGTAATGATAGTAGTGAGATAGAAAGATAGATAGATAGTGATACATAGATAGATAGTGATACATAGATAGATAGAGATAGATATAGATAGATAGATAGATAGATAGATAGATGTACATAGATAGATAGAAGATAGATAGATAGATAGATAGTGAATAGATAGAAGCATAGATAGATAGATAGATAGATAGATAGATAGATGGTAGAAGGTTCAGGTCATGCATTCTTTTGCGCTCCCGGCCATTGATTTTCAATCTGAGCTGCTGCACATCTTGCTCTGACAGTTGCTTCTTAATTTTATATTTGCTGTTGTCTCCTTCTCCTTTAGAACTGTGCATTGTGAGAAGTTCTTCTGACATCTTCTGCATGATGTCATTCTGGGTAGAGGATACAGAGTTCATTCTGTTGTCCTGATGATGATGGTGATGATGATGGTGGTGGCTTCTGAGATACATATCATCCATATCTGGTGATGATGCTCTGCTGGACATTGAGCTGGAATCAGAATTCATTTTACAGTAATTATTAATGTTGAGGAGTTACTTGGATCTTGATAAAAGCTCTCTGTCCTCTCTAAATTCAATATAGAGAAGGAAATAGAGTTTCTTCTCTCTTTGCCAGGTAGTCAATGTGAGCTGTGAATGCACTGCACACAATCTGAAAACTGGAGCGCATTTATAGAGCTACTTCATAGGAGACAGACAAAAGAAGCCCTCCTTTCTATAATGGACTTGCTAGGATGACGTGCCATTATTCAGGGCGGTGCGTTTGACTGTCTCATTAAGCATGAGGCCCTATTCATATTCATTGTGGTGCCTCCCTGGGACATCTTGGTCAGGGAAATACAAAACCCTGTGAGTGACAGACTAACAACACACTGACCACTGCAGGAGCTACCCTAGACCGCTTCCTACTAACAGCTTATTATGCAAATGTACAGTACTAGAAAATGTATATCCATCAATACTTTTCCCACAAAATATTTATTTTATTAATAATAAACTTCTTCGAAACTACATGCATATACATCAACAATAATATTAAAAAAGGTGTTCATGAATTTAAGTGTGTATGTATTATTTATGTATGTGCAAAAATACTTAACAAACATAGTAATAATATAATTAACCTGTAGGATTTATAATAATTATGAACATAAAGATCTTGAAATAATTGTAAGTAAAATTTAAAAAATGTATGTATTTGATTAGTAAAGGACACTACCATGTTAAATAACCTACCATCATCCACAATATATTGGTTCGAGATCTATTATTTGGTTCAAGCTCTAACTCTGTAATTCCTAATAACTCAACATTCCAAGGCGAAAATTATACAAGAAGAGATATACTGTATATTAATTTAACTATTACAAAAGTGCCCTCTCTATCTTGACCATTTATTACAAAAAATGTAGTTATTGGTTGATATTATGTAAGTTATATATTAGTACTCTATTACATTTGTCTCATGTAAGACCATATATTTGTATTACAGAAGGTAAGTTTGATTTTCATAACTACTAAATCTACTTCACGCAATAAAAAACATAAACAAAGATGAATAACTATATAATGTACTAGTTTTGCTAAGACAATTTTGATACTTTCTAACTCACTCTTTACAATTATTTCCATTCCCCACACTTTATTAGTGTGCTCAGAAAACAGTTCAAGTACATTTTTGGTAAACTATGTATTAATAGATTGTGTTCTTACTCCTGATCCCCTGAAAATAGCTCATGGAATGTGCAAGCCGCAGCTCATGATGCAATGCCGGGAGATGAAGTAGTCTGAGAGGCTTTGATTCACTGGCCGTTGTTTCATCTCAGCATTATGCTGTGGGATATGTTCTCTGAATGAAGGAACATTGAAGAATTTAAGGATGAAGAATTTGTTAAAGTATTTTAGAACTTTATGGCTATTAAAGGACATAAACCTCATACAACTCTTATAGGTACCTATGGATATCACTCAAATCTATATCTGTACCATACATAGAAATTGTTTTTAACATACTTTTGGTACTGGACACAATTTACAGTTTTCTTAGAAAAATCATTGAGATAGTTTATGAAAAAAATCTTACTAATTGTCTAGATAACATTCTATGTTTAAGATGAAAAAGGCTGGAACTGAATTAATAAAATCATATAGAAATCAAGTCATATAAACAAGTATTAAAGCTTTGCAAGGATAAAGTGGACAGAATCTGCCACATATTAACTCTAAACTCCATTTCTCTCCACCCCTGAAATAGGAGAAAAAATTATGAGGGAAGTGGTGAAAGATTGGAATTTAACAAAAAATTTTATTTGTGTACATTTCATACACTTGTTGCTATATTTTGCAATTGCTTATTGGAATGGTAAAGCTATAGTTTTGTTGTATAATTTTTTAAGTTGTTACGGCACTGGTCATATACACACATTTATCTTTATTTTTCTTACTTTTTTTCCTGTATTTTTGAGACTTTTTTGGCGCATTGCAATTTTTGTGCCTTTTTGGGAACATTTTGAAAGGTCCGCCGGAAATTTGTTTATGGTCAGTGAGACACATTTATCTTCTATACCAGATGTGCAAAATGTTGCAAATGACATATTAGCATTTTAGATTTGACAGAAATTACATTTTATCATTTTTTGGCGCAAAAAACTCCAGACTTAAACCATATTTAAGGAAAACTTAAGTACTTTAGGGAAACTTAAGGGAAAATGGAAAGAAATGACTTGAGACATTTGTGTAACCTTTTTGAGACAAATGTCTCACAAAGATATCTGGAAAATATAACCCATTTAACACAAGGAAACAGTGAGATTGATAAATTACCAAAGTAGCAAATGGAAAAAAGACAGATGAAAACTAGCCGATAGATACGATAAATGACCTCCTATATATTGGAAATAGATACCAGACTGCTATATATTTTCTCCGAGTGATTTAGCTTTTATCAAGAAAGGTAATGTATCAAACGTAAATATCAAGGATTTTGAAAGCATCATACTCTTCTCCTCTGCCGGCACTTACTTCTGAGCAACCACTTCTCTTTCATTAAAATATTACTCCAGTTTCTAGAATACGACCAAAATAAGTTGTCTTTACCAACCAATCTCCATAAATATAATCTAGCTGTGAGGGTGAGGGAATGCCCTAATCAGGGACCTTATAAATTGTGTAAAACCACCAGAGCAGAGAGGTGCTAACAATGAGCAGTTCTCGCCCTGGCAAATCTGCCCCACTACATCATCATGTGACTGAACAGCATGTAATACAACGTTACCCCTGTGCCAGGTCAGCTCGGTGCTGCGGAGGACTATAGTGTAAATCACATTACATTTTCTTTTAGCAATTATCATTCTGATGTGAGGTGATGGGGTGTTCTCTTGTCTTCATAATGCTTGTATGAATACACTGGGGAAATATTAACTGAGTGAATGGGTTATGAAACTGGAGCTTATTGACATGAAGATCCATAAGCCATTCATAGAAATCAACACCAGGCATGTAATAATGTATAGGTAAAAATTTTGTTTCTCCTCAAATTTTTGAGTTTTCACAGGATTATTTGATATCTTCTTCATCAGCATCTGCAAGAAATCCATTGTGGCCTTAATGTTTGAAAATGTATTTGCAATAATGAACTAATAAAGCATTTAAATAGATACTATGAAAGAAGTAAAATTTTACTGATGTATTATGATTTGGTTCAGTTTTCTAGTGGTAAAATTGGTACAATGAGTGGGTGTTTGACATTAACGAAAAATGTAAACTATGTATGTGAATCTGGAGCAAGGACAACATCATGTGCAGTTCGTGTGTGGGGGCAAGCTGTATACTACTGGGGGCAAGCTGTATAATACTGGGGGCTGGCTGTATACTACATGGGGGCTGGTTGGCTGTATACTACATGGGGGCTGGCTGTGTACTACACCCTCGGCTTATACTCGAGTCAATAGGTTTTCCCAGTTTTCGGTGGTAAAATTAGGGGTCTCGGCTTATACTCGGGTCGGCTTATACTCGAGTATATACGGTACCTTTCTCTGTGGAAATTTCACTACAGTTTGTGACCAGAGCATTTGCTCAACTACTGGTTCAGAATTTATAAACTTCATGGATGATAGTTTAAAGCAGTTGTCCAGGATTTAAACAGGCGGCGCTGCTGGTGAATGGGAAGGCCAGAGTAGGTAAATATATTTAATATGTTTATTGTTTTAATAGCCTCCCCAAGAAATATATTGCATTATTTAAATCTCAAACAAACTCTTTGGGGCTCATTTACTAAGGGTGCGCGGACCGCACAAACGTCGGATAATCCGACGATTACCATTTTGCTCCGCATGTAAAAGGGGATTGTGGTGCACGCGATCGAATTTTGCCGCACCGGCTTTACGCGACACATATTGGGGGGCGAGCTGTCGGACGATCCGACGGATTCGGACTGAGTGCAGGTTTTAACATTTAAATTGTGTCGCAAGACAATGCACTTACATACACCAGGAAGAAGAAAGTGAACTCCGACGGACCTCAGCGGGGAAGCGACACATGCAGGATATCGGGCGCACGATCTTGGTGAATCACGCCAGACTTCATCTTCGTCGGACCGTCCGGATCGGGGTTCGCGACAGTACAAGGTAAGTAAATGTGCCCCTTTAAGTTTTGTAATCTCTGAGGCAAGTGCAGTGATTGCTTCTCACATCTTTCAGCCCATTACTTGTTCTTATTCTATCTAAGTGAACCCTTTTACAAATTACTGCAGCGTATTTCTGACAAGAGGGAACTTGCATTTAGTTTTTGTGGAAAAAAAATCTGCGTTTTATATTTCCAATGTTAAATCAGGGACTCTTGGAGCATTATGAGACAGCAGTCCCTCCACCCACAATGTCATTCCTGAAGATCTCCACCAGAACCTCTGCAAGTAAATGCTTGGCAAAATAAGTTAAAGGGAATCTTCTGTCTGATTCATACCTTATAAAGCAGTGCAAGGAACAATTTATTTATTTAATTTTAATTTAAAAATATGCTAATTAACTGATTTGGCATCCACAACCGATAAGAGAATCCTTAGGTGTTAATTCACACCGAAGACGACAAAAAATATAATAATGTTTAAATATGAAGTCTATGTCTAGTATTAAACCTACTGCATACTCATGATCTTCTTCATTGTAGATATGCATGTTCCTCTCTGTAGGCAACTAAGTCACCTGGGTGTTAGAAAAGCTCAGATGTCACAAAACTTTTATTTAGGACAAATTTGTCTTTATTAAATTAAATTAATTTGTGTCCATTCAGTGGACTTTTTAATTGGGCACATAAGATTTCCAAAGAACAGGAAAATGATATTGATGTTAATAATCACTTTTATCATAGGGTTTGATGTGCCATACTAAAGCAATGTTCCAGCTGCTATTTCTAATGAACTTCATGATCAAACAAGAACTTGCTAATTAGTAAGTTAATGAGGACAAGTTCATCTAAATATTTAAGTCAGTAATTTTAAGTTTCAAAGAAATGTTTAAACAGTGCAAGATCACAAGTTCTGGCTATAACATCATTTTATTCCATTCTCCCTTTGAATCCATATATATAGAAAGCAGTAAGTCAGGGACAGTGACAAAAGTGGGGGTATGCAATGATGTCTCCTGACATCAGCAAGGCTGAAAACATCAGGAACAGAAAAAAAGCTTATTATTGGGGAGAATTTAGATACCATTTAAATAAATACAGGCGGCCCTAGGTAGTAGAGAGCCCCTAAGCAAAACTGTTTGGGGGTCCATCTGCTTTCTTACAGAGTGAAGTACTTCTTATCAATCACCATCCTTGCAGCTCTGTAGCAGATTTCTATTTGTTTGATGGATTGCAAACTATGAGTAAGTTGTGGAAAAATTTGTGCAGGTCCTTAGAGGAAATCTACCATAAAAATCAAGCATTATAAACCAGGGACACTTATAGATCCAGGCACTTTTACTGTGGTAATCTTCTTATATTTGTTATCCATGCTTCCTTCCTTCTTAAATGTTTAGAATTATGCTAATGAGCCTGAGGGGCTACCCTAGCCATGCTGTAATCTGGATTTACAGACTACTCTGTCTCCCCCTCTCCCCCTGCTTCCTGAGCACTTGTGCAATGGGCACTTCCTGTTGTAATCTCAGTGCAAAAGGGGGAGAGGCAGAGAGTGTAACAGTCTACAAAGCCAGATCACAGAGGAGCTAGGGTAGCCCCTCAGGTTCAATAGCATAATTTTAAAAGTTGATTTTAGAAGGAAGGAGGCCATGGATAACAAATATTAGAAGATGACCGCAGTCACAGTGCCTAGATTACAATTGCTTCTCAATAAGTCAGTAAAATCAGTAATACATCAGTAAAAGTTTTTTGCAGTAATTCTATTCATAATTCTATTCAATAATTGAAAAACAAATATTATATAGAGTCATTACAAACAGAATCAACTTTTTCAAGTGTTAATGTTGATGACATAGCCAAGGAAAACCCAAAAGTTAATGGCCCACATTTATCAAAAACGATGGAGTGTGCAGGGGGCTCCAGACAGAATTTTGGTGCACATTCTTCAAGAATCTGGAGCATTCTGCCAGAGGTGCAAATTTTTTTGGTGCACCTTTAACATAGAGGTTGCGACAAAATTCTTTTGAGTCGTGGTAATAAAAGTGACGCACGGTCCGGCACGCCCCTTTATGTGTATAAGTTTGTGTTGTGTCAGGCATAGTGCAGCAGTTATGCATACACGTGCAAGCAGTTCTTTCTAATGCAAAGTCAGACAAATAACTGGTGCAAACACTTTAATAAATGTGGGCTATTATCTAATTAAAATAATTAACCCAAAACACCTTCAAAAGCTTCCTAAGCGATTTAAAAGGTCGCTTATGCTGGTTCAGTAGGTGATACAATCATTGGGAAGACTGCTGACTTGATAGATGTCCAAAAGGCAGTCACTGACACACTGCTTTACAACACACGCAGCTCCTTCCTCTTTCCTTAAGTGTGTACACTGGTCTATATTTCGGAGTCTCTCACACTCCTAGTAATCACCATACAAGAGTTAGACTTAGACCACCATAAACATTTTCAAAAATACTTTATAGTTTAAGAAACATTAACAACGGTACATTTGGCATAGGTACTTCACCCCTCTTCGATTATAGCATGCCGTAGTCCAGATGTAGCCAGTTTTTCATGGCTTCCACTGAGATGCTGAATGCCAGGTGAGTCCTGTGACGTTTCGGAGGGAAGTCCCTCCTTCCTCAGACATGCGCACTAGCGCTTAGGCACGGGTTTAAATGCTCAGTACTACGCAATTTACATATAGTAGTACATACCCCTAACCCAACACCAAATACATACAAAAGCTTAGTCATCTTACATTAATCTTTACAAAAATACATTAAAACTACACTGCTCACTAAGACCTCGAGGTTGTAATGTATCCAATTTCATGATCCAGTATACTTCTTGTTGAAGCAACCTCTTTTTCGTATCATTGCTCTATGACACTTCTTCTAGGACTAACCATCTTATATCACACACTCTATGTTTCAATTCACGGAAGTGTCTCGCTACCCCCGTTTCGTGTTTAGCTCTTTCAATGTTACTCTTCGCCCACACGGGCATTTTAACATATAGATAACGGAGGAAGTATTGCATGTAAAAAAGCCTTTTGTCTGAATTTTTGTCCCTTTACTGGGGTGACAAAACGAGTCACCTTTAATAATGCCCGTACAGTTCTGGCAGGAAAGGCACGGAAATGTACCGTTCCTTTTAGCAGCCAGAAAGGTTTGACGGGATATTTTCTTCTCTGTTAGATCTGATCTTATTAATTCATTAGCTATTGACTTCCCCTTTTTATAAATAAATTTTGGAGGGTCTTTAAACAATACACCATATTTAGGGTCATGGGACAAGATGTTCCAATTTTTCATGATAGATCGTTTAATCAGTTGAGCATGTTTATCATATTTAGAGATGAAAGCTGGACGTTCATCATATTTTTTATCTTTTTTGGGGGATCCAACTTTGTCACGAGGAATAGTGGCCACCTCTAATCCCACTCGCTCGACCTCCTTCCCTGGGTACCCCCGTTCAACAAATTTATTAACAAGTTTTCTCCTCTGTTTTTCATATTCCTCATCGTTACTACATATTCTGTGAGCCTGAATAAATTGGCTTTTGGGGATGCCCAAAGGAGGGTAAGTCACAAAAGGTCATTGCTAAAGAAGCTGGCTGTTCACAGAGACCTGTATTAAAGCATATTAATAGGAAGTTGAGAGGAAGGAAAAAGTGTGGTACAAAAACGTGCAAAAGAAACCGGGATAACCGCAGCTTTGATTGGATTGTTAAGAAAAGGCCATTTGAAAATTTAGGTGAGATTCAGCAGAAGTGGACTGCTGCTGGTGTCAGAGCTCAAGACACGCCACACACAGACATATCTCAAACATGGTCTACAAATGCTCCATTGCATTTGTCAGGCCACTCCTCACCAATAGACAACACCAGAAGCATCTTCCATCTTTTCATCCAAGGTGAAAAAGAACTGGACTGTAGCTCAGAGGTCCACGGTGCTGTTTTCAGCTGAAAGTAAATTTTGCACTCCATTTGGAAATTAAGGTTATAGAGTCTGGAGGAAGAGTGCAGAGACACAATCCAAACTGTTTGAGGATAAGTGTCTACATTGAAATTTTAGAGCACTTCATGCTCTCTCTCTGCCGACAAGATTTTTGGAGTTGAAATTTTCATTTTCCAGCAGAACTTGGCAACTGTCCATAGTGCCAAAAACTACCCATACCAGGTTTAATAACATAGTAACACTGTGTCTGACCTTAACCCCAAACTTGCCTGACCTTACTCCATCTATGGGATATTGTCAATATCCCATAGAAGAGCTGAAGGCTGCTATCAAAGCAACATGGGCTTCCATAACACCTCTGCAGTCCCATCAGCTGATGTCACGCCACATTCATGCAAAACAACCAAGTATTGAGTGCAATTACTATACATTATTTTAGTGGTGGGACTGCATGAGAAACAAACAATACTTGTACTTACCTCGTCCAAAGCTCCCATTGTACTGAGCTATGGTCCCTCCATGCCGGGCAAGGAAGCTCCGCTCGGACAACTTTCCAGCACTGTATTGGCCACTCATCTTCAGACCACTATTTCTGTACATAAGTAATAGTAATTTTTTGGCAATAAAAGTTGCAAATTTCATTGCATAACATAATTAAATCAATGTGTATGAATGCTTTAACATGTATAACATGCTAGCAGTAGTTAGGCCAAATAGGCCTTACCATGGTCAGATTTAGTATTAACAGAAACTGGCCCTTTAACCCCTTTGCGCACCTAGACGTGATACTACGTCATAGGATGCGGGTCGTTCCCGCACCTTGACGTAGTATCAGAAGCTGAGCCCGGGCGATCGCCGTGGGATCCCGGCAGTACCCTATCCCGGCTGTTTAACCCTATGGGGCATCGGTGTGACAATCGGCACCCTCCGATCGTTTCCATGGCAACCCTGAGTTCCAATCAGGACCCCAGGGCTGCCTATGGTAGCTGCCTGCTAGGATCGTGCACTGTGCATGATCTTACAGTGCAGCTGTCAGCCTATGCAGAATGCATAGGCTGAATAAGTAATATTCTGCAATACATTAGTATTGCAGTATATTACAATGAACAAGTGCTCAAATGATCACTAGTTCATGTCCCACCCTGGGACAAAATAAAACAGTAAAAAAAAGTTTTTAAAAAAAGGGCAACTAAAAAAAATTATTAAAAAAGCGCAGTAATCAAATAAAACATTTAAAAAAATGAAAATCACTAAAGAACCACAACATATTGGGTATCACAACGTCCGTAACAACCCGTGCAATAAAATAAAATTGTCACTGAACCCGTATGGTGAGTGCTGTAAAAAAAACACACAAAAAAAACTCACAAAAATGATTACATTTTCACATCTGACCGCATAAAAAGTGCATAAAAAGTGCATAAAAAGTGATCAAAAATTTACCCCAACATGATACCATGATAAAGTACAGCTTGTCCCGCAAAAAATAAGTTCTAAACCAGCTCTGTAAACAAAAATATATAAATTTTCTGCCCATTGTTACATGGCGATACAAAAACAAACAAACTTCTCACAAAATGAGCTCTATATTCTGCAAAACAAGTATACCATAAAAAAGCCAAATAATTGGGGTATTTCTGTAATTGTGATGACCTATAGAATAAAGATAACAATTTTTTTTATGGTATGGTGAACGTCCGGCGAAAAAAATTGCTAATAATCATAAACAAGAATTAATGATTTTTTTAGCCACCACCAAGAAACAGTTAATAAAATCTGATTATTAACTATTCAGCCCCCCGTAAATGATGTACCTGAAAAGTGGATCTCATCCACAAAAAAAATAATCTCCCATATGTCCAAATTACAACAAAAATAAACATTTTATAGCCTGTAAAATGTGACATTGTAGATCTGCTCTGAATGGCGCCTCCTTCCATTCTATGCCCAGCTGCGTGCCCATACAGCAGTCACCAACACATATGGGGCATCCTCATACTCAGGAGAAATTGGGTCTCAGACTTTGTGGAGATTTTCGTCATTTAATACTTGTGGCAGTGGCCAAAATTAATACATTGTCTAAAAAAAATTACAGCTTGTAAATTACACCTCCATTTTGCTTTAACCCCTGTGAAGCATCTAAACACACTTCTTAAAGTTGATTTTTTTACACATTGAGGGGTGTAGTTTCTAAAATAGCATGATTTATGGTGTTTTTCTGTTAGGCCTCTCAAAGTCACTTAAAGCTGAGAAGGTGTCTCTAAATAAGGGTTTTGGCGATTTTCATAAAAATGAGAAAAATTGCACCCAAAATTCTGAACCTCCTAACAACCTAGAAAAGAGAGAGGAGGCATAAAACCCTATAATGATATAAAGCAGACATTCTAGAAATGTTAGTTATAAAGTTACTTGGGTGCTATGACTATCTGTCTGAAAAGCAAAAAATGTTGAACTTTGAAAATGAATAATTTTTAGAAATTTTTGCCAAATATAATTTTTTTTCATAACTAAACACAAAAGATATCATCAAAATTTTTCTATTACTTTGAAGTACAATGTGTGACGGTAAAACGATCTCAAAATCCAATGGATATGTTAAAGCGTCACAAAGTTATAACATCCTATAATGATACAGGATAAATTTTAAAAATCAGGCGTGGTCCTAAAGGTCTAAAATGGCTTAGACACAAAGGGGTTAATGGCAAGTATATATTTTTATTTGAATTTCTAGTCACACATGGGGTCATTTAACTAGGGCATTTAACATTTAACTCTTAAATTTTAAACTTTTCCACCCGACTGGTACAGTTAGACGCACAAGAATTTTTCAGTGTTGCACCTGAGATATTGTTAAAATCCAGACGTGGATATAGAAAAATGGTGGAATTTTGGCACAAATTGTGTTCAGAGACTATTAAGAGGTACATAGTAATACATTTATTGCATTTTACGCTTTTCTCTTTTTCACTGAATAAGTATACATGGAAGCATGGCTTAATTTTGCAAAATGAAGACCATACAATACAAGTACAAAGTAGAGATATTGACACAAAACTGGATCCTGCAACAGGACAGTAATCCCAAGCACACCAACCTATCTATAGTAAATTAGAATAGCTAAGAAATAAAAGGTGTTGCAGTAGCCTATAGGTAATAGGTATCTACAAGACATCCAGATCTCAGAAATTCCGTAGAACTATATGGGGTACAAATTGCATGATCAAGTTCTACAAATAATAAATAAATACATTTATTTATATAGCACCATCATATTCTGTAGTGTTTTACAAACCTTAGGGGACATAAACAAAAAAATTAAGATAATGAGGGTCAAATGAAACAATGGGAGTGAGGGCTCTGCTCACAAGAGATTACAATCTAAGACATCCATATGTGGACAGGGGATGAATGGTAATCTCAGTGGAACGCGTTTTAGTAGAAGATATAACATAAGATTCCCCATCTTTATCCTTGCTCTTATTGTGTGCTCCATAAATAACTGTGAAAAACATAAAATATGGCTCACAACATGTTTCATGGCAAATGATACTGTATTGAATGTGAAAGTTTGATTCAGACCTCAGATCTACAGTTTGGTGATGTCAGACATTAATGCATAACATTGACCAGAAACTGGAAGGAATATAATAATGAAATTAGGCCATTAGCAGGAGACCTGCTGTGGTCCCTCCACTAAAAGCTGCCCATGGTTGAATTTCCCAGCATTTAGAGATACTGTCTGCATTCTGTAGTTCCTATCTTGTGTGTTGTAGCTGTTTGAGGGGGTGTCTGCCCGCTGGGTGGGTTTCCTTTCCTTACAGCCGCTCAGGGGAGGTGAGAAGGCTCCGTCAGGTCTCACCCTTGATTCCCTCAACATACAATGGATTATCCAGCAGGTCCCTCTGGCAGGGAGCTTTACCCTCTCCCATCTCTCACACTGAGACATTTTTCCACATTTCCAGGATTATGACCACTTTCACTTAGATCTATGTGTGTTCCATCCACATACAAAGAAGCACTTGGGGACAGGATTAGTAGGATTAGAAGAGATTCACATATGTCCAGTTCAAGCAATTGGTATTCAAAGCTTTACACTTTCAAATGCCACCAAGAGAGAGAAAAGGGCCTGAGCGCTCACTTTGCATTTCTGCACCCTCATGAGAAGGCCTGTGTGCTTTACTTATACTACAGTCTAAAGATGTGGTAACTGAGTATAAACAATGTCTACTATCTGTTTAATCCTCCAACATTCACAGGCTCAGGTCTACATTGCAGAAAAGCTCCGGCACTTCATAAAGAAAGAAAACAAAACATTTATTTAAATTACTTGGATGCTGAGACCCAGGACGCCTCAAGATCTATGAACCATGGCCATCTCCTGGCACTACAATGAACTTTGATGCAGGCTTACAACCATGAACTTCAGTTTTCTCTGAATCCTGGGTATTGATTGTAGTTATTGTACATTTAAATTATCATAAATTATATTGTGTTTATAGAAATAAAAAAATGACATTATATGATCATCAAATACGTGCCATTGAAAATAATATGTTCTCCAAAAAAACTATTAGTCAAAATTTCAGATGATAAAAAAAATAAACTTGGTAATTAAATGGGCTCACCAGATTTTACCCCATTGACTACTAGCCCCCTCAGGGCCTAGAATTCCATCTTTTCTGTGAAATCTTATCATTTACTTGTAAGAAAAAGTCTCCAGATTTATCTTCATCTGTTCAGGGTCATTAGACAGCTTGGGCCTTATTCATCCTTCTATTGTACTTGTATCATACTAGGGGCCAGGTTCCACTGTATGGAGGAGGTGTTTGTTTGGTGAACCTTACCTGGTTGTGCCAAACATTTTGACTCATGTATGTTTTTTAATTGTTTTTAACTTGTCCTTCATGCCTTGATGGAGTTTTTCTATTGTTTAAATAAAGATTTATTACTTTTTTACATAATTTTGTCTATTGGCACACCTCTTTTTCTCTTTGAATATTCTATAGCTTGCTTTATGTGCTGACGTTTACCCTGTTTTGGTGGTTGTGCATGGTCCACTCTGTGTATAGTATTATAGAATTCCATCTTTTCTGTGAAATCTTATCATTTACTTGTAAGAAAAAGTCTCCTTTTATAGTACCTAGAAATATTTTTGGTGTTATGCTAAAGATAAAAATGTCATCTTTCAGAACACCAGGCTTGTGGTTCTCTGAACTGTAAGAACTGTAAGTTGCACAAATATGCCTCTGGGACTGGTGGGTCGCAGGATTTCCTTTGATGTTCCATGTTGTGCTGGCTTTCAACAGATTTAGGGAGCTGTGAAGTCATTACAGTTGGCACAAACTCTCTGTCATAACCACTCCCATATGAGTGGTGGGAGGGGCTTGTGAATGTACTTGGCATACCACTCAAACCACTGCTATGGAAGTAGTTATGATGGAGGGTGCATGCAAATAGTTAAAGAGGGAGTTCTAAATGTTTTTATGAAATTTATGATGCAGTGTCAAAAAATTATTGGGATAACAATTGTGAAATGGGGAACAATGTGGAACACGTCCAGTGCTACACCTGTCTGTATACAGGTGGTCCCATACTTAAGGACACCCGACTTACATACAACCCATAGTTACAGACGAACTCCTCTGACCTCTGGTGAAGCTTTCTGAATGCTTTATTATAGTCCCAGATTGCAATAATCAGCTGTAAGGTGTCTGTAATGAAGCTTTATTGATAACCCTTGGTCCCATTACAGCAAATAATGTTTAAACTCCAATTGTCACTGCGGCCAAAAAATTTTTTTGTCTTGATCTACAATTTTAAAATATACAGTTTCGACTTACATACAAATTCAACTTAAGAACAAACCTCCGGACCCTATCTTGTACGTAACCCGGGGACTGCCTGTACTGCCTTTTTACTACTGACTGTAATCACACTTTTTTAGAAGCTTTTTAAAAATACAACAAAATAACACAAAAATTGCTAAATTGCAACAAATAGATACTTTTTATATATATTTTTTATATATATAGTTAAATCTATAAAATATATTTTATCTTTGAACTGATAAATAAATAAATAAAAATATTTTCATCAATATGGGTATCTCTTTAGCACCAGAAGATTATTTACTTTGAAACCACAATGTGAGGCTCTCGCATCCTACCAGTCTCAGCAACTGAAGTACTGTCCATTCCACTTTCTAAACATATACTTCATCTCCCTGGTATGGCCAGCAGAGGGCATATTTCTTTAAAAAAAAACAAAACCACCAAGCAGTTTGTTGCTAATCCATGCAGCTTCCCCAGTAACCACATAATAGAGATCTCTTCCATAATTATTCTGAGATTAAAATGAAAATGTAAATAGACACATATATAAATAATTCTGCATTGTGTCTATTTTAAAACTCTCTTGATATGAACTGCAAACATTTACATAAGTACCTGAGAACCAGATTTAAGAAAAATGAAATCAGTTGTAGGGTACAGGGGTTTTACTTGAGGGGTAGAGAAGGCATAGTTACATATGGCACAGGACAGGAGTCTTAGGGGTCTCTGCCAGTGGGCCCAAATCATGCTTCTTCAGTTTGGTTTGGTACTTGGAACTTCCTCACGGTTTTTTTTATTTATATTTATTCTCAATCATGCTGGTTAGGCGCTGGATATTTCACCTTGTTTCCAGTATTGTATTTAATACGCTCATCTTTATATGGTTTTTAATACAGTTGGGCATGTTATGCATCTTGTGAGGAGGTTTCACACCAGACTTTGTTTTTCTGTGTATACATACCTGTTTAGATTTGATCTGGTCCACCTGCTCTATTTTTGTAATTTTATCATATAATGTAATTTTTATGATTGTATCTTTCCTTTGGTGCATTTTTTGCACTTTTTGGTTGGGTACCAAATCATATGATGTCTACCTCCTCACAGTAGAATGGAGCAATCTATGTGTTTTGCATCTGCACTGTAACATGGCATGACACCATCTATTATGTACCAGCTACTATTTTTGTTGGGGGACTATACATTTACCTATGCTTCATGCATAATAATGATTTTGAGTGGGCTTGCAATGAGAGCTACATATCATTAGATGAATAATAGGATTTAGGCAAGTGATATGTGGATGATGCATTGGGCAGATATTGCTGAATTATTGGCCATTATGTATGTAACATTGTTGAATTTATATAAAGTAACACTGATGGTACCCTTTAAATGACATAAAGAAATAAGGGCAAAACATGGCAGGTAGAAAAGGAACGCACTTCTTGTTTTGTATCCTCATGGAGATATATATATATAATATAACTAGTTATTAATGTGACCGCCCTTCTAAAATAATATGACTAGTTATTACTGTGGGCGTCCTTCTAAAATATCAAGTAGAGGGGTTTCACACATCAATCAAGCAATAATGTATCTACTATTTCTATCTATCTACCTATCTATCTATCTTATCATCTATGTAAAATTACAAAAAACAGCAGCACTAAAATAATAACTGTAGGGATGGTGGATGTTAGCACCCAATAGTATTTTGACAATCCACTTTCAATAATAATACAAAAAACAGAGAGCCTATGTATTCATCTATCTATCTATGTATCCATCCATACATCCATCATTTTTTTATGAAGTATCTATCCACCAATCGTTCAAGTATATATCTTTGTATTGTGGTCATCTAGTTAAGTAGCATAAATAATAAGTGATAAAGTGTAAAAATACATTTGTATATGGAGAAGAAGAAATTTTACTGTATACAACACTGTCTGGATAATATTGCAATACATTGTGACATAACTTATTTAGTACTGTATATATGTCTCTGTCCTAAATAATTTGTAACTCTACACTTGCATAATCAGCTGAGTATTTGGGGAGGGGTGTAAGGCAACTCCTGTAGTGGTCAGTTTGCTTTGAGTCTGACAGTCGAGGGGGGGGGGGTTGTGTTTCCTTGACTCTAGATGGTCCATGGCCGAGATGTCCCAGGGTGGCTCCACAATGAATATGAATAGAGCCTCTTGCTTAATGGGACAGTCAAAGCGTACCGCCCTGAATAATGGCACGTCATCCTAACAAGTCCATTATAGAAAGGAGGGCTTCTTTTGTCTGTCTCCTCTGAAGTAGCTCTATAAATGCTCCAGTTTCCAGTCTGTGTGCAGTGCATTCACAGCTCACATTGACTACCTGGAGGCTAGAGGAAAGTGCAAGAGATAGGGGAGAAAGGCCCTCTCTTTTGGTCTTCATTCCATACAGAGAAAAGAGGACATCAAAGACTTCTGCTCTTACTCATTTTCTGAAAAAAATTTTCAAGGCCTGAGAAATCTTCTTCCAAGAACAATTCTGAAGAAAATGAATTCAGACTCAAGCTCAATATCCAGCAGGACCTCCTCTCCAGATATAGATGACATGTATCTGAGGAGTCACCATCATCATCTCCAAGACAGCAGAATGAACTCTGTATCCTCTACCCAGAATGATATCATGCAGAAGATGTCAGAAGAACTTCTCACAATGCACAGTTCTAAAGGAGAAGGAGAAAGCAGCAAATATAAAATCAAGAAGCAACTGTCAGAGCAAGATGTGCAGAAGCTCAGACTGAAAATCAATGGCCGGGAGCGCAAAAGTAGATAGATAGATAGATAGATAGATGTACATAGATAGATAGATAGATAGATAGATAGATAGTGATAGATAGATACATAGATAGATAGAGGTACATAGATAGATGTAGATGATAAATGATAGAAGCTCTGTCCAGCCTCTGAGGGGTTTATATTTTGTAAAGCTAAATTTGATGCACATACTGCAGCCACAGTGCCATGCATAAATACCTCTTTCATATTTCTAAGGCCACTTACCCTTTTATGTTCTGCCAACACTTTGGTCACACACTGGAGCAACATTGAAATTAAATGCCAATTACTGAGGCCATTTCCATTTTTTGGTAAACCTATCTGTGGGAACTATCAGATCATCTTGCTTCGCTGCACTCTGAGGAGGATCCGTGAATGTTTTACCTTCTGCATAGACCTGTTGAGGCATGCTGCAGAGTCTTACATCTGTATGCCCCTCAAAGGCTGTATGAAGAGCTAAACAGAAATCCAGAGAATCATTAAGTAAAAAATAAAGTAAATACCTATCCCGAGCGATGGACAACACTATGCAGGTCATGTTTTACCTCACAAACCTGGTATGTGTTACATTTTCGTCACACTTTCAACAGTTAACCGGAATATCAAACAACACAGATCACACAGATTTCACATTGTGCTGTCTAATATATTATTCAGAAGATACATTCCTCAGGACACAGAGGAAAAGATAGAAAATACTTTGTGGATCAATCATGTTGTACAGTTGCCCTACCTAGGAACACATCTGCTTGTGAAGCTTCCAGAAACATTCTGAGGAGAAGCCCTGACTGGACTGAGCTTCAGCTAAAAATCATTCTCTTGAAGCAATATAGGCATAGTTATGTGTTCAATAACTTTTAGTGTCACATTGTATCAATATCCTTTTCATGTACATTTTCTGTGCCATAATTATACAGTCAAGGAGGCTGAACTATGAGCTACGTGTGTACAACTGTGTGATAAAAGCCTGCCTAATTATTACTGTGATAGCGATTTCCAGTTTTTACAATACAGCAAATTTGTAGGGTTGGGTATTCTCAATATACTCAATAAAGTATAGAAAATGTGTGACTGGAGGTGGACTCAAGCTGCTGCTAAGCAACCACATCAATGTGAAATTAATAAAGTCAGAAAGAAATAGCAAGAAAAAAAAACAAGTAAGAGAAATAAGTAAGATATTGACACTTGGAATACCATGTAGCACATGGGAAATTTGAGTTTTGGCTGAAGTGCTCTTTTAAGTATTGTGGTATACTTCAATGATATTAGCATAAATTGCATCATATATGTGGCAGGCCATTGAGGCCATGTTTCCATGCACATACAGTACACATAATATACCGTATATACTCGAATATAAGCCGACCACAAAAAAACTGTGTTGTATGTTTTGTCACAGCCTCCCCCACTAATGAAATGCCCAGCAGCCCCCCCACTAATAAAATGCCCAGCAACTTCCCCCAGTAATGAAATGCCCAGTAGTCTTCTTAGTAATAAAATGTCCAGCAGCCTCCCCCACTAATGAAATGCCCAGCAGCAGTCCCTCATTATATTATAAAAAATAAACAGAGTACTTAACTCCTTCCCCACAGCGCCACTTCCCTCTCAGCTTCCTGTGTAACAATAAGTGTAGAGATGGGTTCATGAGCTCTGCACACACACATACACACTATGATGTATGCCCCATCGTAATGTGTATACGGACATTCTCTACTCAAACTGTTACACAGGAAGCTAAGAGGAAAGAATAGCTGCACGGAGCACCAGAGGTAAGTACCAAGTTCATATATTATTATTTTTTTATTATATGTGGGTTACCTTATTATTTCGATTTTATTCTTGCATAGTGGAACGGTATAAACATTTTATTATATGGGTTAAAAAAATTGCTAATAATTATCCAAAATTGTTTGCACAACATTGACTGATATGATTGAATGGAATACAAAATGAACAGAACAAATGGTACTTAATACTAAAGAGAACTCCTGCTTACATGCAGACGCCAGATATGAATGATTAATCTTGTTTTATACAATGCCCAGCAGGAGCTTAAGCCTCTGTATAAACATTTAACTCAATTTCCCATTCTGACCATATGAATTGGGGGAACTGAGATTCTTATTGATGAGCTTGCTTTGAAGTATTTATTATTCTTTATAATTCCATAGATAACTACATTTCAAACTGTTCATATAGTCACCACATAAATGTATGTGTATGTTTATACAGCTATATATAAATACGTATGTACCTATGTGTGTGTGAAATAGAGTAAAGGACGATGGTTCAATACAAAGATCCTTAATCAAAAAATTGCTAATAGCTTTAATACAACAAAATGCTTAAAGCTCCTTAAATCCATTTACTCCAATTAGGTGAGCTTATGTTCTGTATACAAACAATTTATTATAAAATGGCATTTTCTTATAATAGATGATATTAATGCAGGTAGTTATTTTGGTTGCCATTTTTTGGGTTGGGGGAGAATTTTTCATCTAATTTGTACCAATTATTATTAGCCTTAAATGTTTTTTTCTTTTTTCCTTCTTCTCGATCAACACTATTGAATTATAAGGTTGGATATGATGGACCTTTGCTGTTACTGTACTTGGCTGTGAGCAGCAGTTGCCTGTTGTATACTGCAGCCAGTTACCATTATGTAAGGAATACAAACAGCTAGTCCTGATTTGTAAAGTACTGTGGAATTTGATGGCGCTATATAAATAAAGATTATTATTATTCTTCGAGCTCACCATCTAATGTAGTTGTGAACATGTATAGTGCGAACATTTGAGCACCAGGTAAAGCTCTATGTAGAAGAAGTATCCAGCACTTCTACGGTAAGTTTCACAGAATTTTTATTAAGGTTGATAAAACATACAGCAGAACACAGACCAAACATCAGGTATAATGGATTTACATAATGGATCTTGCCACTAAGGCTTAATCATGATAATGGACCTACGTGCTTCGCATTAGTGGTGAAACACATAGATCCTTTATACCTGGTGGTCCTTCTGTATTCCCCTGTTTAAGAAAGATGTTGTGAAACTTACACTGAAAGTGCCGGCTACTTCTTCTACATAATCTGTTATATAAGGCTCCCATTATATCATGTGTCAGAAATGAGATAAATCCATGCTAAGTCCTCATGCACAAAACCGTAGTTCAGTGCCATTGAACAATGTGCAGACCCGCTGCGCTGCAAATTAGAAAGCAGATCCTATCTCTGCCTTGATCTGTCCTATGGACATCACTGAAGTCAGATGAGACTTTCTTGCGGCACATGGTTGTGTGCATGAGGCCTAATGCTTGTACTGAATGAGTGTAACAGGTGGTGTGATCAGTGATTGACAACCTTCCTAGGATGAGTATTCATACACAAATAGCTGACATCACTGATTTGAACCAGACTCCTAAAATCTGTCTGCTCGTCTCCTACTGCTCTATAACATGTCCTCAATATTTACAATGTGATCAGTTCCTACTGCTCCATGACACACTGCCTGCAGATAGGACATCCAGCCCTACAGTATAACATGATCCCTACTACCCAGTTAGACATGCTCTATAAAATGCTCCCCACAGACTGGACACTATTTACAATCTGGTCGGCTCCTACTGCTCTATGATGAGATGCATTTATTTAAGATAATATTTACAATATGTTTAGCTTCTTCTTCCCTAACACACACTATTTGTAATATGCTTAGCTGTCCCTACTCTATACTATGCTGTCTGTAGAAAGGATTCAAGTTACAATCTGCTCAGCTCCTTTTGCTCTATAACATGCTGCCTACAGACATGTTCCATGTGACAGGTCTACTTTAAAACCACTATTTTGCCTCTGCAGTAGCGTATCTATTTTTATGATTTACATACTGCAGAAAATAATTGGATTTGGATTTGGCAGGGATTTATTTGTAATGTCTTCTATTAATGATTTCGGAGTATTATGTCAGTCCAATGGCTAGTAGTAACTTACCCCATGAAGGTTTTAATGCACAATGGAACAAGATACTGTGTGTTTTCACCACAGTTGAAAAGTTAAGTTGCTTTATAACTAGAGTAGGTGAAAACACAATAGGGTTTTATACATTAACCATACGCTTGGTGGGAGGTTTGGGTGAAAAACTCAGATGCTAGTAGTACTTACTCTTGATGTGGACAAAGAAACATTTTGAATCAAGGCGGCTTCATGGTTGTGTAGGAATGTTTTTTCTTGTGTCCAGGAGCTATGGTGAACCCGCTTAATCATTAAACACCTTTGTAATAGTGAAATGTCTTCTATTGTCTTGGTTATAGCAATAAGGTAGTCACATTCGCTAAAAGGGGAGGTTTTATGGTGGCACTAAAACGACAATGACATGACAAGTGTTACAAAGACACAACAGAAAGTTCTGATCTGTTTGTTTGACTTTCATCCTCCTAACTATCCCTACAAGTGTAACAAGCCCCATTACAATAGATAACACTAGTTATATGCCAGTAGTTTACCACCTTTGTGTTGTGCATTACTTTATTGTTCTGTTTAATTTTACTGTTCTTTCTAGCTGATTTTACTGGACAACTGCTTCACATATTCTAATGGGTTTTCTACAGCTGCCATTAGACTGTTTGCATTTAAAAGATACAAAAGATCATTTGTAATAGTACAGTAAGGCTGTCCCTGTGTCCAACAGTATAACTACAGATGATTCCGTAGAAAATTGTGTTCATGATCCACAATGAATTCCTCCCATATGCATGCCCTTTCTCAATAACAATGATGAAAGCATTACATAATGCAAAAAGAGATCATTACAAAGATTTCATTACTGTTTATCCAAGTATGTGTACATTGTGGCTTAAATATTCTGTAGCTGTCTTTTGCTTCATGTATGATAACTTGACCTAATACTCTGTCCTACTTACCTTGAACCCCCTCCATTGTAAGCCATTTAGTGCCTCAACCTTCTTCTTTTACATTTTGGTCTATATTTGCGTGCAATATTTCATGTGTGGTCTGACTAATGAATTTGTATAAAAGCAAAATAATGTCCTGATCATGGTGATGTTTCTCTTATCCACTCACACCTTGTTACAAAGTGCAGTCATTTTACAAATAATATATTAAAAGATCCTCTTTGTTCTATCGAAAAAATCAGTATACAAAAGACACATTTGATTGCTGTGATAGCCACCCAACATACTATGGTTTAGCAGAGGCTTTCTAATGCTATGTGTAAAGCTGCTCTGGGCAGTAATTCACACATGATTCACCCTAACTAAATAGACATTTACAAGGTATAAACTCATTAGATTTAGCATAGTAACATCATGGCTCCCTACCACCACCTAATGGACTCTAGTAACTTCCACATGATGCATAAAACTGTCCTTTCCCTAGAGGCATGCATGTGGCGCAGGTTATGTCATTATCACCTACTTGCCGAGGTATATAAAGATATCTAGTAGAGCTCTCATTCAGACTTTAACTAATTACCTGCTAATAAATATTGTAAGTCATGAAACAAAAGAAAGGGATCGGGCGCTCCATCCACTTCAGATAACTCTGTCCTTTAGCTTAGCCGTGCATACAAGCTATACTGTACAGGCAGATGCGTTTCAACAATTTATGTCTTAGTGCTGATGAAATGAAATGTCTTAGAGCTGATGAAATGTACATAACTGAAAGTTTTTTTTGTGGTTCTCCAGTTGAGAGGTCAGGGCTATACAGTAGATATAGGAATAAAGTAAGTAAAGTAAAATTGATTAGGTATATTTTGCAAAATTACAGATTACTGCTAACTGGAAAATATATGACAGGAAAGCATAAAGGAAATATATTATCAATATTAAGCATGATAAACCACTTACTCATAGACTCAGGCACTGAAACTGTGGTAATCTTCTTATATTTGTTATCTATGGCTTCCTTCTAAAATCAGCTTTTTAAATTATGCTAATCGGACAGAAAAAAAAACCATGTTGCTTGCACATGTATTTATAAAGTGTTGGCGGCAGTTTTGTGTTGTGGCTGCAAGGCAGAAAAAAACTGCATCCAAAGGGGCGTTCCGGTGCACAGTCGGACGGTGCTCCACAGTTCTGTCTGCACCACAATTCTACAGCATGAACAAAGTGCACAAAAAAAAAATGGTTAATTCTGCTAGGGCAGTGCAGGGGGCTCCAGATTTATGAATATAGTGGGCACATACTGTATACTAGGGCTGTGAGTTTTTTGTCGGACTTTGTGTGTTCTTTTATTTGCAAACTGCTTGTACAGGTATAAGAAGAGCCCGCTCCAAGCTTCACCTGGCATCATGTGACACAAATTAGTGGAGTTCCGGTGCTCAGTCGGACCGTGATATCAGGCAAAGCTTGACAGAATTGCAAGCCCTATGTTAGAGGTGCACTAAAAAAAAGTTGGTGCACACTGTCGGACAATGCAGAGGGCGCCATATTCATGAAAAACGTGTGGCAGAAATCCTGAATCTGGCGCACCCTGCACTATACCAAGGCAAACTGCATTTAGTGCAGTTTGCCCTGTTCTTAGTAAATGTGCCCCAGTAGTTGCACATTTCATGAACCTGTTGCACACTATACCCTCAACAGACTAGCACTATTTTTGATGAATGCAGGCCATTGTCTCAAAATAAAGGCCCACATTTTTTTAAGTGTTTGCACCAGTTTTTGTCTGATTTTGCATTAGATTTGCAGATTTGTTTGTACATGTGTTTATAAACTGTCTGCGGCATTAAAAATGTGCACCCAAATGGTCGTGTTAGTGCTTAGTCGGACCATGCACCACAATTCTATCCTATGTCTGCCACAATTCTGAAGCATGAACAAAGTGCACCTAAAAACACTCTTCCACAGCAGAGCAGGGGGCGCCAGATTCTTGAAGACCGTGCACCACAATTCATGAATCTGATTCAACCTGCATACTTCACAAGCAAACAGCACGTAGGGGGATATTTATCATACGTCGGCGCTCGTGATAGCCCCGCCTTTTCTTAGTGCGATATGTCAAGTGGCTACGGCCTCTTGATGTATCGGCAGGGTCCTGCGCAGTATTTATTTCTACGCAATAAACGTAGCTGGCGACTTATCACATGTGAAAAGTTGCCAGCTGCAGCGAGTGAGCAGGTGCAGGAACAGTGATGCCCACTGGCGTGAAGGTGGCGTATTGGGCTAAATAATCGCAAGTGCTAGTAATAAGCTACCATTTGCGATTATTTCAGGGCTTCTACGTCACTGATATGGCGCAGAGGACCTGATAAATATGCCCCATAGTGCGATTTGCACTGTTTATGATAAATGTGGGACACTGTCTTTGTCTAAAGAACAGGTGAAGTATTTAAATATCTAAAAAAACGTAATGATAGAAAGGTATTTAGTTAGTATTTTTCAATGACTAGCAAATGTCTGAGTCTAATTCAGCAACACCAAGCCTATAATTATTTAAGAACAACTGCTTTGTAAATACCAGCAAAAATATCACCTCTTCTCAGAAACTGTGTTTCAAGGGAAAAAAGGGAACACATTTTATTGAAGGATTTATGTTTCTCCTCCTTAGAAAATAATAGGGGTGTGCAAGTTGTCATTCTTATTCAATGTTTGTGGATTTTTTGCTTATTGATGCCGCATCTGTTTTGTCAGCGTGCAGGGTAATGGAGAAAGTTAATTGTGTTGGTTGTAAGGCCACCTGTCACACACATGCCTCATTTCCATACTAATGGTCCTACAGTGGCAGGCAGTATAGTTAAGCCTCCCGCTCTCTCATTCTCTTGTCTTTTCACAAATATGGGATAACCGCAAGTAGCTCTTCTGTCAGATTTCAATATGCGCTGTATCTGATCTAAATATGTCCAAGGGAAAATCATAGGTTTTAATGATGGGTGAAAAAATATTATTAAATGTATGACTCAATGATGTAACCATCTTTTGGGAGAATTATAAGTTCATTACGAAATGCTGATAATCTGTATCTACAACTTTCTATTCAAATTTATTTGTTAAAGTAAACTTGATCTGTGACATAAATACAGTGAATTATTACGTTGCACAAATCGAGTGGGTCTAAAGAGTTAAATGACACACTGAAAGATACTGTAGATGGATAAAAAGGAAGCACAGTCACTTTCCTGAAATTAAATGAGATGGAGGCAAAGTTTGGTTTAAAAATCCTAATTGTCTGTTTGCTCTATTCTTTAATTTAATGGTATTATAAACACTAAGACAAGGGATATTTAGCACAGCTTGTACAGTACACCAGTTTTAACACCTGAACACTGATGCTCTTTTTCGTTTTTGCGTTTTCATTCTTGACTCCCCTTCAAAAGTCTATAACATTTTTATTTTTCCATGTAAAGAGCTGTGTGAGGGCGTGTTTTCTGGGAAACAAACTGCACTTCATATTGACACTATTTAATATTTCATGCCGGTATTAGGAAGCAGGAAAGAAAATGCAAATGCAGTGAAGTTGGTGAAAAAACGCATTTGCACCATTTTCTTGTGGGCATAGATATTATGGCTTTAGTCTTTTGAAAAAAATGGGGAATTACTATAACAATTAGTAATATGTCACACATCTGAAAGATAAGAATGCAAAAAATAAAGAAAAGAGATGTGTAATTATGACACATATAATTTTATTGAAAAAGAGCATAAAAACACACTTAAAAAACCCCAAAGGGGGGTATACACCACAAAAGCTCCCCAGTGCAACAATTAATATTGGATAATCAGGGTAAGCAGTATTGTGTAAAAGCACAGTACATATACAGATTAACGTGGACCATAAATATGTAAACAATTCGATAATATCCAGCAGAACATAATGTCCAGCAAGTATATCCGGTCCAAAGCAAAGGAAATACAATGAATTAAAGTGCAAATAACTTCATTACCAAAATCAAGAAGTCAGGTCTGGGGAAGCAAGGACGCACAGATATTATGGCTTTCACTATGCACCCCAAATTACATATCTCCTTCATTCTTTGGGTTGGTGCAATCACAGAGATACCAAATTTGTTTAGATTTTATAATGTTTTCATACATTTACAAAAATGAAAATCTCCTTTGCAATTTTTTTTTTTTAAATTTTGCCATCTTCTGGCGCTAATACATTTTTCATACTTTGTTGTACAGAGCTGTGGGTGGTGTCATTTTTTGCAACTTTTGAAAACCTTTTCAATGCTTCTATTTTTATAGTTTTCAAAATGGCAAAAAAGTGTCATTTTTCACTTTCCGTTACGGGGTTAAACACAGGGGAAAATTTTTTTATAGATCAGGCATTTTTGGATGTGGCGATACCTAATGTGTTTATGATTTTTACAGTCCATATATATGACTTCTAGAGATAGGGGGGTGATTTGATTTTTTAGGTTTTTTAATATAATTTTTTTTTACTTTTTTTTTTTTTACTATATTTCAGACCCACTAGGTTACATTAACCCTAAAATGCTGTAGCTATACTGATGCAGAAACATATCTTGTTTAATCCCTGATCCGAGTTGTTTTGCTCAAAAAACTATTATAAAATGCAAGACCTTGGGAAAGTTGTGTGTATACTGGCTAACACATTACACACAAGCTTTCTGAGCAGCCAAGACAGGACTAATCTATGTGTGCTGGAGGACTCATACACCGCAGCATGGGGATGGTGCAGTGATTGATTACTTCTGCCTGTCAGGGACAACACAGTAAATACAGCATTCTCTGAAGCAGTGCATAATTAGGTTAAGAGGAGAATGCCAGGGCAGCCACAGGAGCGACAGAGTCTCATTATCATAATTTTATCACTGTTTTTATCGCAAAGCCACTCAGTTCAGGAATTAAACACTGCATCAGTGTAGCTACAGCATTTCAAGGTATGTTTGGTTATGATGCACAAAAACAAATGGTAGATTTCCTTTAAGGAATAGAAGCAGTGAAATAATCCCAAATTCTTGTGCAGAATTTATGTTTGCAATAGTAACTACACCACCTCCACACCATGTGAGTCTGGAGAGGGTATCGAGGGACGCTGGTGGAGTGGAAGGGCACAGGGTACCCTGTGTTCTTTTGAAAAACCAGAAAACTTTTGTTTATTTTTTTTTTCACAAAATTATGCTAGGTCGACAAGGAAGGTGTGGGGGGGGAGGGGTGTTGGGAGCGCAGGAGTATGATCATCCCCACAGTGTTTATATATGCAGATGGGAGTGCTAGCTTTTTTTTTTACCATGGCTACTATGGGGGCAATATAACTATAAGTCACTGGAGGGACTGTTACTATAGATCACTGGGGACACTATTACTACTGGGGGCAATTTTTTATTAGTCACTAGTGGCAGTGGTACTATTAGTCATTGGGGGCACTATTATTACTCAAGGCACTGTTACTATGGGGTATAGAGGGCTCTATTACTATTGGTTACTGCGGGGGCACTGTTACTATTGCCCACTGAGGGCACTGTTACTACTGGCTACTGGGGGGTACTATTACTTCTGGTCACCATGGGGCTCCTTTACTATTGATTGCTGGGTCACTGTTGGCTCATGGGGGCTCTGTGACTGTTGGCTACTGTTAGGGCACTATGGCTATTAACTACTGGGGCACTGTTACCGTTGTCTACTGTGAGGACACTAAGACTATTGTCTACTGTTCAGGCACTGTGAATATAATCAATAGTTTGAGGGCTCTGTTACTTTTGGTTACTGTTATAAGAAGTTAGAGGAGATGGTGAAGAAGCAATGAACCTAAAATGTTTGTGTTATAAAATGTTGTGGTAAGAAGAAGCTGACATGAAGTTGAAAATAAAAGAGACCCCTCTGGAGCTGGAGCTACAGAAGCAATACACAGCCATACATGGAGCTACAGCACAAGTACACAGTCATAAATGTGGCCACAGCAATAAATGGAGACATAGAGTTTCATGGAATCTTGTGAATCAACACCATAAATCAATGGTTGTCAGTTTCCAGGGGTAGTGGACCCCATGGACAACAGCAGATGATGATGTAAGGCGATACATGGGACCAGAATATAAGTGGCACCCAGTTTTCCCCAGAGCCCGCCGCAAAGTGGGTTGGACATGTTGCGGCGTGGTAGCACCAGGTCGTTCCACAGGTGCGTCTTGTCTGCGGTGTCAGCCAAGTCGAGGTACAAAAATGGAAGGCAGGTTCGTGGTCATGGACAGGCAGGAGGTCAGGGCAGGCGGCACGGGATCAACGTGTTTAAATAACAAATATGTATACTATTTAACTTCTAGGGTACTTTAACCATAGGTTGTCTGATTGATCCTACCATGTACTGCCATACTACAGTCTGGCAATATATGGGGATTTTCCCAATCATCTATTACTATGTGCAAATTGCACATTGTAATAGATCAGTTACAATCAGACAGGTGTGGAAATGCTTAGTAACCTGTGAACTTTCTGTCATGAAAGTTCACAGGTTATAGCGAGGGTGCAGGCGCCGCTGTCTGCATCTCCTTCATGCCCTCTTGGCATGGAGAAGGTGTGAGGAGCAAAATAATCGCAATGTCTGGCGATTTGCAAGGCGTTGCGATTATTTCAGGAGCTGCAGAGGAGCCTCCTGGGTGTGTGGCCGGGTCACCTCTTCTGCTGTGCCTCATGCTGATACCTGTGCTAGTGTCTAGTGGAGACACTAGGCACAGCTCACACATGGGGAGGGGCCGGCCCGGGGGAGGAGGAGGAGGGGGGAGTGCTGGAAGCTCAGTGCAAACTCTCAGCCTCTCGGCTGCAGCACCTGGTCATGTAGGATGAAACTTAACTCTCAGGCAGCCGTGTGTCAGTGAAAATGGCTATGCGTGTCAGCACTGACACGCGTGTCATAGGTTAGCCATCACTGTTCTAGGAAATGGTCAGCGCTAATTAACAGCACGCTGACCCTTTAAATCTTCTGAAGCACACCCTTGGTGTCAGGGATGCGTATGCACAACCGAGAGAGTGGAGACAGGAGCGGGGACAGGTAAGCAGACGCCACAGGAGGCTGGGGTACATGAAGGGGCACGGGAGAGACATTGTCGCAGCAGCAACCGTGACAATGGTTAATAAAAGAATCAGTAGCACAACCAAAAGCCTCTGTGTAGCCCATGACTAATTGTGAACAAGGCAATACCATTCCACTCAGAAGCATATTTAGTGTTGTTGCTGCCCCAGACACTCTCAGTGCTTACACCCCCTATTGGAGCCACCACCTCTGCCCATAACCCCCAGCATGTTACTAGAAGAGATCAGCGCTGGACCCAGGAGGAGTCTCTCTAATGTTCCACTGTAAACATGAGATTCAAAAACCACTTCAGGCTGGGTTCACATGAAGCTTTTGCCTATCGTTTTGCATTGGGCAAAATACTTCATCACAAGTAAATACATTTTCTTAGTAGCAGCTTGTGTGTGACATTGTTAGTCAACACAATTAAAGAGGCTGTCCCATCTAAGAAGTACAGCGCAGCCCGAGTATGCACTATCGACTGATCCAGTCATCTCTAGGAGCGATGGAGTAGCGAAAGAACAAAAAAGCAGACCTGTATCACAATGGCAAATTTTAAAATATACATAGTACTGCTAAAGTATGCTGACTTCAGGTAACTTTAAAAAGTTTAAAAGGAAAACAAATGATACGTATCGATATGTATTTACACACGCACATACAGTGTCAAGGGTGCTCCTGCAACCCATCACTCGGGTTGCAAGTACACCTGTGGACCCCTGTGTACCTCCTCTCGGCAGCCGCAGAGATAGTCACCCATCCACGCTTCAGCAACGGCTCCTTTGGTCCAGTGCACGCTTCCCAAGCCGCTAGTGTGGGCATGCTGGCAATTTCAATAGCCAGCACACAGCTAATTGGCGCTGCTCAGTCGCTGTCCTGCTATATAGCCTGCCTCTTCCTTTTGACCCTTGCCGGATCTTAGTGACTTGATTAAGAAAAAACTCTGCTTCTGTTCCTGACCTTGATTCCCTGCCGCTTGTCTTGACCTCCTGCTAGGTCCCCGACTCCAATCCTGTGCTGCCTGTCATGACCTCCTGTCTGACCACGACTCTGATTCTGCCTGCTGTTTCTGTACCTTGCCTTGGCCACCACCATGAGCAAAATCACACCTGTGGAGCGAACTGGTGGTATCCCACCACAGCAAGTCCAAACTGCTTTGCAGGGGGCTCTGGTGAAAACCGGGTGCCACTAAGACCAGGTGTCGGCTTACGTCATCGCTCACGGTGGTACAGTGGGTCCACTACCCCTGATCTTGACACAATGGGCCTCATTTACTAAGGGTCCGAACCCCACTCTTTCGTCGGTTACCCAAATATTTCGGATTTGTGACGAATTGCCCCCGGATTTTGTTGCACACGATCGGATTGTGTCGCATCGGTGCTGGCTCTCACGCAACAGGAATCGGGGGGCGTGGCCATCGGACAACCCGACGAATTCGTAAAAAACGCTAAATTTTAAAAAAGAATTGTGTTGCAAGATCAAGCACTTACATGCACCGGGAAGAAGAAGGTGAACTCCGACGGACCTCGGTGCAGCAGCGACAGCTGCTGGATTTTGGGCGCACAACCTTAGTGAATCCCGGAAGACCCGAATCAGCTTCGCGACTGGACCGGGTAAGTAAATGTGCCCCAATATTTCAGCAAACTGCAAAATGGGGAGCACTGAAGGAGCGGGAAAATGCATTGGGGGGCATGGAATAGCCTGAAAAGTACAGGTTTAAGCATATTGCTGTAATCACACTCCTGTGAGATACCCAGCAGCATTGATGGATTATACACCTACAATTTAATGGTTGATTCCCTTTAAAGGGGTTTTCCAGTCATAGCAAGTTAGGCACTATCCATGGGATCAGTGGGGGAATCAAAGTAATGGGACCCCCACAGGATCCAAGAACAGGGGTCTGGCTATGACCGTGTATCAAATTGTACTTTCCAGTGACAATATTTTATATTCCATGCCATGTACAGAAAAAAATGTTGAGAAATTGGCCTTTTGGGTTCTGAAGTTACGCTGTTTTTTGTTCCACATGACACCTCCTTTTTTTCTTTGGGTTGGTACGATCACGGAATACCAAATTTATATAGGTATCAATATGTTTTAATAGATTTTTAAAAATGAAAACCTTTTGTACAAAAAAAAGTTCATTCATGTTGCCATGTTTTGACACCAATAACTTTTTCATTAAACAGCACACAGACCTGTGTATGGTCTAATTTGTTAGCGGGATGATAGTATAGCGCGTTAGCAAGAGGTTAAGCTCCTCAATACATCCCATTGAGTAATGTGTGCAGTAGATTAATGCATATGCTCCAATATTCCTAGAGACTTATGTTTAGTTTGGCCATAAGATTAATAAAATTCTAGGTATGAGAACCAAAAAAAACCCAATTTTTATGTCTCTCTATAATGCATATTTCATATCAATATTCCTTTCTTAAACATGGTGAACATATAAGTTAGGCTCTATTTTACCCTGACACAGGTTCAACTTACTGTAGTCAAGTGGCTACTGAAAAGGCAGCAGGTTAAAAGGCATTGTGAGATCTCATAGAAAAAGTGGAGAAAGGACAATTATAAAATGTGACTTTAAAGCTGCATTCCTACGTTCCCATTTGATTTCTAACCACAATCCAATTGTAACAGGGTAAGCAGTGGCGCAACAATCGCAGTAGCAGGGTGTGCGATCGTGACCAGGCCCATATCTTCCTGAGATAGGTACAGGCTGTCTGCAGCACTTACAGAGGCAGTGATCCCGGCGTTGGCATCGGCACCGCCCGGCCACCTCAAAAAGGACCTATACAGAGATCGCCAGCAAAAAGCTCTGCTGGGCCTCTCTCTGTGACCCAGCTGTGCGTGATGACAGCATCACGCACATAGGGCAGGAGGCCAAACTGAGCGTCATAATTATACTATATTAATGACGTGCCTCCGGGCCCATCCCCCTACCTACCCTGACTGCAGGCCACATATGAGCTGGGGGAAGAGGCAGTGGGATGGGCCTGGAGGCTCATCATTAGCAAAATATCATTCCTGGGTGGTCCCTGTACCTCCCTTGATTGCTTCTTCAAAAGCTCGGCAGGCCTGCCCCACCATCTTTTTTTAGAGGCACTTTTAAAATACAGCATGCAACGCAATTTTGTATTAAATTAATTCATTATTCATAATCATTGTTATTTATTATTTATTTAATTAATTGTGTATTAAATGTGTCAGAAACTCTGACTAAGAGTTGGCGCTCATTTTTTCTTGTCCGCACAGTGCAGCCATGACACAAAACTGGCACAGACACTTCTTAAATACATGTGCAATCTCCAAAGACGTTCTTTTCAGTGCAAAGTCAGACAGACAGTGTAATAGATCAAGGCTAATTTTGTCTCAACGCATCGTGTCCAGGCCAGGAAGCTACACCGTAAAACATAGAGCAGGACCTATTCTCGTCCTTTTTTGCAGCGCGGCTGCTCTACAAAATATAGAAACTATGGCTGGGTGATTCTTGTAAGGCTACCATGGAGCATTTATAGTCACATGTATACACTTGCCTTATATTTAATTCATAGCGGAAAGGACTTTTCTATGTAAATATCGAACCACTTGCAGATTGTTCTTTTTTAAAGCAATGCATATTTACTTTACTTTGAAACAGTTAATACATATCACAGATGGAAAACTCCCAATGCGCCACATGAAGAGCAGACGAGTCAACATGTTTGTTAAATATTTAGCTACAACATCTCGATGTCTTGCTCCTTGAATTATAATCCCATTCTCGGAAACAAGACCGGTCTCCAAAAAGCACAAGAAACCCTGTGGGCTCTCATGGATCATTCCAGGACACCCCCTGAAGGCGCAATGACATCTGCATTCTCAACACTATGGAAACACAACACAATGCTTTAAAGCCTCTTGGAAGATCTACAAGACAGTTAATATGATTTAAGCCTATATTTAAATTTTATGAGACTCATTTTCAAGGCTAATAACCCAGTTTACTGTGCACAATATCAAATGCAAATTTTATTACTGACTTGCTAAAAACCAAGATGATATTCATTAGCATATTTCAGTGCATCAACCTTTTTTAGCCAAAGGTGCACGATGAGTAACAGTGGGAGTTTTTATGTTGCCAGTAAATTATTGTTACTGTCTCATTAGATAAACACATTTAAAATCAGGTAATCATTCACTTATATATCAGAAAGTTGTTTGCGGAACTGCAGCTAGTCTCCTATCACAACATATGGTACATGAAATTCTTGGGCCAATAAAATTGCAAGGTAAAGGGAGCTGGTGTCTTAGAAAAACTGGTTTGTGCACAATGAATGGCTCCATATAATCTGTAATTGCTTGGAAACAATTAGGCAGCAGGCTGTTTTGTACTTAATAGTATTTACATCCTTGTTTTGATTAGCAACAAAATCTGAGTGGAACTTGTGAAAGAGAAATTAATTGATCCATGGAAAGAGGTAAACTTTTAGTTAAAGATGAAACAGATTGGATAAATATGACAAAGACAGATTTTAATTGCAGTTAACTCTGTTGTGTTTGTGGACCTGTTAGTAGCCCTACATAGGTATGTCTATCTTGAAACAAAGCGTATCCATTACCTTCAGATGGACCTGTGGGGAAATTCACAAATGAGGTCATAAAGCAGCTGTCAACCACTAAAACCCATGGTTTTACATGGCTACTAAGTTTTGACCTATATTGTTAAAACGTACCATTTATTGCTGGTTAAATATCAGAATGTTGACCCAATTGACTAAGAATGTCATTTCATACACCAGTTTAAGTGAGAAATCTGCTGTAACAAGAGGTGCCAATTTTAGTACTTATTCACGCAATCATTTTTATTGGCTGTGTGCTTTTTTTTACAGACTGCACCTAACCCTATTAAAGTCACTGGATCTTTCTGTTATATGCCACATGCATCTATTTGGAAACGGCAGTGGCTTAATTAGAAGCTGATGGGCCCCAGTGCAAAGACTGTGCCAGGTCCCCGACTAGAATGTATGGTTTATAGTAATAGTCTTCTCAAATGGGAAAGTAACACCATAAGGGACCCTAAAACCTCTTGGGCCCTAGTCCGACCGCAACCTCTACACCCCCTTAAGTTATGCCCCTGGTAATGGGACAGAACAGGATATGGTTGCTCTCCCTCACATCTTTCTAAATTTGGTCCCTCGACCACTTGTCATAATCTAACAGCTACTCCTCAGATTGCATACACGTCCATTACAGTCATACAGTCATACATACTACTCTATTTCATATATGATGATATAGCATAACATTAATTATAGTAGTACATAAAGATAGATCCACAATAATAGTGTGACATTTCAGTCAATTAGATTGAAAGGGAAAGCCGGAAGGAAACGTGGCCTATGGCATGGAGAAAATGTAGTACATACCGCCAGGAGTAAAAGCACTCATCTACAAAAGCAAGAACCAGACAGAAATTTCATATATAATGGACCACAACCTTTCTCACCCACAGCAGGATCACCTGTTTTGGTTGAGGAAGTTGGTGGTAAAAAACTGCTAAAAGGTGTCAAAGACTTGGTATAAAGTAGCCAATAGCCTCATATATGATTCTAAAAGCCTTGTATTATTTTATGCAATTTCAATAAAACTTGAATACAGTCATATTTGCAGTCACATCAGAACTCTATGGCTTCAAACACCCTAGGGGGCCTAACAAATAGAATTTTTTTTTTTTTTTTAAAGTAAAAAAAATTACAAAAATTCAAACAACCTCTAAGTTTAAATCACCCACTTGCCCTAGCTCGGAAATAAAAATACACGTATTCATGAACATGTTATGTATCCCGTATCCCAAATGCCCAATTTATCAAAATAGAATAAAGGGATATTAAATTTGGCCCTCACAGTGCAACCTGTAAAATCAAAGCCTATAAGAAAATGGCGTAATTTGTTTGTAAAATTATAAAACAAATTTAACAGAATATTTAATGGTGCCTTAAGGAAGTAATTTTTTTTCCTGCAGAAAACAGGCTCTCATTTATCTCTGTAACGTGTACCATTTGTGTCCATCCTCTGCTTGTAAGGAACAGCAGAATATGCACTGCTGACTGTGATTTTGTACTTAGCTTTCATTCTGTCTATTAGTCTGAACACTGCCTAATTTCATCCCTGGCTGTCTTAATATATTTCCATCACACCCATCTGTATTCTGTTAACCTTGTTCATGGGCTGAAGATAGTTTAACTAGCTGAGATAGACAGATGCCTCCTTCACTCACATTCAGCCCCTGCTTGCCTGGTTTGTTTGAATGTCAGGGGGCTGGTTAAACCACTTTATGGTCTTTCTTTATGTCCCCTATGTTTGTCCTGTTTTTTGTCCAGGTCTTTGCTTTTATTTTGGTGCAGGTAGGGAACATTGAACAGTTGACTATTTATCTAGGGTAGAATTGGCGGGTCCATCTTTAGGGATCACTCTCCTCATTATCCTTTCATTTTCCATTTTATTGTCTGTTTCCAGATAGCAGCATTACATAAACAGAAAAATCTATTTTGCCCTAAAATCTATGTGCCCTATATAAATAAAGGAGTTATTATTAATTACGGAGGGTAGTAAAAAATGCAACAACGGAAAAAAGGCTGCAGTGGCAAAGGATCCACTAAAATGTTACGGCTCTGTAACATCTTGGCATATTAACTTCTACTACTTAAGGGAACCACTATCCACTCCAAAACAACAAAGAATACCTTTTAAAGACTTGAAAACTGATGGCCAAGGTACTCTTTGTGGTTGTGGAGCGAGCAGAAGGTGAAAGGTTCTCTATTTCTGTCTATTTCTGTTAATACTTGTACATTGTAAATAATATTGAAAGGTATAGGACTTTGATGTTACATGGACCAAAAGTAATGTATTTGGGTTGTTTCACACTGCTGTGGTCAGTCCGTGAGTCACAAACCTTGCAGTGCTTTGTTTCACAGACGGACCACAGTGCAAGGAGCAAAGATGCACGACAAATCTAATGACTACATGTCAAAGAAATAAAGCATAAAGCAGGAACTAAAGACATTGGGCATATGTCTGAATATGGCCTTTAGTATATATTTCCCTTCTTCAGGCCTCAAGAGATATGATGAGGGTCAGACTTGGTTGCCCTAGGGCCCACCAGTAAAATTGATTCGGGGGCCCAACTACTGCTACACAGAAATATTATATGTACTTTTTCACTTTTTTACATTTACTCGCAGTGAGTTTTGATGGTAGTAACGCAAATGTGAGTTGCACTTTTCCCAATGTATTTAAAACGCAATGCAAACACATTGGGGGTCATTTACTAATGGCCCGATTCGCGTTTTCCCGACTTGTTACCCGAATATTTCCGATTTGTGCCGATTTTCCCTGAAATGCCCCGGGATTTTGGCGCACGCGATCGGATTGTGGCGCATCAGCGCTGGCATGCACGCAGCGGAAATCGGGGGCGTGGTCGAACGAAAACCTGACGGATTTGGAAAAACCGCCGCATTTTAAAAAAAAAATTGGTCGCACGCGCCATACTTACATGCACCAGGAAGAGATCAGTGAACTCCAACGCAACTCGGCGGACCTCGGCGCAGCAGCGACACCTGGTGGACATCGGGCGCAGGACCTTCATGAATCGCCGGAAGACCCGAACGCTCGTTGGAGAAGCCGCCGCTGGAACGCGAATGGACCGGGTAAGTACATGTGCCCCATTGGGGCACATTTATCAGAAACAGTGCAGTCTGCACTATGTGCAGCTTGCCTGTGTTGTGCGCGGAGGGCGGCAGATTCAGGATTTGTGGTGCCTCTTCTTTAAGAATCTGACGCTTCTAAAATGTTCAGACACTGTGCAACTTTTTTTGGTGCACCTTTAACATGGGGTGTGCGCCACACACTTCTGTAAGACTTGGCATGTTAAATCTGGTGCACGGTCCGACGGTGTACAGGGACAACAATTTCAGTGACAAAATTTGTGTTGCATGAAGAATAGTGCAGCCGCGACACATATGTGGTGTGGGCATTTCTATACATGTTCAAGCAGTTTACTACCAGAAAACTGGTGCAAGAACCTTAGTAAATGTGCCCCATTGTGTGAAAGCAGCCTCAGGTCATGTTCACAAGATGCAATGAATTACATTTTAAAGTGCATTATAAGAATGTATGTAGTATTTGTTTAGAGCTAAATTCCTTTATTTAGTAAGTAGCAACATATTGCCTTGTTAAAATACACTTTTTCTACTTAGCAGAAACGAGCAAATAATGTCTAAACACATCTGCATTAGAGAAGTAATTAGAAATGCGCTTGAAATTAGTCTGAAAATGTAATAGAAACATATTGGGGCTTATTTACTAAGGGTCCACGGACCGCACTTTCGATGTTTTTGGGTTTCGCATGGCTGGGACAGGTATTTAAAAGGGGATTGTGTCACGCGATTGGAATGTGGCGCAGCTGCGCCGGCTTTCCTGTGACAGAAATGGTGGTGGCCCGTCAAATTCGGACTGAAAGCGGAATTTAACTTCAGGAAGAAGAAGGTGAACTCCGTCTGACCTGAGCGGGGAAGCGACACATGATATCGAGTGCACAATCTAAGTGAATCGCGGCAGAGTTAATTATCATCGGACATTCTGGATGTTCCCCATTATGTAAGCATGTCCTTAACCCCTTAAGGACCAGGCCATTTTTCGTTTCTGCGTTTTCATTTTTCACTCCCCACCTTCGAAAATCTATAACTTTTTTATTTTTCCATATAAAGAGCTGTATATGGGCTTGTTTTCTGTGTAACAAATTGCACTTCATAGTGACAGTATTTATTTTTCCATGCAGTGTACTGTGTACTAGAGTATGGCAGTATATGGCGATTTTGTACACCATCTATTACAATTTGTAAATCGCACATTGTAATAAATAGCCTAAAACATGATAGCCTCGGATCTCTGTGTGACCAGAGGCTGTCATGGCAACGGAACGCTGCTCCCCGATGACTTCACGGGGAGCAACGATCTGAGGCAAGATGGCGCCGCAGACTCGTTAGTGCTGCTGCCAGCTTTGCCAGCCCGTGAGCCTGCTTCATTCCCCCTCCCTAGGCAACAAGAAATACTGAAACATCTTTTTGCGTTACGGGGTAAAAGGAGTTTGTCCATGAAAGAAAGTTCTCAAATTTTAATCCCCTAGTGATGTTTACACAATTTACACAAGATCATTTTTAAATCACTTACTTTACAATTTTACTCAGTTTTTACTCAGATACTGTCTAAGGAGACACTTCATGATTCCTCTGTGCTATGAAGATCGAAAATTTAAAGACCAGCTCATTGCTGATTGATGCTGTCCATCCCCTGAAAATTGCATAGAGAAAGCTTGTGTCCCTGCCTTGTGCTATGTTTGGATTTCCCATTGTGACCCTGGTTCTGTACTTGACTTTGATTCTGTTCCGCCTTCCCTGACCTCCTGCTTTGTTCCTGACGTTGATCCTGTGCTGCCCGTTTCGACCTCTTGCCTGTCCCCGACCACGATTTTGTACTTCGCCTTGGCTGCCACTGTGGACAAAGTCGCACCTGTGGAATGACCACAGCAAGTCCAACCCGCTTTGCGGCAGGCTCTGGTGAAAACTGAGTGCCACTTACATTACGGTCCCAGGTGTCAGCTTACGTCATCGTCCGGAGTGGTCCAGTGGGTCCACTAAACCCTGGAGCCTGACAGATATGTTTGGCATAAAAGCAACACAGCACATCACCCTGAACACACCATCCCCACTATCAAACATGGTGGTGGGAGCACCATGGTTTGAGCAAGGAAGATGGTTAAAATTGATGGGAAGATGGATGGAACCAAATACACGACCATTGTGGAAGAAAACCTGTTGGAGTTTGCAAAAGACCTGAGACTGAGATTTATCTTCCAACAAGAAAATGATCCCAAACATAAATCAAAATCTACAATGGAAGGTTCACAAATAAACATATCCAGGTGTTAGAATGGCCAATTGAGAATCTGTGGAAGGAGCGTAAAACTGCTGATCACAAACGCTCTCCATCCAACCTCACTGGGGAATATGTATCATAGTTTTGTCTCTCTGAGTTGAATTTTAGAGACTTTTGGCAGCTAGTTTTTGCACCTTATGTATGATCCTGTGTTTTTACTTGTGATACATGTTCAGGTTTTCCTATCCTGGCAAGTGCAAATTTGTGCTTCTTTTTGAGACTTTTTGTTGCAAATGTCCCAAATCCACATGGACACAAGCCACGTGAGGGGGTTATATACAGGAGTGGACAAAAGCCATGTGAGGGGGTTATATGCAGGAGTGGACACAAGCCTTGTGAGGGGGTTATATACAGGAGTGGACACAATCACGTGAGGAGGTTATATACAGGAGTGGACACAAGCCTTGTGAGGGGGTTATATACAGGAGTGGACACAATCACGTGAGGAGGTTATATACAGGAGTGAACACTACTGTTAATTTGGGATTTAACATGTTGCATTTTTAATGCATTTTGAAACCTATTACAATAGCTGAGGAGAGTGGATTTTCTTAATTACATGCCATGCGTTAACATGGCTTTATATTGCGTTTTGTAAATGCAAATGTTAACAGTAATGAAATAAGGCAAATCACCTCTCAGATGTTGTAATTAGTTTCAAAATGCATTAAAAACGCAATTAAACCTCTACGTGTGCCCTTAGAAGTAACCAATTTTAAAAAAAATTACAAAAATGTAAGAATTTTGACAAAAGAGGTTACTGTGCAAAATGTTAAAAAGTTAAAGCATGTGAAATAATTCCAATTTACACGTTAAAATCGGGTCCATGAAAAAGAAAATTCCATTGCACCTGCCCTGGACCAGGTGCAGAATTGTGCCAAAAATGGTGCAAAAATGGCGCAAAAACGGCAAAATGGTGCACGGAACATCTGGAAAACAATTATACATAAGGCACACTGCACAAAGGTGCAGACAAGGCATAATTGAAACAGAAAAGAGTTAAAAGTTGCAGAAATGGCGTAAAAACTGCAAAAGTCGCTAAAATTTGACAATTTGCTAAAACTATGATACTCTGTTGTCCTGCCCTGCTCCCCCTTCTCTTCACTCACCTCTCCAGGCTCCTGGCTCCGCTCGGGTCCCGGTGTGTGGTCAGCGCGCCTCTTTCCTTCCCGGCCGCACGCACGACTCTTCAAGAATTTAAAGGACCAGCGTCCTCCTTATTGGTGCTGGCATTCCCAGCTCGGCTTTATAGCCTGGCTACTCCAAGCATCCCCTGCCGGATCTTCAGCTCATTCTTCTGAGAAGAAAGCCTTTCTGAGCATTTCCAGACGCCTCCGAGTTCCTGGTTTCCTGTGTTCCCTTGTTCCGTGGTATCCTATAGTGGTCCTGTTATCCTGTGGCGGTCCTGTTATCATGTGGCGGTCCTGTTATCCTGTGGTGGTCCTGGTATCCTGTGGTGGTCCTGGTATCCTGTGACGCTCCGGTAATCCAGCAGCCATCCGAGGTCCTGCCAGCCATCCGAGGTCCTGCCAGCCATCCATGGTCCTGCCTGCCATCCGTGGTCCCCGTGTCCCTACCTTGGCTGCCACTGCGGGCCTAGTCGCACCCGCGGAGCGACGTGGTGACTCCCGCCGCAGCAAGACCAGGAGATCACTTAGACTCCGCTCCCGGGTGCGGCTAAGGTTGTTATCTCCCGCGGTGGTCCAGGGAGTCCACTGTTTATCCCCCGAGATTGTGACAGTAAGATCCGGCCATGGACTCCGCTAAGGTCTTGTATCCTGCAAAAGCCATGGACTGTCTAGAGGATCCGTACCTGCTACTGGGTGACCTCCCTAGCACCTTCACCCGGCAGTCCCAAGAGATTGCTGTCCAAAAGGAACTCTTGGACAAACTTGCTGCCACTCTTCGGATGATTGCCTCCCAGCAGCAGGCTCCCACGACTCCTCCCGTTGCTTCAGTCACTCGGCAATGTTTTTTGGCAGTAGAGACTGGACCCGAAAATTTTTTGCCGGACAAATTTGATGGCAACCCCAAATTGTGCCAGAGATTTATTTCCCAGTGCTCGCAGCACCTCGAACTGTTATCCTCCCAGTACCCCACCGAATGCTGTAAGGTGGCGCTCATCTACTGTCTGCTCTCTGGAGAGGCCCTGGCCTGGGCTAGCCCCCTAATGAATAGTGGGGACCCGGACATGGTCTCCCATACCAAGTTCCTGGCTAAAATCCAGTCCAGGTTTGAACCACCTCAAGTTCGGCTACCTCACCTGTCCAGCTTGGTCCCGGTGTCCCCAGTGTCTCCACTGCCTCCCAGAGCTGCTCCAGTGTCTCCGCAGCTTCCCGCAGCTGCTCCAGTGTCTACGCAGCTTCCCGCAGCTGCTCCAGTGTCTCGGCAGCTTCCCGCAGCTGCTCCAGTGGCTCCGCAGATTCCCGCAGCTGCTCCAGTGGCTCCGCAGCTTCCGGCAGCTGATCTAGTGGCTCCACAGCTTCCCGCAGCTGCTCCCGTGGCTCTGCAGCTTCCCGCAGCTGCTACAGTGGCTCCGCAGCTTGCCAGTTCTGTTCCGGTGGCTCCGCAGCCTGCCATTGCTGCTCCCATGGCTCCGCAGCCTGCCAGTGCTGCTCCCGTGGCTCCGCAGCCTGACAGTGCTGCTCCCGTGGCTCCGCAGCCTACCAGTGCTGCTCCCGTGGCTCTGCAGCAGTCGTCTCGGCCTCCGCAGCTTGCCAGTTCTGTTCCGGTGACTCCGCGGCTTCCCACGGCTCCACCGGCCTCCCCTGTGGCCTCTCCAGAGCCTCCACCGGCCTCCCCTGAGTTTGCTCCAGAGCCTCCACAGGCCTCCCCTGAGGCCTATTCAGAGCCTCCACAGTCCTCCCCTGAGGCCGCTCCAGAGCCTACATCGGCCTCCCCTGAGGCCGCTCAAGAGCCTCCACCGGCCTCCCCTGAGGCCGCTCCAGAGCCTCCACCGGCCTCCCCCGAGGCCGCTCCAGAGCCTCCACCGGCCTCCCCTGAGGCCGCTCCGGTATGCCTAGAGCCGACCCAGCCTGTGGCTTCCCAAGTCTTCTCTGTGCCTGCTCTCCTCCTAAGGTGTCTCATCACCAAGAAGAATTGGAGGAGGCGAAGAAAGAGCAGCGGGCCCTAAGGAAGAGAGGAGGGGCCCTAAGGGGGGGGTACTGTCACGGGTGTCCCCACGATCCATGTTGCTGTCCTGCCCTGCACCCCCTTCTCTTCACTCACCTCTCAAGGCTCCTGGCTCCGCTTTGGCATTCCCGGCTCGGCTATATAGCCTGGCTACTCCCAGCATCCCCTGCCGGATCTTCAGCTCATTCTTCTGAGGAGAAAGTCTTCCTGAGCGTTTCCAGATGCCTCTGAGTTCCCGTGTTTCTGGTTTCCTGTGTTCCCTTGTTCCGTGGTATCCTATAGTGGTCCTGTTATCCTGTGGCGGACCTGTTATCCTGTGGTGGTCCTGTTATCCTGTGGCGGTCCTGGTATCCTGTGGCGGTCCTGGTATCCTGTGGCGGTCCTGGTATCCTGTGGCGCTCCGGTAATCCAGCAGCCATCCGAGGTCCTGCCAGCCATCCGAGGTCCTGCCAGCCATCCTTGGTCCTGCCTGCCATCCGTGGTCCTGCCTGCCATTCGTGGTCGTCGTGTCCCTACCTTGGCTGCCACCGCGGGCCTAGTTGCACCCGCGGAGCGACCTGGTGACTCCAGCTGCAGCAAGACCATCCCGCTTTGCGGCGGGCTCTGGCGAAGACCAGGAGATCACTTAGACTCTGCTCCCGGGTGCGGCTAAGGTTGTTATCTCCCGCGGTGGTCCAGGGAGTCCACTGTTTATCCCCCGAGACTGTGACAGCTCTTATCGCAGCAAAAGGTTGTGCTACTAAGTATTTAACTTAATACATTTTTAATTATTATTTTTTACAAATGTTTAAAATATCCAATACATTTTGTTCCACTTCATAATTGTGTCCCACTTGTTGTTGGTTCCTCAGCAAAAAATTACAATTTTATATATTTATGTTTGAAGCCTGAAATGTGGCAAAAGGTACAAAAGTTAAAGGCGGCCGAATGCTTTAGCAAGGCACTGTATATTGATTCCTCTCTGGTGTGGCAGGTACTGCTCTATGTAGGTCCCATGATGGGTTAATTTGATGCCGATGAGGCATAAATGTATTGGTTTCTGTATCCAATGGTTTTAAGATACTGCAGGGAAACTGTAATGAATGTTGCATGTAGCATCTGTAATTTCCAGGAGGGGAGCATTTTCATCTGTAACCGCCACTGAGCCATCACATGTCACATGGGAACTTCACCATTAGTGCCTGTTCTCTTTATTGTGCAGATCCAGCAGGGTGGCCACTGGTGGCTATTGGAAAAACCTGGCCCTTCCTCTCACTGTCATAAAAGTTGCATTGGGAAACATTGGGCCTTTCCTTTCACTGCCATAAAAGTTGCAATTGGAAAAACCTGGCCGTTACTCTTACTGCCATAAAAGATGCAATGGGGAAACACCGGATTCTTCCTCACACTGCTATAAAAGATACAATGGGAGTACGGCCTAAGTCTAGGTCCCAAACTGAATTTTGTTGTAAAAATTCGGATGAACCTGGCGAACCCTAATTTGACCAATTCGCTTATCTCTACTCTTCTACTAAACTCTTCTGGAGTCTCCATTTGGGTTTCCAAATTTTCCAGATCTTCTACAATAGTTGGGGAATTTCACATTAGCATTTTTTTATGTTTCATTGAATCCATTTTGGCTTATGGACACATTTCTCTTCTTGGCATGAATTATTTTTCACTGATTCTTTACTGAACCATTATTATCCCTTCTTTACACTCCATTTTTATTCAACAGATCCAATGTTGTCAGTGAACACATAAAGGACACTGATCAGTGGAAAGAAGCCCATAGAAAAGAATTGTTCAGTAAAACACAAGTGAAAAATAACTGAAGCCAGGAAGACAAAACAAATCTCTATGTGTCCATAAGCCAAAATGGCTTCATCACTGATGTAAATAACGTTAATGTGAATTTTTCCTGAATTGCTGCAATTCCTCTTCAAACATGTTAACTTGTCTCCGACCGTTCACTGACTTTGGACGTCAGCGGCGCAGGTCTGGAGTCTGTAGCAGTTTTCTGCTGCTCCCACACTAATCACGGGAGCAGGACCCGGTCTCCGGGTGTAAAAGCAAAAAAAAAAAAGTAAAATGTAAAAAAAAAAAGTTAAAACGTCCCCCAGGGGTCTTTTATGACCTCATGGGGGACATATAAAGTAAAAACACACACACAAATATATCGGACCCATGCGCAGCTTGTATTTTGGATGTCACCCTGTCGCCAGCCGACAGCCCTCCGATGACATCACAGGACCAATCTGATTGACGTTGATCGTCACCATTGGCCAGTCAATACAGACTGGCCAATGACACCGATGTGGGACGATTTTTGGGCAGATCTTACTAGCCCAACGCTCTCCAACATCGCCATTTTGTGGAGGAGCAGGCGTTGTGTGGAGGAGCGGGCATTTTGTGGAGGAGGGGGCGTTGTGTGGAGGAACAGTTGTTTTGTGGAGAAGCAGGCGTTTTGTAGAGTAGCAGGCGTTTTGTAGAGGAGCAGGCGTTGTGTGGAGGAGCAGGCATTTTGTGGAGGAACAGGTGTTTTGTAGAGGAGTAGGTGTTGTGTGGAGAAGCAGGCGTTGTGTGGAAGAGCAGGCGTTGTTCTGTGTTGTTCTGTGTAGGTTGTGTGCTATCCCCCCCATCATGCCACAGAAGACATACACTGACTTGGAGGTTTATAATTATATGGCGTCTGGTACAGAGTCTGCTAGTGACGAGTGTGGGGACGTTTATTTGTCAACTCGTCCTCACAAAGCGACTCTGAGGAACCCCCGAGAAGGCGCTTTAGTAGTAGTGCTGAAGTGCCTAGGTACAAGGACAAGAGAGAGGTCGCATCATGATTTTTGAGGTGTTTGTCTCCTGTGGCAGGAGCTGGGCACAAGATGACATAATGGATATTTTGTACTATGCACTATCCATCATGAATCATCATTGGGGTCCACCTGTGGGGTTTCTATTGCACTGGTACTTCACGGGCTCTGCAACATGACATGACACTACAAATCCAGACAAGTGAAAACGGAGCTCCAAAAGCAAACTTTCACTCCTTCCCTTCTCAGCCCTGCTGTGTGCCCAGTCAATTTTTGGCACACGTGTGGTATTTCCGTACTCAGGACAGCCCACAGAATGATTTTTGGGGTGTTTTTCTGAAGTGGCATGAGTTGGGCATATTTATTAGGCTCTAAAAAGACATTTTTGAGATAAAAATGCAATTTTTACTATGCACCATTTACTTTGCATTAAATTTTGACCAGCATGTTGCTCGCCACAACCCAAGATAAATTCTTTGAGGGGTGTAGTTTCCAAAATGCTATGAAATCTTTGGGGGTTTTCTACTATACTGTTACTTCAGGGGCTCTTCAATTACACTGTGGCACCACAACAAACTCAGTTCTGAACATAGCAGCAGTTGACATCCACATGTCTGGTATTGTCGTACTCGGAAGAAGCAGGGCAATAATTTTGAGATGTGTATTTACCTCAAATTCTTTCTGAATGTGTCCATTTTAGGGCTAAATGAGAATAATATTATTCAAAAATTGCAATTTAAAAATTTTCAATCCATTTTTGTTTGCTTCCAGAAAAAGAATTAAAGTGTTAATAGACTTCTCATATGCGGATTTGAATAATTTGACATGTTAGGTTAATAAAATGGTGTTACTTGTGGGGTATATAGTACATAAGCCTTTGTAGGGCACTTCCAAACTGAATTGGTCACAAAAAAATTAGCATTTTTCAAATCTCTTGAAAATCTGAGAAGTTGCTTCTAAAACTTGAAACCTTCTCAGATCCGTAAAAAAAATGGAAACGTAAAACAAATGATGGAAATAAAAAGAAGACCAATGGCAAAAGGTTCCTACAAAAAAAATGTGATATGACTTTTTGTCTAAAACAAAACATTTGAAACTTTGAAAAATGTAATTTTTTTCAAGTGTTTCCTAAATTATTGAATTTTTAGCCCCCCAAAAAGAAACTGATCACCGAAATGATACTGCTAACATAAACTACAAAGTCTCATGAGAAAACAATCTCAAAATCACAGGGATATCTTAAAGTGTTGAAAAGTTATTACTGAGGATAACTGGGACTGAGGACTGAGCATTAACTTACAAACAGGCTGTGTCTTTAAGGAGTTAATAACATATACTGTTTACATGGAATACTGTGCAGAGAAATCAGGTGACTGGTACTAGAAAAAATACAGATCTTGGCATCATCTCTCGATGTTTTGGCTGGCACTGTGAGTGCGGCATATAGTTCGAGCGCACTGAGAGCTGACAACATGCTTAATTTACAGTGGCACTGCTGCTGAGGTCAGAATCAAGTTACTTAGGCAGTAAGTGGTTACAATAACCAAAGAAACATCAGACCACATACAGTCTCTAACATTCCTCATCGTGTCACCATGCTTCATACTTATAACATAGTAAACTGTGAAGATAGCCAAGAAATTGCTGGGCTTTGTAATTACACACCATGCGAAGCAGCTGCTGACTTCTTTATATTTTTCCCTTATTAAAATATCATATTTTCATCCTAAAGACTTAAAAAAACAAATCTGCATTATCCTGAAAAAAGCTTCGCAGCATTATAATAACATTGCAAATAGATCCATCCTAGGTTGGCTTCACATGAAGTTTTTGGTATGTCAGCAGGTATGTTGGAAAAGCTCCTGGCGTATACACTGAGCGTACCCATTGACATATATTGGCAAAGTTGTTGCCTCCATCTGCACAGTATACAATGCACCCGCTGAAAATCACAGGATGGACAGACGTAGAAAGCTTTCCATACTACTACGTCCTGCTGAGCTCAGAAGAAGCAGTAGAAGGCTATGGGCCACGAATTGCATGACTTCTCCGGCCTCGATGAATGGATACATCTCTCAGCAGGAGGGAGGACACAGGCGATGTCACACATCGCTGGGGAAATACCCCATACAGCAGCCAATGGCATTCAGGAGGTGTCATATATAGTATGGCATATATAATATGCAGTGGGATACGGCTGTGCCATGTTTTGTAAGGACATGTCGGAAATCCACCATCACATTAATGAAAAAAAGAAATACATAAAAAAAGAAATATGTGTCTATGAGAAAAACTCAGGTTTGGCTCTGTGGAGGGCTATATGACTGATACTCTAAGGCTAGCATTTACTGGCTGGAAATAGAAACAAGACAATATTATTAGGCTAGAATCACAAATATAGTAACTGAGCATGCCATTTTACTTCAAACTTTCTCTCTTGTTTTTGTCTTCATTAACTTCAGTGCTTTGAGCCCAATGGGTTGATATACTGTTTTGAACCATTGTGGTATTTATTGTTTTGGGGCATAGCTCCCAACCATCCCAGATTCAGCACGACAGTCACAGATTTTTCAGTTATTGTCATGACATCCAGGGAGACAATGGCCCATTTTGTCCCACCATCCTGGTCCCATACATTACAGCTGCAGAGTATTGGGTCCTGGAGGAGGCAGCATAGGCTCCCTGCTACCTCCTCATGTGTCTGAAGGAGTCATGTGAGCATGTAGCTATTCCCCATGGCTGGCACCCTCCTCTGAGTCACAGTTCTGCTGTGGGGGAACAAGGGAAGGTAAGTAACAGTTTTTTTTTCCTTTAATACTCACAGTAACAGGGGAGAGGGGTCACAGTTAGAAGAGAGTGGTGGACAGGGGCAACACCATGTGAGGAGGGGTGGGAGCAGGAGTACAGAAAGCTTGGGCATTCTAAGTTTCTAAGATAAATAAAAGGGAGATACCAAATGTAAAGGGAGGATAAAATTAAAGAGGGGGCATTATATATTGCTGAGTTGCATTATGGGGTATTATATGGGTCCATAGGGGGGATGGCCACAGGAAGGGGGCCATTAAGGTGATATTATACTATGTGTGCAGGTGGGGCAATAGGCGGACAGTGGGTGTGGTTTAGACAAAAGGGGAGGTACTTTGTGTCCCTCTTTCTCTCACCAAATGTTGGGAGGTATGTTGGGCTACTGTAGAATCTGCTGTTATGGGAGCACTGTGGCATTGACACAGGAAGTGATTACATTATGGGGTGCTTTATCAGACACTATTTGACACCTGAAGTTTGACAATCTGACAATGTGGTTCTGAGGCCGAAATCACATAAGATGAACCAATGCTGTGGTTATTGTTTATGTTGCTTGAATAATGTGAGACGAAATAGACAAAGAGCTGTCAAATGGAAAATAAATCTTATTTTCTAATATATCTGTAAAGTAAAGTTCTTAAATAAAATCTACCATCAAAATTAAGTATGATAAACCATGCTTAAACTCATAGATCCAGGAATTGTAACTGTAGAAAAGTTCTTATATTTGTTATCTATTGACGCCTTCCTTCTAAAACCAACTTTTAAAATGATGCTAATGAGTTAACCTTGCACCTCTGTGATCTGGCTTAACAGGCTGCTTCCTCAGCACATGTGCAGTGAGCACTTCCTACTGTATTCTCAATTTTTGTTTTAGCTTTTTAATTGTTCACTTCCTCAACTACCCCTCCAAAAGTTATATGAACCACTCCTGTTTCATTCGTGTCCAGAGTTCCATAATATATGAGCCTGAGGCTACTCAAAGCACAGAGGTTCCAATATTCATCCAGGGATTAGTCCACCAGAATGTTGAGGTTTCTCTTAGAGTGGATGAAGCGCCAAAAAAGAATTAGTGGCTGTTCTTGCTTTTTCCATCCTGACTGATAACAGCATATCTTTTTATTGTTCCTGTCACAAACATTTGATGACAATCAGCCTTTTCATAAAATCACAAATGGCACGCTCCGCATTCTTAACGCAGTGTTTTCACGAGTGTTTTCCGAAGTGTGAAAAGTAAATGTTTAGCAAAAAAAATAGCCCACTCGTGTCCTTAGGCTGTATCCTTTAGTGGAGCCTTAATCCTTAAAGCATGATGCAAAGCTAAACACTTAACAAGAAATTTCAGCTTGAATTTTATACATCTTTACTACATTTCTCTAATTTTAATCACTTTGTAGATTATTTGTCTTAACTATGCAAGATTTTGACATTTATGCAGTTCCTGTGTTGTACACAATGAACGGATTGCTGGTTACGAATTAACCGATTACAAATCTTAACAAATTCTAAAAGTACATTATGTATTATGATCACAATTTTTCTGACGATAGTTTTACAGTCATGTACATGAAGTGTGGCAGAAATGTTCTATATTGAAATCTGGATCAAAGAGTGAGGGATGTAAGAAAAATGATAAGGGATCTAATGATCATGAATCCATTGAAAGGCTGCTTCACAGCAAACAAAACGATTTTAAAAAATGTTCGTCATTGAAGTGTCCCCTGACAGAAGGATGAGGCAGCAGACTTGGCAACAGAAGGGAATAGAAGAGAGGCATATGGCCCCCAGTTCTGTCCCCTGCTGACAAGCTGCCTACTTGCAAGCCCCCTTTTCACTGTCCTCCTCTGCACGCAGCAGATTGTAATGGTTCTGTGTTCCCATCTGCAGCCAAGGCTCGTGTCCCCACAATGTGGCTGCCATGTAGTTTTCATCTGACTAGCAGAAGCCGGGGAGATTGGGTCAGTCAGTGAGGGAGATGATTAACCACAAGCATCACAAAGCTATCCATAATGTATTGTCTTCCTAAGATTACATGGTATATTTCCACTGGGAGTCACACCATCCATCACCACCCTTTTATTGGTTCCTTCTTCTGTGCTAGCTGTTGTAACACAGCCCAGAATGCCATCGTAAAATCCTAAGCTGTATTATGGTCGTGCTGTAAAAATTTGCATATCAGAGATGTGTCATCCTTTAGCTTAATAGTACTAGGTATTTGTAACAAGTCCCTAACCATTGTGCTAGTGCACTTCCACCTAAAGGTCATCTATTGGGCCCATGTTAAATTCCCTGCTGAATTAATCAGCAGCAATTACAATACTAAGTAATGGGAAAGTGTGTGAGTTGTCTGAACATCTGAAATGGCCACACCATTTCTATACTGATGGGAGAATAGCCGAGGCGAGTATACTACCCTGCAGATGCTTCAAGGACACACACAATATGTAGACTACAATACACATAGGAATAGCTAATGATAAAAGCCTTCAATAATATTGTGTAGTACTGTACAGTCATGGGAAGCAGTAAACATGCAAACATATTAAGACCCATAATCAAATATCAACTAGAAGTTAAGGAAAGAAGAATAGTCTGCATACATGACCTGTAGGAAATGCAACTGTGCGCATGCATATCGAGTCCGATGTACCTATGTATACAAAATCGTTTTTGCATACAACCTGTTTGTGCTTGTTCCCATAATGAAATTAAAGATAATCAAAGTGTGACAACTGGGCAGAAACATATTTATTACACTTGTTTAACATCTAAACAGTCTTTGTTTAAAAGGAATTTCCTGTAAAGGAATTCAGGCAGCAAAAGCGAGATGTTCCATGTGTAGATTTACATGTCCATGAATGAGATTGAGTCCATTGTGAGCCTGACAGTGGAAACCTAATTGATTGCAATGTACACAAATATTCTGCTTCATTGCACCAAAAGAGTGTGTCTCCATCTCATGCTGGTTTGGTTAGTGCAAGCAATTATTTTCCTAAAACTTGATTCTCAAAAGAGTAGTTTGGTTGTTTTTTATAACTTTATTTGATACTGAAGCCTCAATAGACAGACTGAACTCATGATTGGGCCTGACCAGACAGGCTGTAATGATGATGGGCATGACCAGATAGAGAACAAATTCTTGCAAGGATGTAACAGACCTCTGCTGCTGAAGCATTTTATGTTCAATCCACCTTTATTGGTAAAAATAAAGAACAGTTACAAACAGAATTTTCAAGGCATGAAGAGTGGTCTTGCAGGACCCCAGCATTAAGATACATTCAATATCATATAGTGGCGTGACAGCAGACTGTGAGATCACACTGAGGCAAAGATCGTAATGTAACGACTGCGGGGGTCAGCCCACCCTTTTCAATGATAGAACAAGACAAAAATACAAACAGGGGACAGACAGCACAAGACATAGACGAGTAGGGCAAAGCTGGGTGGGGAGGGGGGGTGTCTGGGGTTAGGGGTGACTTCTAAGTCATTCTTTGGCCATACGCAATGAGCCTATTTTTTCATTGCAAGGGTCCTGAAAACTTATGATTTCAAGTAAAGATCTTATTATTTTAAGCAAAAAGATCCTGAAAGGCCGGGGTTAGCTGGTATCCCTCCCATGGAGTCCACACCGTGGCTGTTTTACTCGGGTCTGGCATGTCCTCGGCCACCAGCTCCTCCATCCTTCGTAAGTAGCGGAGCTCCTGTATCCACTCCACAGCCATGGGTGGATGAGGGCTCTTCCAGTGTCGAGGGATCACTGTCCTTGCCGCTGTGAGAAAATGGCGGAGTCCTTTTTTGATGGAGGAGATGGTGCCCGGTAACACTGAAAGGAGGGCAACTTGTGGGCTGGATTGTATAGTCTTACCAGACACTCTGCTATAGGTATCAAATACCATCCGCCAGACTGCTGAAGCATTTTATAATCACTTTTGAAGTCATGCCCTTCATTTACACAATTGAATATTTGATGTATTCAGTTTACTGTATAATAGAGTGCAAACCATATATTACATGTGATACCTCAGTGTTAGGTGACAGCGCTTTGATTCTGTTTCTAAATGGAGTCAGAGCTGTACATGTGACCGCACCCTCAAAAACTGCATCTGAAAAACTGATTGTGTGGTTGCACCCTCAGGGTCTAATGCATGCGTTTAAAAACACATTGCAACAGCTGAAGAGAGATCAAAATAATTAAAAGTTAACAATAGCAAATGTTAGTGCACATGCATTAACCCTTCCTGCACTTGACGTGATACTACGTCATAGGATGCGGGTCGTTCCCGCACCTTTAAGTAGTATCACGTCATGGCGATCACCTAGGCTCAGAACCTGAGCCCGGGCGATCGCCGCGGGATCCCGGCGGTACGCGGTACTTGTTCATGTCCCACCCTGGGACAAAGTAAAACAGTAAAAAAAAAAGTAAAAAAAAAAAGTGCAATTAAAAAAATTATAAAAAAGATAAAGTCCCTTGAAGTCCCATCCCATGCAATAATACAAATAAAACATAAAAAAGTGAAAATACCCAAAAAACACACAAGGCATACAACAGTCCGTTACCGCACAATAAAATAAAATGTCACTGAACCCGTACGGTGAAGGCCGTAACGTCCGTAAAAAAAAAACACAAAAAAAAACTTGCAAAAATATGAAATTTTCACATCTGACCTCATAAAAGCGCATAAAAAGTAATCAAAAGGTAAAAATTTAACCCCAACTGATACCAAAAATAAGTCAAGCTTGTCCCGCAAAAATAAGCTATAACCAGCTCTGTAAACAAAAAAATAAATGTTCTGCCCATTGTTACATGGTGATACTCTGCAAAACAAGTTAACCACAAAAAAGCCATATAAATGGGGTATCACCTAATCGGATGACCCATAGAATAAAGATAACTCATTATTTTGATGGTACGGTGAACGTCTGGCGTGAAAAATATAAAAAAAGTAAAAAACCATAAACAAGAACTAAGTTTTTAACCACCACCAAGAAAGAGTTAAAATCGATTTTTAGCTATGAGGCCCCCGTAAATGATTTTGATGTACTGAAAAGTGGATCTCATCCACAAAAAAAATAACTCCCATAGTCCAATTACAAAAAAATAAACATTTTATAGCCTGTAAAAATGTGACATTGCAGATATGCTACTGAATGGGCAGCTTCCCTCTATGCCCAGCCATGCGCCCATACGCAGTCACCACCACATATGGGGCATCTCTATACTTGGGAGAAATTGGGTCTCAAACTTTGTGGAGTTTTTTGTCATTTAATACTTTGTAATGGTTTAATTTTTGGCCAAAAATTATATATTGTCTAAAAAAATTACAGCTTGTAAATTACACCTCCATTATGTTTTAACGCCCATGGAAGAATCTAAAGGGTTAACACACTTCTTAAAGTTGATTTTTTACACATTGAGGGGTGTAGTTTCTAAAATGGCATGATATATGGGGTTTTACTGCTGTTTAGGCCTCTCAAAGTCAGTTAAAGCTGAGCAGGTGTCTCTAAATAAGGGTTTTGTCGATTTTCATAAAAATGAGAAAAATTGCACCCAAAATTCTGAACCTCCTAACAACCTCCTAAAGAGAGGGGAGGTATAAAACCCTATGCCGATATAAAGCAGACATTCCGGAAATGTTAGTTCTGAAGTTACTTGGGTGCTATGACTATCCGCCTGAAAAGCAGAAAATTTTGAACTTTAAAAATGAATAATTTTAAGAAATTTTTGCCAAATTTCAATTTTTTTCATAACTAAACACAAAAGATATCATCAAAATTTTTCTATTACTTTGAAGTACAATGTGTCACGGTAAAACAATCTCAAAATCCCCTGGTTAAGTTAAAGCGCCACTAAGTTATAACCTCCTATAATGACACAGGGCAAATTTTAAAAATCAGGCCTAGTCCTAAAGGTCTAAAATGGCTTAGACACGAAGGGGTTAATAAATGTGTTAACTGTTGTGTTTTGTAAACACAAAAGTTAACAGCTGTTTAATTAGGCAAATATTTCTCCCACTGGTGCAATGCGTTTTGCAACTCATGTGTTAGACGCAAGGGGTGGCTGCACCCTCAGAGAGTGGTGCATAGCACCAGATGACATATCAAACTATGTATTTTGTTCACAGACACGTAGACTAAATTAACATTAGGAGATTATGTCCAAAATATGTTTTCTTTCATTGCACTTTCATTAAGTCACTTTCATTAAAGTTAAGAATGGTAGCTATGGACACTTAGCATGTAGCCATTGTAATGGATAATGCAAATCAATACTGAAGTCAATGTGAGATGTGAATAACCACATCATTGTAAAGGGAAAATATACAGGAAGCATAAAAGCATCTGTTTTATGCACAGATTTTCAATTCTGGTTTTATGTGTGTTAAAGCAGGGTTCATAGCATCTTATTTTAGCGTGGAGAGGTCCAAACTGTATACAGGAGCCCCAAAACATATTAATATAAATAAGTGTTTGCACATCTTGATGGTTCTTAATGGAAACCTACCATTTGATTTTGTGCATTATGAACCAAACTTACCTTGAGACTGCTGTAGCTACACTGATGCAGAATCATATCTTGGTTAATCACTGTGCTTAGTGGTTTTGCTGATAAAACAATGATAAAATTATGATAATTAAAATAAAATTATGATAATGAAGTTCTGTCGATCTATGGCTGGTTCAACGATTCTCCTAGCACGTTATTCACTTGCAGGAGAGGATGATGTAATCCCTGGGTTGTGCCTGAAGGCAGAATAATCAATTGCTGCACCATCCCCCAGCTGCTGTGTATGATCCAATTCAGGTTGATTAGTCATGTATTGACTAAGCTCCATGTGTAATGAAAAGCTCCCACTGTAATGTGTTTATGTAGGCATCCAGCCTAACCCAGCTTTCCCAAGGTCCTGAATGTTATAATTGTTTTTTCAGCAAAAGCCTCTCAACTCAGGGATTAACCAGGATATGATCCTGCATCAGTGTATCTACAGCATTCCCAAGGTATATTTGGTTCATAATGCATCAGATCACATGGTATCATTTATCTCTGTGACAATTGGATTTTAAAAATGTTGGGTTTTCATAAGAACCAGGATTAACAATAAATATTAATTACAGATACCTTTAATAACTGTTATAGCTGTTTATTGTAGCCTAGAACTAAAGTACAGCAAATTACCAAAATCCAGAGGTCCGTAACTAGGGGTCATATGTAAGTCAGGTGTTCTTAAGTAGGACCGCCTGTATATTGTAAAAATAAAATGTAACAGGATGGTCGTCTAATGTATCTTCTACCATGCCCTGTTGGCTCCCTGGCACCATTTGAGAAAAATCGTACCGCATATGGATGTCATCTGTGTGCTGTTCATTTCTTTTGTGGATCCATGGACTTCAAAGGAGGTCCGTGGTCCGCAAGTGAGAAAAACTGAAAAACGTGGTCGTGTGAATAAACCAATAGAAACTAATAGCATTCTGATGTCAAAAATGCCCATCTACATTAGCCATGATACCTACCCTCTTTTGTGCTTCAGTATTCAAAACTATGCAATCCATGTACTTTCCTGTTAAACCTAATACAACTATATACAATACGAAAAACAAACTGTATAAGTATAAAACTCACTTTATTGAATTTATACAAAATATTTTCCATTATGATACTAATACAAAGCATGTAATCATCACAAGAGAACAATCCTCACTGAGTGGACCGAGACCAGTCCTAAGACACAGATTCTGAACTTCAGAACCCACAAAAGATGTAATTGCATTAATTTATTACCCCTTGGCCATTTATACTACAAAAGCTCCAGCGTATGATTGTAGCCATGCCCCCCCCTCCGTGCATCCAGCCAGATAAATCAAGAGGTATAACTCCTTTAAAATTATGCTAATGAACCAGAAGGGTTCCTACTGGCATTACCAGAGAACCCCCATGCTGTAGCTTACCCTGTGAAAGAGCACTTCTTCCATTCCCACTCACCGTGTGCTTAAAGGGAATCTGTCATCAGAAATTGCCCTAATAAACCCCTACCAGTATGTTGTCAAGCAGCTGAGACGTTTCTAGATGATGTTTCTTTAACCCCTTAGGGACGTGGCCCTTTTTCGTTTTTGCATTTTAATTTTTCACTCCCCACCTTCAAAAATCTGTAACTTTTTTATTTCTCCATGTAAAAAGCTCTGTTTGGGCTTGTTTTCTGCATAACAAATTGCACTTCATAGTGATGGTATTTATTATTCCATGCCGTGTACTGGGAAGCGGGAAAAAAATTCAGAATGCAGTGAAAATTATGAAAAAACGCATTTGCGCCGCTGGCACTAATAACTTTTTCATACTTCAGTGAACGGAGCTGTGGGTGGGTGTCATTTTTTTGCTACTTTTGATTGACGTTTGTAATGCTATCATTTTGAGACCTTGAATATGGCTTTGATCCATTTTTATAGAATTTTATATTTCAAAATGGAAAAGTGGCATTTGTGACTTTGGGCGGCCAATTTCCGTTACGGGTTAAAAAGCGGAAAAAAATTGCTAATATATGTTTGATAGATCAGACATTTGGGAAGCGAGATGATACCTAAGTGTTTTAGGATTTGTACTGCTTATTATATTATATCAGTTCTAGGGAAAAGGGGGTGATTTAAAACTTTACTTTTTTTACAATTTTTTATATTTTTTTTTTAATTATTTTTTACCATTATGTAAGATACCTCCAGGTGGTGTAATTTAACCCTGCAGTCCAATTGCTAATACTATTATACTGACAAAATACGACTGTATGCCAGTAGATAGCAATTTTACAATGACTTTTTAATAGCCTGCCCTGCTGCGGCTACTATAAATTCATTGACATGGCAAGCCTATGAGTTCTCATGAGACTGTAGGCTGCCATCAGCCACAACGCGCCCTCCGATGGACATTCCCAGGGGGCGGAGATCGTCCATACAGATGGAGGGGGCCCATATAATTCGTTTAACTGCTGCGATCGTGGTCGCACCGACCCGCAGGGCAGTAGAGTGGAAAGGCGGGTGTTGGGTTTTATACCAGGTTACCTGCTGTGTATGGAGAGAGCTCAGCTCGGAGTTGAGCTCTCTCAATAACCCCTTGCCGCGACGAGGACGATATAGTTCGATCTCGGTCGGCAAGGTGTTAATGACCCAGTGCAGTGGCATAGTCCAGAAAATCAACTTGAAGTTAGATGTGTTAATTATTTATAAATTCAGGAGCGGAGAGTTTAACACTTGAAGCTTTCCATGCCCTAGAACACCCCTTCACTTTATTGAGGATGCAACATGTAGGAGGCTCGCGCAGGGAGAGCTGACTCAATGGTTAACCTCTTCTTCCTCCCTGACTTATACATTTAACTTTACATAACTTCAAAGTGACTGTTGGGGATGTCACCAAGTGGGTCATGAAAGAATCATAATGAAGCTGTATCACATTTGAAAATCTGTAATGGTTATATTAGGCCACTAATTCTGATGACAGGTTCCTTTAAATTTACTCTGCAGGTGAGATTACATCAGGCCAGGGGTAAAGGGAAGTGCTGAGGGAGGGAGGAGATCAGGGGACAGTGAACAGCCTCTGGTGAACCCGTCCTCTGCTTCCTTTCGGTTCATTAGTAACATTTAGAAAAAGCGTTTCTTGAACCCTTAAGGAACAGGGTTTTTCGGCTCATTTCTTGTTCCACTTCAGAAAACATCCAATAACTTTTTCATTTTAAGCGTTACAGACTGTGTGAGGGCTTATTTTGTAGCATTACAAATTTTAAATTTCCCGTAATGTTATTCTATTTTAACATGGCGTGTACTGCGGAGTTGAAAAGAAATTCCTCCATATGTGGAGAAAAATTGAAAAACAACGGCAGTGCATCACGTTTGTGGGGCTGCAGTTTTTACGACTTGAGACGTGGAGATCCAAATAACACCTCAGCTTATTCTTTGGTTCCGGTGCCGATCGTGAAGGTATACCAAATTGTCTATAGGTTTTATTGTGTTTGAATACATTTAAAAATAAACGATGTTACAAAAAAGAAAACATTTTTTTGCCATTTCTGAAGCTAATAACTTTTCATGACTTTGGTCACGGGAGATGTGTGAGTGTCATTTTTTGTGAAAGAGCAGTTTTCATTGCTACCATTTTTGAAGTTTGTGCGAATTTTGATCATTTTTTGATCCATTTTTTATGTGATCTAAAAAGGTGTAAAAGTCGCATTTCGGACATTTGGGCGCCATTTCCCATCTCGGAGGTCACCGCCGGCCGTAACCGTTTTTATATTTAATAGATCGGGCATCTTGGGACGTGGCGATACCTAATATGTCTGTGATTTTTATTGTTTATTATGTTTTATATCAGTTCTAGCGAAAGGGGGGGTGATTTGAATTTTTAATATTTTATTAATTTTTTTTATTTTTTAAACTTTTTTAAACTTTTTTTTTTACTATTTCTTAGACCATCTAGGTTACATTAACCCTAGATATTCAGATCGTTCCTACCATATACTGCAATACTTCTGTATTGCAATGTATGGCATTTTTGCAGCTCATTCATTACAATGAGCCACTGGCTCATTGTAACGAATCTGCAGAAGCCGTTAAGCCTTGGGTCAAACGAAGACCCGAGGCTACCATGGCAACCGATCGCCACGCGCCGCCGCCTTTTAGATGCCGCCGGCGACTTTGCCGGTGGCAACGGACGGGTTAATAGCCGTGATCGGTGCAAGCACCGACCGCGGTTATTAGCAGTGGGGGTTTGCTGCAATATGCAACAACCCCCACCTCTGTATGAAGAGGACTCAGCCCGTGAGCCCCCTTCATACATCCCCTATACCTCTGCGCCGTAGAGCTACGGCGCAGAGCGTTAAGGGGTTAAGAAGGAAGACAGTCATGGATAACAAATATAAGAAGATTACCACAGTAACAGTGCATGTATGTATGCATAAGTGTCCCTAGCTTATCACACTTGGTTTTGATGGTAGATTTCTTTTAAAATGAGCACAGAAGGGCAACATTGTTTAATTAGTTTTTTAATTTTTTTATACCCTTCACAATACGGGTATAATAATATTGTATCTGTTTGGCCAAGGTCACTACGTGGGGTACAAATTTTGTGGGGTGAGGGGTGTTATTTTATTTTCTTAACTGCAATGTATTGTATATGTCAGTCTTTTACTGACAGTTTGCCTATTAGACACAGTCTTGGACTGAGCCTGATAGGCCACCATATATTGCAGACATGGAGGTCTTCCAGACCTCTGGCTGTCATGGCTACTCACGCCACCCCGTGATCACGCTGCTGGGTGCCGGGGGCTGAGAGCTGTTCCCTCTGTCTCTCTCCTTAGCTGGCGCCATTGTGTTTGATTGTAGTGGTTAAGGGGTTCAACAGCCCAGCAAGAAGAGACCTCCCTGCCAGGTAGACGCAGCTAAGGACCAGGCTGTATGTATGTGATCAGCAGGACAAAATAGATCATCCAAATGCAGCAACGGGCCACTAATTTGGGCAACCGGTTAACATCGATCAGAAGAACAGGATTTCTGCAACGTGTCCTATTATTAATCAGGAGCTGTACAGTGACCGCACCCTCAAAAAGCGCATCTGAAAAATGAATGTGTGGGTTGCACCCTCCGGGTTCTAATGCATGCATTTACAAACACACATGCACAGGAAGAGGATTAACTATTAAAAGGTTAACATATGCAAATGTTAGCCACATGCATTAAGGTGTTAACTGTTGTGTTTTGTAAAAAACAAGGTTAACAGCTGTGTAATTGGCAAATATTTTCTCCCAGCTGGCAATGCGTTTTCGCAATCTGTGTTAGACGACAGGGGTGCTGCACCCTCAGAGAGTGGTGCATAGCACAGAGGACATTCACAAACGTAGTGTATTTGTTCACAGACACGTAGGACTAAATTTAACTTAGGGATATGTCCCAAAAATGTTTCTTTCATTGCATTTCATTAAGCACTCAGTTTTGATTTAAAGTAATGGTAGCTATGGGGGACACTTGGCATGTAAGCCATGTAATGGCTAAGCACAAAACAATACTGAATCAAGTGTGAGACGTGAATAACCACATTGTACAGAGGAAAAAATACAGGAAGCATAGGCATCTGTTTTATGCACAGAATTTCAATTGGGTTTTTGATGTGCTTGTTTTTAAAGCAGGGTTCATAGCAGCTGCTTAATTTGCGTGGAGAGGTCCAATACTTGACAGGAGCCCCAAAACATATATATAAATAAGATGTTGAAAATATTGATGGTTCTTAAGGAGAACCTACCATATTTGTGATACTGACAAGTACCTTGAGAATGCTTGTAGCTACACTTATGCAGAATCATATCTTGGTTAATCAACTGTGCTTTGTGGTTTTGCTGAATAAAATCAATGTAAACATATCTATAATTAAAATGAAATTAGATAATGAAGTTCTGTCATCTCATGGCTGGTTCAACGATTTCCTAGACGTTATTCACGCAGGAGGGATGATGTAATCCTGGGGTGGCCTGAAGGCAGAATATCAATGCTGCACCCACCCAGCTGATGTGTTTGATCAATTCAGGTGATTAGTCATGTATTGACTAAGTCCATGTGTAATGAAAAGCTCCCACTGTAAATGTGTTTATGTAGGCCATCCAGCCTACCACTGTTCCCAAGGCCGGAATGTTTATAAGTGTGTTTTTCAGCAAAAGCCTCTCAACTCAGGGATTAACCAGGATATGATCCTGCATCCGTGTATCTACAACAGCTTCCCAAGGTAGAGTTGTGGTTCATAAGCATCACAGATCGACATGTGTATGCCTTTAATTTTTTTGGTTCTTTGTACGCGTCCCCAGGTTACATACAAGATAGGTTTAGGGTTTGTTTTAAGTGGTTCTTTTATTTACCGCGGAAACTGTAGATTTATTATTGAACCCCAGTCAAAATTTTTTGGTCTTTGTGACAATGTGGATTTTAAAATGTTGGGTTTCATAAGAAACCAGGATTAACAATAAATAAGACAGATACCTTAACTAACTGTTAAGCTGTTTGTATTGTAAGCCGAGAACTAAAGTTACAGAAATTACCACACAATCCAGAGGGTACCGTTTTAACCTAGGGGTCCTATGTAGTCAGGTGTTCTTAGTAGGACCTGCCTGTATATTTAAAACTTAAATGTAACAGGATGGTCGTCTATGTATTTTTGCCATGCCTGCCCGTTGGCTGCCTGGACACATTTGAGAAAAAATCGTACCGACATATGGAGTATCGTGTGCTTGTCCTTCTTTTGTTGACCCATGGGGCCAATTTACTTACGGATAGATCGCTATCCAAGTCGCGGTTTGCTTGCCCGGATTCGGGTCGCGGCCGTGATTTTATAAGGTAGTTCCCTACGAAGTCCCATCAGGTCGGCGCTGCTGCGCTGAAAGTACGGAAGCGCTGAGTTTCACCGGCTTCGGGCTGAGTGATAGGTAAGTGCAACTCCGCAGATTTTTTGTTTTAAATGCGGCGGATTTTCCGACTCGGTGGGTTTTCGGCCACGGCCCCCCGATTTCCGTCGCGTGCATGCCAGGCTCGTCGGCCACAACACATCGCGTGCGCCAAAATCCGGGGCAACTAGGTAGAGAGAATCGCGCAAATCGGAAATATCAGTGTAACATGTGTCGGGGGGAAGCGCGAATTGGCCCTTAGTAAATGACCCCCCATTGACTTTCAAAGAAGGTCGTGGGTCCGCAATGAGAAAAAATGAAAACGTGGTCGTGTGAGTAAACCCCATAGAAATAATAGGCATTCTGATGTCAAAAAGTGCCCATCTACATTATCCATGATACCTACTAATCTTTTGTGCTTCAGTATTCAAAACTATGCAATCCATGTATTTCCTGTTGAACCTAATACCAACTATACCCAATAAGAAAAACAAACCTGTAAAGTATACAAACTTACTTTATGAATTATACAAAATATTTTCATTATGATATTAATACAAAGCAGGTTTCATCAAAGAGAACAATCCTCACGAGTGGACCGAGACCAGTCCTAAGACACGATTCGAACTCAAACCCACAAAAGATGTAATTGCGTTAATTCATTCACCCTTGGCCATTTATACTACAAGCTCCAGAGTATGATTGTAGCCACGCCCCCCCCCCTCCGCGCATCCAGCCAGATAAATCAAGAGGTATACTCCTTTACAAATTATGCTAATGAGCCAGAAGGGCTCTACTGGTTACCGAGAACCCCCATGCTGTAGCTTCCCTGTGAAAGAGCACTCTTCCATCCATCACACGTGGCTTAAAGGGAATCTTGTCTCAGAAATTGCCCTAATAAACCCCTACCAGTATGTTGGTCAAGCAGCTGAGACGTTTTAGATGATGTGTCTGCGCGAGGACGATATAGTTCGTCCTCGGTCGGCAAGGTGTTAATGACCCAGTGCAGTGGCATCGTCCAGAAAATCAATTTTGAAGTTAGATGTTAATTACTTTTATAAATTCAGGGAGGCGGAGAGTTTAACACTGAAGCTTTTCCTGCCCTAGAACACATTTTAAAAGAAATCTACCATCGAAACCAAGTGTGATAAACTAGGGACACTTTTACATAGATCCATGCACTGTTACTGTGGTAATCTTCTTATATTTGTTACTGTAATTGATGGTCCTGCGTCCAGGGACATCATTGATCAGATCTCCTGAAGTCTGACGCAGGATGTCACATGGTAGGAGGTTTCAGCGCAGGGAGAGCTTGACTTCAATGTTAAACTCTCTGCCTCCCTGACTTTATACATTTAACTTACATTAACTTCAAAGTTGACTTTCTAGGTGATGTCACCAAGCTGGGTCATGAAAGAATCATAATGAAGAAGCTGTTCATCTGCTTGACAATATACTGGTAATGGTTTATTAGGCCAATTTCTGATGACAGGTTCCCTTTAAATTTACTCTGCAGTGAGATTACATCAGGCAGAGGGACAGGGAAGTGCTGAGGGAGGGAGGAGACAGTGAAACAACCTGTGAAGCCAGAGCAGGGAGCGACTCTGGTAACCCTTCCTCTGCTTCCTTCTGGTTCATTAGTAACATTTAGAAAAAGTTTTCTTAAGAAGGAAGACAGCCATGGATAACAAATATAACAGTAACAGTAACAGTGCATGGATCTATGTAAAAGTGTCCCTAGTTTATCACACTTGGTTTCGATGGTAGATTTCTTTTAAAATGAGCACAGAAGGGCAGCATTGTTTAATTAGTTTTTAAATTTGTTTATACCCTTCACAATACGGGTATAATAATATAGTATCTGTTTGGCCAAGGTCACTACATGGGGTACAAATTTTGTGGGGTGGGGGGTGTTATTTTATTTTCTTAACACGGTATAATTATATATATGGAAATTTTGTGCTTTATTTTATTTATTTTTTTAAACTTTAATGTTTTTCTTAATGGGGATTGCAATACTTCTTTACTGCAATGTATTGTATATGTCAGTCTTTTACTGACAGTTTGCCTATTAGACACGGTCTTGGACTGAGCCTGATAGGCCACCATATATTGCAGACATGGAGGTCTTCCAGATCTCTGGCTGTCATGGCTACTCACGGCACCCGGTGATCACGCTGCTGGGGGCCGGGGGCTGAGCGCTGTTCCCTCTGTCTCTCTCCTTAGCTGGCGCCATTGTGTTTGATTGTAGTGGTAAAGGGGTTCAACAGCCCAGCAAGAAGAGACCTCCCTGCCGGGTAGACGCAGCTAAGGACCAGGCTGTATGTATGTGATCAGCAGGACAAAATAGATCATCCAAATGCGGCAACGGGCCACTAATTGGGGCAATCTATTTCGTCCCCCGTCCTCAACCGGTTTACATCGATCAGAAGAACAGGATTTCTGCAACGTGTCCTATTATTAATGAATTGGTTAAGAAGGCATTAGGGCACAAACTTTTTTCCCATGTTATATAAGTGTTATAAAATGTAATTTGAATACTTGAAAACTGTGCAATGTACTTATCCAGGGTATCTTGGTTTAATATTGCACTGTGTTACTTTTTAGTACAGAATAGAACTCTTGGTATAACAGCAAGCAAAGTCCTAAGAGTTTTAAAAACTGCATTATTAGCATGCAAGATTTGATTTGTCTCTGCTATATTTCATAGAACAGTTTAAATGCACCTAGCATAAAGCATCGTCATAATTGCAATCATATATCTGACAATTTAACGCGCACACCATAATGTACCATTAGTTACACAAATAACTAATAATTTGCTAATGACAACATTATGTTAAGTCAGTTTAGGGGTAATTAAAGTGAGTGATATTTACATATGCCTAATGAATCACAGTCGATGGCAGATTAAGAGATTCTAATGAATATTCATCTAGACACTCACAACCAGCTTCTCAGTTTATAAACTGAATTATGGTTGATCTGCCCTTTTAAAATGAATGTTACTATCGTCCTCATAGTGGGAATGAACAATTGCGTGATTGTAACTTTTTTTTTAAAGTAATGTCATGGTCAGGACACAAAGCATTTTTATGTACTTCTATGTCCCCATACCTACTGCTTCATATATTTTCTTTTATTACTGATCAACAGCTATGAGCTACTACTTTCACCATAACATGCAGCATAAAACAGAAAGCTAGAGTTTTGCTTGGGAAAATATGTAGCAACGCATTTATGGAAGCTGAAAGATTATGCTGTAAGTCATTTTCTTTGCCAATACAATTAAGTCACTTCCATATAAATCTTTAGGATTATAGCATATTTACAACATTGGGTTTGGAAAACAAAACATAAATGCTTTAGAGAATCTTATGGGAAAACAAGCCGTATATATTCAGTATCAGGCATCTATTCTGACACTGCATAATATGGGGCTGACATTTAAAGCATACACTATTCTTATTAGTACAGGTCCAGTAACAAATGAAAGGGGTTGTCTGACTATAATAAAATTAATCCTAGAAGATGCAAATGATGTTACTAAAACCTTTAGGCCCCTTCCACACTCGCGTTGCATTTTACGTCAGAGTTTGATCAGGGTGCGATCAGGGTTTGGTCAGCGAAAAACACACATTTTGCATCAGAGTGCAATCAGTTTTCAGTCAGAGTTTGTTCAGTGTTTTTCACGCACGTTTTTGATGCAATTGCAATGCAATTTCAAAAAGCACGCGCAGAAAACGCGCGTGAAAAACGCAAGTGTGAAAGGGGCCTTAGGCTTTTGATCCAGTGGTGGAAGCCTGGTCAGTGCTGTTGCTGGTTCTTGGTGATGTTTCCATGTGACCGCCCGTTTCCATTTAGGCCAAAGCAGCCGGCAAGCAGCAAAGTGACAGGCAGAGCCCTTTCCGTGCAAGGTGTTTGTTAAAAAGTATTAAGAAAAAAGTTTAAATAACTAATTAAAAAATATATACATTTTAAAGTTCAAATCAGCCCGCTTTGCCTAAAAATAAGCAAAAAATCATTAGGTATCCCCATAATATGCCCAATCTATCAAAATTTAAAATTGTTATTCCCACGTTGAACCATGTAACGGAAAATACCACCCAAATGTCTGAACGTCCACTTTGCAACTCATAAATATTTGAATAAAAAGTGGTCACACAGTCCCCCAAAATGTTATCAATAAAAAATATCATCTTAACCTGCAAAAAATTAAGACCATACACAATTTTGTAGGCTCTAATATAAAAAAAGATGTTAGTGACAGAAGATGGCAAAGTGAAGAAATATTTTTTCATACAAAAGTTTTTAATCTAATAAAACATATAAATACCTATATACATTTGGTATCCCCAAGGAATAAAGGAAAGGTGTCTTTTGAAATGAAAAGTCAAAGGTCATAAATACAGAACCTACAAGAAAGTGGCGCACATGTGTTTTTTTTTTCCACATATGGAATTTTTTTCCAGCTTCTCAGTACACAGCCTTGGATATTAAATACTATTACTGGAAAGTGCAATTTGTTACTCAGGAAAATTTTTTTAAAAACTTTATTAAGGCGGGAAGCAAAAAATGAACACACAAAAATGAAAAATGGGTTTTCTCACGAAGAAAAGTTAGGCAAAGTTAGTCAGTGCTGAGACCCCTACAGATCGCGAAAACGAGAGGTTCCGACCATGACAGTCATGGAGCAGACGGCCGCACGAGACCGTTCTGCTCCATTAATCTCTATGGAGCTGACAGAAATTGCTGAGCGCTGCGGCAATTTATGGAGGCATTAGGTGGCCTACCTTTAAACAGTATGATTACACTTCCAGCACTTTATGTTAGTATATAGCACTAAATGACGGCATTTAGGCATTGTTTGAGATTTTTATTAAGATAATGAGAACATGTCTCATACAATATTATTGTGAGTATTAAACACAGCATTATTAGGATACAAAACAGTCGGTTGAGCACTATGTGACATTTTCAGGTGTGGATTGTGTGTTACTTTTATTTTTTTACCATTATATTAACATAACTGTTAGTTAAAAATAAGTATAACTAAATTGGAATTATAACAGCTCACATTTTATCACACTTCAGCTCTTGACAGAAATATGGTTTTCACTTATTTAGGGTGGCATCAGAAATACACAACTCACCCAATCCTAGTGCTAAAAAGCCATCTAGTGGCGCTTCAGGTTATTACACAAGAAAGTATGTAAACTTTTTTCATTTCAGATACTAGACACCAAAGAGTGGCCCCATTTTGGGAAACTTAACCTCTCAACGAATACAGTAAAAATATCTTTGGGGCTGCAATACCCCATTGGTTTCATTTATTTTATTTTTTTTTTGGGGGGGGGGGTTAATGCAAAAATAACTTATTCTGTAATTACACCATATAGCATAGATATTGTGCTACTTATGTTCTATGGGTCAGTATGGTTATGGTGAGATCCAATTTATCTAGTTTTTTATGGTTGAGTGGACACAATAAAAACTCAATAAAGAGAGTAAAATCACTTGCTTTTGCATCCCCACCTTCTTGTTATTTACCGGTTTTAAAGCTTATTTCGTACAGGACTAGTTGGTATTAGAGATGAGCGAGTATACTCATCCGAGCTTGATGCCGAGTATTTCCCGAGATCGAGCATTTAATTAAGAAAAGACAGTGAAGAACAGTGAGGAATACAATTAAAACAGTGAACACAGTGAACACAGGATCATTTAAGTGAAGAACACATTGCAGATGTTCACGTAAATCTGCTAACGTATCCGAAGACACGCATGCAGAACGCTGTTCTTCACAATAGTATGTGAAGAACATTATGTGTGAAGAACACATTGCAGATGTTTCCATACATCTGCAATGTATTTTTCACACATATTGTTCTTCACACCGTACTGCACGCGTGTCTTCGGATAAGTTAGCAGATGTACAGAACATCTGCAATATGTTCTTCACTGTGTTCTTTCAATGTGTTCTTTCAGTGAAAACATCTGCAAACATCTGCAATGTGTTCTTCAGTGTTCTTTCAATGTGTTCTTTCAGTGAAAAATGCTCGAGTCTCCCATTGACTTCAATGGGGTTTGTTATTGGAGACGAGCACTCGAGCATCGGGATAGTTCGTCTCGAATAACGAGCACTCGAGCATTTTAGTGATCGCTCATCTCTAGTTGGTATCTTTATTGCTTTCAAGATTGGTAAATGAGACAAAATGTGACAAACCATTGTATTTTTTATTAGGTTGGATGCGCAAATATAATTTTACAGTGTTCACCATACAGGTTTAGTAATGATTTTATTTCATTGAAGGGTCATTGCAGACAGGACAATACCTAATATTTGTGGTTTGTATGGGGATTTTAGCTTTTATAATATTTGGAGCATTTGGGGGACTTTTATTTGTTTAAATTTTTATTTGTTAACACTTTTCTTTTCGTCTTTACTGTCCAACTCACCTTGTTCAAACTGCCGTACTCATGTATAGCAGTGCAGATGCAAAGGCTGACAAGCACAGTATCAGATTTGGAGAATGATCTAGCAAGCATCTACTGAAGGAAGCTCCGAGGTCCCCCCAGAATGGAGGATGGGATGGAGGCTTTTCAATCATGAAGGGCATCAGGATTGAACCTATCGTGATCCTGGCTGTTAGAGACCCGGCTGTTGGACATATAGGTGGGCTCCCGCACTGATCGCACAGGCTTAGAAGCAGATCTCCATGATGTTGGGGTGCGCTACGTATATGTACATCATGACAGTCCCCAACCCCACAGTGCGGCAAAGGGTTAGATGTTAGAAAACAACAGACATTTAAATCTGTCATAATTTGAGCCACACAACTGTCTAAAATACCTTGTGCCACATTAAATAAGACAGTTTTTAGACACTTTTACAACACGTTTATACAGGTTTAAGCAATGTCAGATTTGTCATTCAGCATTGGATGCTAATAAATCTGAAGCAGTTCAGCAATGGTTAGACAGTTTTCAACTTTAGGACACTACTGCTGCAATAATAAGTTGAGACATCAGGAGACATCAAAAACTTAGGGCTATACTGCCATCTAATGCTTCTGCACTTATATTTTTGCTTAATAAAACTAGGGTCAGACAGTAGGTGTTCTCCTTAAGGAGAGATTGCCAATTAAGGCCACCTATGGCTTTAAGTCTCAACACGCCATTAAGGTGGCCTTAAAGTGTTAAATGGAAAACAATGCCTCCTTTTGCTACCTTGAAAGGCAGCCCCCTTAACACCAAGTATGACCTACAATAAGTCTAACAACATGGTGTGGGATTAAGTCAAACCAGTATATCTATTCCAGAAGGAACAGACTCCCAGGAGACCCATCCAGGTCGAAACAGTGCTGTCCATAGTTGGGAGTCTGTTCCTTCTGGAATAGATATACTTAAAGAGCTTGAACAAGCGATCAGAACATTGTTGTTCAAGCCAACTTGTAAAAGTAAAAAAGTTTAAACACTTAGTAAAAACACTTTATAAAGTGAAAGTCCCTTATCACCAAAATTCCCTTTACAATCTAATACATTTTTCATAAATCCCTTTACAGAAATGTTCCAAAAAGTGATAAAAAAAAAGTTATGTCTGCCAAAATAGAACAACTGAAAAGGACAACTCAACACCCTAAACCAGCTGTCAGCAAAAAATATAAAAGTTATGTCTACATAAAGATGGTGATACAAAAATAAATTAGATTTTCTCTATATTAGTTTTTTTCATTAAAATTGTAAAAATATATTTAAAACTACATATATGAGGTATCAACGTAATCAAAGTGATCTATACAATAAAGATAATATGTTATTTTTAAGGTACGGTGAAAGGCCCCAAAAGAATACAAAAAGAAGGGAAACCGAAATTTTCTTTTCCTCCACACATTCAAGAGTTGATAAAATCTTATCATTAAGTATTTGTAAAGTGCATCTCATGTCGCAGAAAATAAGCACTTATATGTCCAAGGCGTTTCCTGGGCATTAGGACCTTTCTGGTGGTCGGCACGTTACCCTTGCTACAATATGACCCCAATATAAGGGATTATACTAGGGGTGATATATAGAAGTAACAAACTTTCTGGTGTAAAGATTAATTAGCAAAATATCCTCTGTTGCCGAAGCTGCAATTGTGCAATACTTAGTATTCTCATACACCAGGTGGGGCCTGTGCATATTGTTTAAATACTTTTCTTTCGTCTTATTCTTTCATTGTACCTTTCTTCACTTTTCTCTTAAATACAGTGGTATTCCTGTAAATTTTATATCCAAAATGAAATTGCAAAGATATGTTTTTACTTTGTTACAATGAATTAATATTCATAAGTATAAGTATATTCTTATGGTACTCTATAGCCATCTAGTGGTTCAGTCTAATACCCTGTTTCCCCTAAAATAAGACATCCCCCGAAAATAAGACCTAGTAGAATTTTGTTCAGACTTAGAAATATAAGGCCTCCCCTGAAAATAAGACCTAGCGGCAGTCATTGCAGCAGCTCCCCCTGTGCCATACATTAACATTAGTAAATCTTTTAGATGCTGCAGAAGGTTGTGACATGGGAAAGAATTCATGGGATAAAATCACTGACTGTTGTGCTGCAAATGTGATCCCAGCAACTACCAGGATAAGAAGGGTCATTTATGGAAAGTGCTTTTACTAAACATGAGAGATTGGGGCCAATGATTCTAATAGAAATGGAGTCACAAGAAACACAGCTGGAAATTCAGATTTTGGAGAGTTATAGGAATGTTAGAGAAGTAGATTTTTTGTTCAACAATAAATGTAAATTCTTGTTCATGGAAAATAACACATCCCCTGAAAATAAGACCTAGTGCCTCTTTAGGGGCAAAAATTAATATAAGACACTGTCTTATTTTCGGGGAAACAGGGTAGGTGCAGCTTGGAGGACAAATGTGGTATAGAGCAGAGATGGCGAACCTTTTTGAGCCTCAGTGCCCAAACTTCAACCAAAAGCCATTGAGGCCATGGGGGGCAATGGTGTTAAGTTCATAGATCCATCTCGCCTCTCTTTTTGCAAGAGTGCGTTTCCAGTCACCCCCCTATGGTCAAACAATATTCTGTCAATGCCTCTTACCCTCAGAAGGGACCCATCACTGTTGTGGTGTGGCTTAAAGTGAAGTGGAAGGGTTTTCAAGTTTCTTTCAGACTCCTCATCCTTGGCCGCCTCTATCCCTAAAACGTGCTCCCTAATCCTTCTTCTGAGTTCTCTAGAAGTCAGGCCTACATAAGATAAGCCGCAGGGACAAGTTGCCAAATAAATCACCCCCACCGTTGTACAATTTATTGTGTGTGTTATGGTGTACTCCTTACAGTGAGAGGAATTCCAAAAGGATGTTGATATTTCCACATTTGGACATGCACTGAATGGGACTTGAAAAGCAGTAGAACATAAGGGGCGGGTTACTCTGAGGCAGCCGAACAAATTACACTTTTGCCGAAGGCCGAGCCTACCCCGGGGCCCACATTGAGCCTATAGTGCCGGATGAAGGTTGAAGGACCCGACCATACTGCCGGCTTGCATATTTGATCCAACGATATATGGGATATTTTCGAACAGGATGCAGCCGTTGACCTTGTTGAATGCGCTTTCAGATTAAGAGGAGATGGAAGGCCTTCTGGATCATAACACAAGGAAATTGAATCTTTAATCCATCTGGCTAGAGTAGCCTTACTAGCCCGCTTTACCTTGTTAGGGCCTCTGAACTGTAAAAACAGGGCTTCAGACTCCCTAAAGACTTCTGCCCTCTGGAGATAAGCGAGAACTGATCTCTTCACATCCAGGGCTTGAAGCATCCCTTGCTCTTCTTTAGGGGCATCTGTAACCAGGACAGGAAGGAAGATCTCTTGATTTAAAGCAGATTGAGAAGGTATTTTTGGCAGAAAACCCAGCATTGTTCGAAAAATTATGCAGTCTTCCATGACTCTCAGATACGGTTCCTTACAGGAGAAGGCTTGGATTTCACTAATCCTCCTTGCAGAACAAATGGCCACCAGGAAAACAGTCTTCCAGGAGAGAAGATGCAGAGGGATATCTGAGATTGGTTCGAATGATTCTTGACATAAATGCTTCAAAACAAGAGAAAGATCCCAAGACGGTAGAGGTGACATAACTGTAGGCTTTAACTTCTTCAGACCCCTGAAGAATCTCCTGACCAACAGGTTCTCAGAGAAGATTCCACCTAAGGAAGAATTAATGGCGGTAAAATGGACTTTCAGTGTATTAAACTTAAGGCCTTTCTTTAAGCCATCCTGCAGAAATTAAAGGAGGGAAGGTACATGAATAGAAGAAGCTCTTTTTGTTAAGCACCATTGCTTACAGATTCCCCAGACACGTTGGTAGACTTTTAACATCTTCGGTTTCCTAGAGGCCGACAATGTGTCAATGACCTCATCCGAAAACCAGACCTTCTTAGATTCCCCCTTTTAGCTTCCAGGCCACCAGATGGAGAGGTGCTGGGCTGGGGTGAAGGAACCCGTTCTGGAGAAGCAAGTCTTTCCGGGGAGGGAGAAACCAGAATTCCCCCCTTGACAATGACAGGAGAAGAGGGAACCAGGCCCTTCTCGGCCAAAACGGAATCACGACTATGACTGTCGTTTTCTCTCTCCTGATCTTCTGTAGCACTCTCTGAATGAGAGTAAATGGTGGGAATATGTAAAGAAATTGGTCTGTCCAGTCGAATGAGAGTGAATCCACCATTACTGGGTTCTCCTGCTTGTACAGGGAGCAAAACTGGGGAAGCTGAGAGTTGGATCTTGACGCCATCAGGTCCATCTGAGGAAGACCCATTTTCCGGACAATTTGCTGGAACACTTGTTTGTTCAGAGACCACTCCGAAGGATTGACTGGATTGCGGCTCAGCCAATCCGCCTCCACATTCAATCCTCCCCTGATATGAACCGCTGAGATGTTGTGAACCGTCTGTTCGGCCCAGGTCATCAGAAGGGAACACTCAAGAGACCGGCTCCCCTGTTTGTTGATATAGAAAACAACTGCCAGGTTGTCCGATCGGACCAAAAATTCTTGTTCGAATAGGAGACTGGAGAAGTGAAGAAGTGCCAGACGTACAGCCCTCAATTCCTTGAGGTTCAAATGCAATTTGGACTTGGGTCGGGTCCACCTCTTTTGAACCCACTGGTCTTTCAATAGGGCACCCCAGCCCCAATTGGATGCGTCTGATGTAAGGACCACTGGCTGTAGGAATTGGATGGATCTGCCTAATAGTGGGTTTCTGGACCACCAGATTAAGTCCTTGAGAGCCTGGACTGAGATTGTCATTGGCTTGTCCAAAGACCGCAGACTCCTTGACCATTGGGAGAGAATGGATGCTTGGAGAGCCCTCATATGAGATTTTGCCCAAGGGACTGCTTCTATAGCTGAGGTTATTTGTCCTAGGACTGCCATGGCTTTCCTGATTGTTGTCCTGGGGTGCAGAATCAGATACTTGATCGCTTTCTTCAGAGCGGTAATTCTGGCTGATGACAAAGAGAGCGTCATGTTGGAAGAGTTTACTATGAACCCTAGAAATTTCTGAGAGGTTTCATGAACCAGAGACGACTTCTTTTTGTTGATAACAAACCCATGAACCCATGGTAGACTTCACACAAGTCTGGTTCCCAATCCTCTGGTAAGGGCTCGTGACAGCTAGTACAACACCTATGCCTGCTCTTTCTGGCACTTTTTCTTCCTGAGGGCATCTGGAAGACACATTGTATTAGGCACAATAACACGCTGCCATACAACAGAACTAGCAGGGCACCAGAGGTGAGCACTTACGATTCCCGTGGGTAGGCTCTGCTGCCTGGCGAGCGCTGCCCACGCACCGCGCCATATCTGTTTAAATGGGAAGTCTCGCGAGACCGAACTTCCTACTTGACAGAAAAGCCGCGCCCCCACCCGCGCACGCGCTGTCCGCCCCACGCGACGCCGAGGCAACGCAACAAGCACCATGACACCCAGCCCAACTCCACCCCTGGCAGGCATGGTAAGGTGGGGGAAACAGAATACAGCGGGGAACACAGGGATACTTGCCTGAGGTGATAACAGCTGATATCAGCATACAGCAAGCCAGACATCCTGTGCTGTGCAGTGACCCTGTAACTCACTCGGGTTATGCAGCAAGCTGCCATCGGGCAGCGGTCCCAAGGGAATGGAGCACCCAAACCATGGGACAGGGAGCCAACGCTCAACCAAACTTCTTGTTATCCACTTTCACAGAAGAAAAAAAACACGTGTGTTCATTGGCTCAGGGGTATTTTATAGGAAGTCAGCCTGCTAATCTCTATTGCTAGTTAATTGTTATCTTCTGTCCAATAGGAGGATGTGAGACTTAACCCATTCAGTGCTGCCGTAGGACGACCAGGAAAATATTACTTGAAGGTGAGTCATTATATCAATTTATATCTATGAATGCATTATTTATTTACTAGTATATTGAGATCTTTTTAGGAATCCATATACCGTATTTTCCGGACTATAAGGCGCACTTAAAAGCCTTGGATTTCCTTGGAAATCCAAAGTGCGCCTTTTAGTCCGGTGCGCCCTATGTATGGCGCTGGTCAGCGGACCATACTTACATAGGTCCCCTGCTCCGTTTGAGCTATCAGAAGCCAGTTGTCTAGATAGGGTATCACCTGGATGCCTTGTAACCTGAGGGCTGCAGATAACACCACTGCGACCTTCGTAAATACTCTGGGCGCTGAACTCAGACCGAAGGGTAGACACATGAACTGGTAATGCAGTACTGTTTTGTCCTGTAGTATAGTGACCCGGAGAAATTTCCTGTGAATCTGAAGTACTGGAATATGCAGATACGCATCTTTCAGATCCACTGTCGTCATGAAGCAGTTCCTGGAGATTAAGGGTATGGTTGTTCTGATTGATTCCATCCTGAATCTCTTCTTCAGAATAAACTGGTTGAGGTAAGTAAGATCTATCACCAGTCTCCAAGATCCTCCTTACTTTGGGACAGGAAATACTCTGGAATAAACGCCTGAACCTCTCTGACTTGTGGAGATCTTTGCCTAGAACGAAAGGACTTAAAAGCTGTTCTTCTTCTAGGTTTGGGAAAAGAAGTGCTTTTGTCATCATTGATGACCTTCAGGATCCCTTCCAGCTGTGGACCAAACAGACTTGACGGCTGAAATGGTAGATTACAAAAATGGGTTTTAGCAGGGACATCTCCCGGTCAGAGCTTTATCCAGAGCGCACACCTTATAGAATTTATGGAGGCCAGGCTAGCTGATGTTAGCTTGATTGTATCCACATGAGAGTCGCAAAGAAACTCTGCCGCTGATTTGAGAAGAGAAATATCCCCTACAATATCCTTCCTCGATATGCCATCCTTGACATCATGGGTCAGCTGGCTTAGCCAGATCCTCAATGCCCTTGCCACTGGAACAGAAGCCAGAGAAGTTTTACATATATTTGCAGAATGGGTATAAGCCCGTCTTATGAACAAGTCCATCTTCCTATCAATAGGATCTTTTAGGAGGGTGGCCTCCTCAGCTGGAAAGATGGAGTTGAGCGCCAACGTAGCCAGAGACATATTCCCTTTAGGGAGAGACTCCCATTCAGCGGACAAAGCAGGATCCAATCTGTACACAAACTTAAATCTAACCCCAGGGTTGGGGTTTTTATCAGGCTTTTCCCAAGTAGACTCCATCAGATTCTTCAAATCTGGATGGCTGGGAGAATATTTGACTTTTTTCTTAGGGAAATAATAAAGAGCTTCTCTTCTAGAGAGATCTTCAGTGTCTTTATCTGATTCCACTGCTTCTTTTACGGCTTTTATAAGCCTGGAAACACCTTCTTTATTAAACAGATAGAAATCATCTGGAGAGGCTTCTGCCTCCTCCTCTGAGCTGACCTCACCCTCAGACCTATACTCCTCATGACTAGAGGGCCCTGGGGAGTCTGATGGTACAGGGTATGATCTTTTCCTACTTGTACATTGGGAGTGAGAGGTTTCAGCTACTGCCTGAGCAATAGTGGATTTAAGCCAAGAAAAAAACCTGGTGGAATCTGCCTGTAAGCTCATCTCCTCCTGGTGTAGAGTGCATCCTTCAAACAAGACTGGTTCCCAATCCTCTGGTAAGGGCTGGTGACAGGCAGTACAACATCTATGCCTGCTCTTTCTGGCACTTTTTCTTCCTGAGGGCATCTGGAAGACACATAGGGGGTCATTTACTAAGGGCCCGATTCGCGTTTTCCCGACGTGTTACCCGAATATTTCCGATTTGCGCCGATTGTACCTGAATTGCCCTGGGTTTTTGGCGCACGCGATAGGAATTTGGCGCATCGGCGCCGGTATGCAACGCGACGGGGGGGGGGGGTGGCCGAACGAAAACCCAACGTATTCGGAAAAACCGCCGCATTTAAGAAAAAATTGTGTCGCGAAAATTTCACTCACCTTCATCCTGATAGGCCGGTGTATTTCGAGGCATTCAGCGGACTTCAGCGCAGCGCAAGCGCCACCTGGGTGACGCGGAGGAACTGCTCTTGATGATCCCGGCCGTACCCGAATCCAGTGCAGAGAACGCGCCGCTGGATCGCGAACGGACCGGGTAAGTAATATGCCCCATAGTATTAGGCACAATAACACACTGCCTACAATAGAACCACAGGGCACACGGAGAGAGCACTTACAATTCCCGTGGGTAGGCTCTGCTGCCTGGCAGCGCTACCCACGTACCGCGCCATATCGGCTTAAATGGGAAGACTTGCGAGACCGGACTTCCTATTCACCATGCGCATGATCGACAGACCGCGCGCGCCAGAAGGGGCCGACAGAAAAGCCACGCCCCCACCTTGCGCATGCGCATGACCGCCCTGCGCGACGCCGAGGCAAACGCAACAAGCGTCATGACACCCGCAAGCTCACTCCACCCCTGGAAGCGTGGTAAGGCGGGGGAACAGAAATACGTACAGCGGGGAACCAGGAATACTTGCCTAGGTGATAATAGCTGATATCAGCATACAGCACCCAGACAATCCTTGCTGTGCGTGACCCTGATAAACACACTCGGGTTGCATCAAGCTGCCATCGGGCAGCGGTCCCAAGGGAATGGAGCACCCAAACCGTGGGACGGAGTCAACGCTCAACCAACTTCTTGTTATCCACTTCCCACAGAAGAAAAAAAACACGTGTGTTCATTGGATCAGTGGGTATTTATAGGGAGTCAGCCTGTCAATCTCTATTGCGAATTAATTGTTACTTCTGTCCAATAGAAAGATGAGACCAACCCATTCAGTGCTGCCGTAGGACGACCAGAAATATATATATGTGTGTGTGTGTGTGTGTGTTATATATATATATATATATCTATACACTCACCGGTCCACTTTATTAGGTAACACCCTGTCCAACTGCTCGTTAACACTTAATTTCTATCAGCCAATCACATGGCGGCAACTCAGTGCATTTGGCATGTAGACATGGTCAGACACATCTCCTGCATTTCAAACCGAGCATCAGTATGGGGAAGAAGTGATTTGGTGCCTTTTGAACTGCATGGTTGTTGGTGCCAGAAGGGCTGGTCTAGTATTTCAGAAACTGGCTGATCTACTTGGGATTTTCACGCACAACCAATCTCTAGGGTTTACAGAGAATGGTTCGAAAAAGAAAAACATCCAGTGAGGCTGCAGTTCTGTGGGGCGGAAATGCCTTGTTGATGCCAGAGGTAAGAGGAAGAATGGAGTGACTAGTTCGACTGATAGAAAGGCAACAGTGACTCAAATCGCCACCCGTTCAACCAAGGTAGGCAAAAGCATCTCTGAACGCACAGTACGTCTCGACTTTGAGGCAGATGGGCTACGCACGCATAAGACACAACCGGGTGCCACTCTTTCACTAAAACAGGAAACTAAGTAAGCTACAATTTTGCACAAGCTCATCGAACTTGACATAGAAGATTGGAAAAAAAACGTTGCCTTGTCTGATGAGTCTCTCGATTTTCTTGCTCGCGATATTCGGATGGTAGGTCAGATTGTTTGCGTCAACACATGAAAGCATGGATCCATCCTGCCTTGATCAACGGTTCAGGCTGGTGGTGGTTGTCCATGGGTGGGGAAAATTTTCTTGGGTCACTCGTTGGGCCCCTTGGTACCAATTGAGCATTGTTGCAACGCCACAGCCTCCCTGAGTATTGTTGCTGACCATGCCATGCCCTTTATGAGCACATGTACCCAACATCTGATGCTACTTTCAGCAGGATAATGCGCCATGTCATAAAGCTGGAATCATCTCAGACTGGTTTTCTTGAACATGACATGAGGTTCACTTGTACTCAAATGCCTCCACATCCACCAGATCTCAATCCAATAGACGCATCTTTGGGATGTGTGGAACGGAAGATTCGCATCAATGGATAGTGCGCAGCCGACAAATCTGCGGCAACTGTGTGGCCATCATTGTCAATATGGACCAAAATCTCTGAGGAATGCTTCCAGCACCTTGTTGAATCTATGCCATGAAGAATTGAGGCAGTTCTGAAGGCAAAAGGGGGTCCAACCCGTTACTAGAATGGTGTACCTAATAAAGTGGCCGGTGAGTGTATATATATATTATATATATACATAATATCAAAAAAGACGGCAGCACTCCACAGGCTGTGAAAAAAATGTGGTAGTTTACCAACATGTGCCAAGCACTTTCAAGCTCCCTGGGCCTGGAGCCTTTCTCAAGCAAGGTGTATAACAAAGTGAGTAAATATATACAGAGTACAAAGGAAGTGACATCATTTCAAAATACATCAGTTGAATTACATCATATCACGATTATCATATACGGAAACATAATACATATTATATTAGTTCTAGTGTACTGAGGCATCAATAAAGTGCATATGTGCTCAGTTGAGGATCAGGTGCTCACCATGGGATCAAGTAGGGCAAGCAAGCGAAAATCGGCGTCCAACAACGTCTACTGCGTCATCGCTCAGGTCACTCAGACATTTTTCGAAGTGAGGAATACTGGGAAAATAGGTATCACATGATCGTGACGTCGGCCGCGCCTCGCACCACAGGACAATTCGGCCAAAGACGCCATCTTTGGAGAAGGGAAGACTACCAGTGGATATAGGTGAAATTATCCTAAGAATCCCCATGTTCATCGTTCCAATGAGATCAAAGGTGTAGTGCCTAACAAACCTTACCATGTATGGTCAGTCAATATGTTTGGCAGCACGCTGATTTCCGGGTATAACCCTCGTGAACCGAAGTCCCCAACAGGTGCCCAGTGCTGGTCAGCTCTCTACTTCCCGCACGGTCTCATATATGGAACATTCTGTACCTTAATGAATAGTAGTCCCCATTAAAAAGCGAAGTCCCCAGTAGTGAATAAAGTAAATCAGCATAATTCAGGTTCGCTAGGAGATTGCTGGGACTTCTGGTTCTTCTGGTGGTACCCAGCAGCGTTCTCCGAACCCCGGCGCGATCCGCGCAAACTCCACCCTCTCGTCCTGGGCACGGCTGCTAAGATCTCGCGCTGTCTAGGAGTTTGCTGGGACTTTGAACCTCTGCTTGGTGCCTGGTTGTTTCTGCACTATGAGGGGTTAATTCCCAGATGCTGTCCAGCACCTATCAGTTCGGAAGTGGAAGTTCTGCTTGCATAATTGCAGCTTCACTAGTCACCGTGCCAGTGTTTTGAAAATCCCTTTCTCTCCACTCCACTCGCTGCTCTAGGTTGTATGCTCAGTATCTTTATATCTGTATTGTTGTTTTACCCTCTGCTAGTTTTTGACTTTGACTCTTTGCTTACTGATTTTGGCATGACGTACCCTCTCGTTGTGATTCCGGCTTGTTTACCATTCTTTTGTGTTTTATGTTGTCAGTCTGTTTTGTTTTCCTTCCCACACTTATTCCAGCGTATCTTGAAGTCTTCAAGTATTCGCCCCACCGGTTTTAGCGGGGGGCTATAGGAAGGGACAGAGGTTGGGGCAAGCTCAGGGCTCACTATCCCCTGTCTTTTGTGTACCAATCTTAACAGATACACTGCCCACACTAGGTCTTGCATCCTGTATCCGACCTGCTACATTCCTCCTCTATGGAGCCTTTGTCAGCGGTGGTCACTCAGGTCCAACCCTAAACTCAGTTTTGTTCAGGATCTAGCCTCCCGTCTCCAATTCAGAATCTATGCATTCGCGGCAAGACATCACCGCAGATCCACTGCCCCCCCACACCTGAACCTAAGTGTTCCTCTCCCTGACGTGTTTTTTTGGTGACCGTAAGAATTTTTTTCATTTCGGTAGGGGCTGTAAACTTTATTTTTTCCTTACGAGTCCTCGTTCATCGGGCACAGAGATTCAAGGGTGGGCGTGGTAATTCCCTGCTCGTGGGGATCCGCAAATCGGGCCTTTTCTCTCCCACCTGATCTCCATCCCGTTCTTCTCCTTACGCTTTTTTTTTCTGCTTTCGGCCAGATTTATGACAAACCTGACCGCCGAGCCACTTGCAGTTCCCACCTTAGATCTCTGTGTCAGGGAAACGGACAGCAGAAATTATTGTGCCCAGTTCAGACAGTATGTGACTGACTCGCAATGAATGACTGCGCCCTAAAAGACCAATTTATGTCCGGACTTGTCAGATACCGAGTACAGGACTTAGTCTTAGCTTATGCCGAGCCTCAGACATTAGATGATGCTGGACTCTGGTCATCCTGAGTTGATCGTCGCCTAAGATCCCAGGCGATCACCTCGGTGTCCTCTGACTGTCAGCCCGCGGCCAGTCGTCGCCAGGTATCCAGATGTGAATCCATGGAGCTGGATAGCATCTCTCCTGCACAGCGGAAGCAACATCGACTGAGCGTCATCTTTTGTTTCTATTCTGTGGAAGTCCTGATCATCTGGTCAACACCCGTTCCAACAGCCACAAGGCAGGAAAACTTTCCGCTCCTAAGCAGTAGTCGGGGGGACTGCTTAGGAGCTCAGTAACTCCCAATGTGTCTAGAATGTATTTACCCCTTGTACAGTTGTTTCAGTCATGTTTCCTCCTGCACTGGTCGCTGCCTTTTTGGATTCAGGTGCTGGCTGCTCAATTTAAATCGATTATAAGTTTGTCTCTCAGTTTTGCATTCATTGATTCCATTGTCCACTTCCTATCCAGAATGTCGGGTGCGGATTTGACCCCTCTATCAAGCAGGTTGATCAATTTCAGAACCCCGCAGCTAAAGCTTAATGGTAGACTATGCATGAAGAATGGTTGTTCTTCCTATTATGGAAAACTTGTCTGAAAATGTCCTTCTTGGTCTACCCTGGCTCCGGATACATAATCCTTAATTAATTGGGAAACTCTGGAGCTGGTGTCATGGGGTCCCACTGTAAGGATCACCTTCCAAAGTTTCATTATGTACGTAGTAGTCGGAAGATCAAGTCTTCCAGTTTTCTCTCTGATTACTCAGATGTGTTTTCAAAACCCTTGTCCCAAGTCCTTCCTCCCACAGGGAGTTTGATGAAAATTGACCTTCTTCCTTCTGATGCTAGAGATTGCCAAAGCGGTCCGTATATATAACCTGTCAGTACCAGAACGGTGTCACTGAAGAGTTATATTGATGAGAGTTTGGCAATCGGACATATCCGTCCCCTCTGAGTCGCCCACTGGGGCCGGGTTCTTTTTTTGTTGAGAAAAAGATGGTGTCTACGCCTGGTATGATTATCGATATTAATAAGATAACGGTAAAAAACTCGGTCCTCTCCCCTTGATTCCCGATCTCTTAAATCAAGGTTTCTGGGGCCCAAGTTTTCTCTAAATTAATCTCCAGAGGGTGCTTATAACCTGATTCGGATCCGAGAAGGGGATGAGTGGAACACCGCATTTAATACAACCTTGGGGTCACTTTGAATACCTGGTTATGGCCCTTTGGTTTGAGTAATGCCCCAGCGGTTTTTCAAAGGGTTTATGAACTCCATCTTTCATGATTACATCGGTGTGTTTTATGGGTGTATATCTAGACGTCTTTTGATTTCTCTCCTGATATGGTTTCTCACCACAACATCTCCGCCAAGTACTTACCAGGTTCGCAAAAACCACCTCTTCGCTAACTGGAAAAGTGTGTTTTTTTGCGTCCAGAAGGTTTCCTTCTTAGGTTATTTGTGACTCCCTCTGATGTACAGATGGATCCGAGTAGGTTTCAGGCGCTCACGACTGGTTCGGCCTAACCATCTTAAGGCCCTACAACTTTTTTAGGTTTCGCTAACTATTATCGAACTTTATAAAGAGCTTTTCCGTGATCGCCAAACCCTCACGGATCTGCACCCGTAAAGGGTGTCTGATCCGAACAATTGGTCCCCTGCCGCTTACTCAGCGTTTGAAACTCTAAAAGACGGCATGCCGTCAGCCCCGGTTTTGGTTCCAAAACTGACCTCCTCCTCCTACTACTCTCTCTAACCGTTGTGGTTGTGTGGAGGTTGATTTGCCCTCTGAGGTGGAGTGAGGTGCCAGTGTTGTCCCTCAGGGTCTTTCCACTCTCACCAGACTTAGGCCCTGTGCATATTTCTCTAGAAAAATTTTTCTTCTTGTGAGAGGAATTATAATATTGGTAATCGAGAGCTCCTTGCCATTAATATGGCATTTGAAGTCTGGCGACACTTTTTGGAGGGAGCTCTTCATCCGATAACTGTGCTCACGGATCATAAGAACTAGTATATTTGGATACTGCTAAGCGCTTGAACTCACGTCAGGCTAGTGTGGGCTTGTTTTCCTTTCTCTCCTTTATTTTTTGTGGTCACCTACCGACCTGGGTCAAAAATGTGGTAAGTGCATGCTTGTCCGCCAGCTTCGGACTCCTAGCTTCCGAGGCGCCTGACAGTAATTTTTGTCTCCAGGGTTGGTGGGCAGCTGTCTCCTCCCCACCTCTCCTCTCAAAATTTTAGCAGGACAAAGATCTGCCCTAAAGACCCTTCCGGAAGGCAATTATTTGTTCCTCCTCTCTTGTCGTTTGCGAGAGTGTTGGAGGAGAACGCATTGCTCGGTTTGGCTGGTTCATCCCGGGAATGCGGAGTACCTTGGATCTCTTAAAAAGATTTACTGGTGGCCTCACATGACTAGGATTGCACGCATTTGTCCAAGCCTGTCAGTCTGTGGCGCGAGAAAGACTCCCGGAGACGTCCTGAGGGTCCTCTCTTTTCTTCCTTCTTCCGCTTCCAGTTCCCAACCCAGGCCATGGTCCTATAAAACGTCTATGACTTCGTCACTGATCTGCCAGCAATCTCAAGGCTGTTCAGTGGTTTGGGTGGTATTGGACCGTTTCTCTAAAATGGGACCTTTGTTCCATTAAAAAAGTTGCCTTCAGCCTGAAGAATTGGCTGAATGGTTTTTAACAGAATTATTGTACGCCTCCATGGTATACCAGATGATATTGTTGTCAGATAGGGGCGTACAATTTGTTTCCTCCAAATTTTTGGCGAGCATTTTTGTTCTAGACCTGGAAGTTAATTTGTTTCGTTCTCGTGTCGGCTTTTCAAACCACCCCTGAGTCTAATGGTCGTCTGAGAGAATTAATCAGGAGATGATTCAATATCTGGCGACTCTTTGTCTCGGACCTTCAGGACCAGTGGGTGAAATTCCTTCCCTTGGCAGAATTTGCTATTAATAACCACTGTAGTTTTTCTTCGTCCACACAGGTATCGTCCTTTTTCTGCCATTATGGGTTTTCCAATCCACGTTTCCTCTTTTTCAGCTTTTTGGGGCGAGACGGGGGGGGGGGGGGGGCCGAACAGAAAAACCCAACGTACGGAAAAACGCGCATTTAAAGAAAAAATTGTCCATTGTCGCCCCCGGGAAAATTTCACTCCCTTCACCGGATTAGGCCGGGTATTCGAGGCAATCCAGAGGACCTTATAGCGCAGCAGCGCCACCTGGGGGACGTCGGAGGAAAACTGCTCTGATGAATCCCGGGCCGGACCCGAACCAGTGCAGAGAAAGCGCGCTGGTCGCGAACGGACCGGGTAGGAAATTTGCCCCATAGTATTGGCACCATAACACAATGCATACAATAGAACCCGCAGGGCACCGGAAGGAAGAGCATTACAATCCCGTGGGTGGCTCTGCTGCCTGGCGACGCGCTACCCAGTACCGCGCCATATCTGGCTTAAATGGGAAGACTGCGAGACGGACTTCCTATTCAAGCCTGCGCAATGAGCGAAGAACGCGCGCGCCAGAAAGGGGCGCGACAGAAAGCCAGCGCCCCCACCTTGGCGCAATGCGCAGACGCCCCTGCGCTGACGCCGAGGCAAACCAACAAGCGTCAATGACACCCGGCAAGTCCACTCCACCCTGAGGAACGCGGGTAAAGGCGGGGGAAACAGAATACCGTAAGCGGGGGGCGAGAACACAGGAATACTGCCAAGGTGATAAATAGCTGATATCAACGAAAACCCGACGTATTCGGAAAAACCGCCGCTTTTAAAAAAAAATTGTGTAGCGAAAATTTCACTCACCTTCATCCTGGATAGGCCGGTGTATTTCGAGGCATTCCAGCGGACTTCAGCGCAGCAGCGCCACCTGGTGGACGTCGGAGGAACTGCTTTGATGAATCCCGGCCGGACCCGAATCCAGTGCAGAGAACGCGCCGCTGGATCGCGAACGGACCGGGTAAGTAAATCTGCCCCATAGTATTAGGCACAATAACACACTGCCATACAATAGAACCAGCAGGGCACCGGAGGAGAGCACTTACAATTCCCGTGGGTAGGCTCTGCTGCCTGGCGAGCGCTACCCACGTACCGCGCCATATCTGCTTAAATGGGAAGACTTGCGAGACCGGACTTCCTATTCACGCATGCGCAATGAGCGACAGACCGCGCGCGCCAGAAAGGGGCGCGACAGAAAAGCCACGCCCCCACCTTGCGCATGCGCAGACCGCCCTGCGCGACGCCGAGGCAACGCAACAAGCGTCATGACACCCGGCAAGCTCAACTCCACCCCTGGAAAGCGTGGTAAGGCGGGGGAAACAGAATACAGTACAGCGGGGAACACAGGAATACTTGCCTAAGGTGATAATAGCTGATATCAGCATACAGCAAGCCAGACATCCTGTGCTGTGCAGTGACCCTGTAACACACTCGGGTTATGCAGCAAGCTGCCATCGGGCAGCGGTCCCAAGGGAATGGAGCACCCAAACCGTGGGACAGGGAGTCAACGCTCAACCAAACTTCTTGTTATCCACTTCCACAGAAGAAAAAACCACGTGTGTTCATTGGATCAGGGGTATTTTATAGGGATTCAGCCTGTCAATCTCTATTGCTAATTAATTGTTATCTTCTGTCCAATAGGGATGTGAGACCTACCCATTCAGTGCTGCCGTAGGACGACCAGTGAAATATACTATATGTGTGTGTTGTGTGGTGTGTTATATATAATATATATATATACTAACCATCACCAGCCACTTTATTATGGTAACACCTGTCCAACTGCTCGTTAACACTTAATTTCTAATCAGCCAATCACATGGCGCAACTCAGTGCATTTAGGCATGTAGACATGGTCACACACAATCTCCTGCATTTCAAACCGAGCATCAGTATGGGAAGAAGTGATTTGAGTGCCTTTTGAACTGGCATGGTTGTTGGTGCCAGAAGGCTGTGGTCTGAGTATTTCAGAAACTGGCTGTCTACTGGGATTTTCACGCACAACCCCATCTCTAGGGTTTACAGAGAATGGTTCGAAAAAAAAAAACATCCATGAGCGGCAGTTCTGTGGCGGAAAGGCCTTGTTGATGCCAGAGGTCAAGAGAGAATGGGATGACTAGTTCGAGCTGATAAAGGCCACAGTGACTCAATCGCCACCCTTTACAACCAAGGTAGGCAGAAGACATCTCTGAACGCACAGTACGTCCGACTTTGAGGCACGATGGGCTAACCACAGCAAATGACCACACCGGGATGCCACTCCTTTCACTAAAACAAGGAAACTAAGGCTACAATTGCACACTCCATCGAATTGACACTAAAGATTGGAAAAAACACGTTTGCCCCTGGTCTGATGACTCGATTCTCTGCTGTCGATATTCCGGTGGTAGGGTCAGAATTGTTGCGTCAACACCATGAGCACTGGACCACTCCTGCCTTTTATCAACGGTTCAGGCTGGTGGTGGTGGTGTCATGGTGTGGGGAAAATTTTCTTGTCACTCTTTGGGCCCCTTGGTACCAATTGAGCATTGTTGCAACGCCACAGCCCTACCTGAGTATTGTTGCTGACCATGCCCCTCCCTTTATGAGCACATGTACCCAACATCTGATGGCTACTTTCATCAGGATAATGCGCCATGTCATAAAGCTGGAATCATCTCAGACTGGTTTCTTGAACATGACAATGGTTCACACTGTACTCAAATGGCCTCCACATCCACCAGATCTCAATCCAATAAGCATCTTTGGGATGTTGTGGAACGGAAGATTCGCATCATGGATTGGTGGCAGCCGACAAATCTGCGGCAACTGGTGTGGCCATCATGTCAATATGGACCAAAATCTCTGAGGAATGCTTCCAGCACCTTGTTGATCTATGCCATGAAAATTGAGGCATTTCTGAAGGCAAAAGGGGGCCCAACCCGTTACTATAATGGTGACCTAATCAAATGGCCGTGATGTGTATATTATATTATTATATACAAATATCAAAAAAGACGGCAGCACCTCCCCCACAGGCTTGTGAAAAAAAAATGTGGTAGTTTATTCCAACATGTGCCAAGCACGTTTCAGCTCCTGGGCCTGGAGCCTTTCTCAAGCAAAGGTGTATAACAAAGTGAGTAAATATATCAGGTACCAAAGGAAGTGACATCATTTCAAATTCATCAGTGAATTACATCATATCACGATTATCATATACGGAAACATAATACATATTATATTAGTATCTGATTGTACTGAGGCATAAATAAAGTGCATATGTGCTATACGTTATAGGATCAGGTGCTCACCATGGGATCAGTTAGGCGAGCTAACGAAAATCGGCGTCAACAACGCTCTACTGTCACTGCGCATTGCTCAGGTATCATGACATTTTTCGCGAAGTGAGGAATACTGGTGAAAATAGGATCACATGATCTTGACGTCGCCGCGCCTCCCTGCCCCAACAAGGACAATTCGGCCAAAGACGCCATCCTTGGAGAATGGGAAGACTACCAGTGGAGATATAGGTGAAATTATCCTAGAGAATCCCCAGGTTCATCGTTCCAATGAGATCAAAGGTGTAGGTGCCTAACAAACGCTTACACCATGTATGGTCAGCAATATGTTTGGCAGCACGCTGATTTCCGGGTAACCCTTCGTGAACCGAAGTCCAACAGGTGCCCAGTGCTGGTCAGCTCTCTACTCCCCGCATACGGTCTCATATATGGAACATTCTGTACCTTATGAATAGTAGTGTCCCCATTAAAAAGCGGAGTCCCCAGTAGTGAATAAAGTTAATCAGCATAATGTCAGTTTCGCTAGGGAGATTGCTGGGACTTCTGGTTCTTCTGGTGGTACCATGCAGCGTTCTCCGACCCTCGCCCGGCCGGATCCGCGCAAACTCCACCTCTTCGTCCTGGGCACGGCTGCTAAGATCCTCGCGCTGTCTAGATTTGCTGGGACTTTGAACCTCTGCTTGGTGCCTGGTTGTTTCTGCACTAATGAGGGGTTAATTCCCGATGCTGTCCACACCTATCAGTTCTGGAAGGTGGAGTTCTGGCTGCATAATTGCAGCTTCACTAGTCACCAGTGCCAGTGTTTTGAAAATCCCTTTTCTCTCCATCTCCACTCGCTGCTCTAGGTTGTATTGCTCAGTATCTTTATCGTATTGTTGTTACCTCTGCTAGTTTTTTGACTTTGACTCTTTGCTTACTGATTTTGCTAGGACGTTACCCTCTCGTTGTGATTCCGGCTTGTTTACCATTCTTTTTGTGTTTTATGTTGTCAGTCTGTTTTGTGTTTCCTTCCCACACTTTTCCAGCGTATCTTGAATCTTCAAGTAGTCGCCCCACCCGGTTTACGCGTGGGGGCTATAGGAAGGGGGACAGAGGTTTTGGGGCAAGCTCAGGGCTCACTATCCCCTGTCTTTTGTGTCCAATCTTAACAGAAACACGGCCACACTATTCTGCTGCATCCTGTATCCGACCTGCTACATTCTCTCCTCTATGGAGCCTTTGTCAGCGGTGGTCACTCAAGGTCCAGACCCTAAACCTCAGTTTTGTTCAGGAGTCTAGCCTCCCGTCTCCAAATTCAGTAATCTATGCGTCCGCGGCAGACATCACCGCAGAGATCCACTGCCACCCACACCTGAACCTAAGGTTCCTCTCCCTGACGTGTTTTTTTGGTGACCGTAAGAATTTTTTTTCATTTCGGGGGGCTGTAAACTTTATTTTTTCCCTTACGACGTCCTCGTTCATCGGGCACAGAATTTCAAGGGTGGGCGTGGTAATTCCTTTCCCTGCTGCGTGGGGATCCCAAAATTGGGCCTTTTCTCTCAACCACCTGAACTCTCCATCCCGTTCTTTCTCTTTGACGCTTTTTTTTTCTGCTTTAGGCCAGATTTATGACAACCTGACCGCCGAGCACTTGCAGTTTTCCACCTTAGATCTCTGTGTCAGGGAAAACGGACAGCAGAAATTATTGTGCCCAGTTTTCAGACAGTATGTGACTGACTCGCAATGGAATGACTGCGCCCTAAAAGAAAACCAATTTATGTCCGGACTGTCAGACCGAGTACAGGACTTAGTCTTAGCTTATGCCGAGCCTCAGACAATTAGATGATGCTATGGACTCTGGTCATCCGAGTTGATCGTCGCCTAAGATTCCCAGGCGATCACCTCGGGTGTCCTCTGACTGTCAGCCCAGCGGCCAGTCTGTCTCCAGTAGTCCCAATTGGAATCCTGGAGCTGGATAGCATCTCTCCTGCACAGCCGGAAGCAACATCGACTGAGACGTCATCTTTTGTTTCTACTGTGGAAGTCCTGATCATCTGGTCAACACCTGTTCCAATGAGGCATCAGCATGGAAAACTTCCGCTCCTAAGCAGTAGTCGGGGGGACTGCTTAGGAGCTCATGTACTCCCAATTGTGTCTAGAATGTATTTACCTTGTACATTTAAGTTTTCAGTCCTGTTTCCTCCTGCACTGGTCGCGCCTTTTTGGATTCAGGTGCTGCGTGCTATTAAAATCGATTATAAGTTTGTCTCTCAGTTTTTGCATTTCATTGATTCCATTGTCCACTCCATCCCAGAATGTCGGGTGCGGATTTGAACCCCTCTTCCACAGGCAGGGTTGATCAATTCAAACCCCCAGATAAAGCTTATGTAGTAGAGCATGCATGAAGAATGGTGTTCTTCTCTATTATGGAAAACTTGTCGTGAAAATGTTCCATTCTTGTCAACCCTGGCTCCGGATACATAATCCCGGTAATTAATTGGGAAACCTGGAGCTGGTGTCATTGGGTCCCACTGTAGAATCACCTGTCCAAGTTTCATTAATGTACAGTAGTAGCGGAAGAGGTCAGAGTCTTCCAGGTTTTCTCTCTGATTACTCAGATGTGTTTTCAAAACCCTTTGTCCCAAGTCCTTTCCTCCCACAGGGAGTTTGATTGTAAATTGGACCTTCCTTCCTGATGCTAGATTGCCAAAGGGTCGTATATATAACCTGTCAGTACCAACGGTGAGTTCCTGAAGATGTTTATTGATGAAGTTTGGCAATCGGACATATCCTCCCCTCTGAGTCCGCCCACTGGGGCCGGGTTCTTTTTTGTTGAGAAAAAGATGGTGTTCTACGGCCGTGTATTGATTATCGAGATATTAATAAGATAACGGTAAACAAACTCAGGTCCTCTCCCCTTGATCCCGGATCTCTTAATCAGGTTTCTGGGGCCCAAGTTTTCTCTAAATTATATCCAGAGGGGCTTAAACCTGATTCGGATCCGAAAGGGGATGAGTGGAAAACCGCATTTAATACACCATTTGGGGCACTTTGAATACCTGTGTTATGGCCCTTTGGTTTGAGTAATGCCCCAGCGGTTTTTTCAAGGGTTTATGAACTCCATCTTTCATGATTACAATCGTGTTGTATGGTGGTATATCTAGCTACGATATTTTGATTTTCTCCTCCTGATATGGTTTCTCACCACAACATCGCCGCCAGAGTACTTACCAGGTTGCGCAAAAACCACCTCTTCGCAAGCTGGAAAAGTTGTGTTTTTTTGCGTCCAGAAGGTTTCCTTCTTAGGTTATGTTGTGACTCCCTCTATGTACAGATGGATCCGTAGTAGGTCAGGCGCTCACGGACTGGGTCGGCCTACCAATCTAAGGCCCTACAACGTTTTTTAGGTTTCGCAACTATTATCGGAAACTTTATAAAGAGCTTTTCCGTGATCGCCAAACCCTCACGGATCTCACCCTTAAGGGTGCTGATCCGAACAATTGTGTCCCCTGCCGCTTACTCAGCGCGTTTGAAACCTAAAAGCGGCATTCTCGTCCGCCCCGGTTTTGGTTCAACTGACCTCTCTCTACCGTTTGTTGTGGAGGTTGATGCCTCTGAGGTAGGAGTAGTGCAGTGTTGTCTCAGGGTCTTCCACTCTCACCAGACTTAGGCCTGTGCATATTTCTCTAGAAAATTTTCTTCTGTGAGAGGAATTAGGATATGGTAATCCGATAGCTCCTTGCCATTAAGTGTGCATTTGAAGTCTGCGCGACACTTTTTGGAGGGGCTCTTCATCCGATAACTGTGCTCACGGATCATAAGAACTTAGTATATTTGGATACTGCTAAGCGCTTGACACTCACGTCAGGCTAGGTGGGCTTGTTTTCTCTAGCTTCTATTTTGGTGTCACCTACCGACCTGGGTCAAACATGTGAAGGCTGTGCCTTGGTCCCGCAGCTTCGGACTCCTGAGCTTCCGAGCTGCTGACAGTAATATTTTGTCTCCAGGGGTTGTGCGTCTGTGCACTCTCCTCCCCCCCTCCTCCTCTCAAAATTTTAGCAGGACAAGATCTGCACCTAAAGAGACCTTCCGGAAGGCAATTATTGTTCCTCCCTCTTGTCGTTTGAGAGTGTTGGAGGAGACGCATTGCTCGGTATGGCTGTCATCCCGGGAATGCGGAGTACCTTGGATCTCTTAAAAAGAGTTACTGGTGGCCTCACATGACTAAGGATTGCACCATTTGTCCAAGCCCTGTCAGGTCTGTGCGCGAGGAAGACTCCCGGAGACGTCCGAGGTCCTCTTCTTCCGCTTCCAGTTCCCACCCAGGCCATGTCATAACGTTCTCTGGACTTCGTCACTGATCTGCCACCATCTCAAGGCTGTTCAGTGGTTTGGTGTGGTAGTGGACCGTTTCTCTAAAATGGGACCTTTGTTCCATTAAAAAAGTTGCCTTCAGCTGAAGAATTGGCTGAATTGTTTAACAGAATATTGTACCGCTCCATGGTAACCAGATGATATTGTGTCAGATAGGGGCGTACAATTTGTTTCCAAATTTTGGCGAGCATTTGTTTCTAGACCTGAAGTTATTTGTCGTTCTCTGTCGGCGTTTCATCACCCTGAGTCTAATGGTCTCTGAGAGAATTATCAGGAGATGATTCAATATCTGGCGACTCTTTGTCTCGGACTCAGGACCAGTGGGTGAAATTCCTTCCGTGGCAGAATTTGCTATTAATAACCACTGTAGTTCGTTCCCACAGTCTCCTTCTCCGTTTTTCTGCAATTATGGTTTTCATCCAGTTTTCTCTTTTCATCTCGTTGCCTGTCTCTATTCTCGACGCGGAAGCTGATTACATCCAATGTTGCGCTCGCTCTGGTCACCAATTCGAATATTCAGAGGGCACACAAAATTCTATTGTCCAACACTGAAGAAGCGCACTAAATCTGATACGTTTTGGTGGTGGGGATAATGTGTGGTTATCAACAAAAAACCCTTAAATTGAAGTCCCACTCTTTGAGTTTTGTGCGCCCAGGTTTGTGGTCCGTTTGTTTGTTACTCATATTGTTACCAAACCCGGTTTTTCCTCCCTTCAAGATTACAAACTTCCAGCAGGGTCTGCGGGTCCATAACACCTTCCATAAGAGTCTTCTGAAGCGCTATGTTGAGCCTGTTTTGCCTCTTTCTGACCCTCCTTCTCCATCTATTGTGGAGGGGAATCTGGAATTTGAGGTGGAAAAGGTGGTGAATTCCAGATGGGTAGGTAACTCCCTGCAGTAACTGGTCCATTGGAAAGGTTTTGGTCCTGAGGATAGGTCTTGGGTTCCGGCTAGAGATGTTCATGCTCCACGGTTACTCAGGTTATTTCATCAGACCTACCCTCAGAAGCCATCTTTAAGATCTAGGGGTCCGAAGGCCCCCCGTCAGGGGGGGGGTACTGTCAGGTTCGCTAGGGAGATTGCTGGGACTTCTGGTTCTTCTGGTGGTACCAGCAGCGTTCTCCGAACCCCGGCGCGTATCCGCGCAAACTCCACCTCTCGTCCTGGGCAGCGGCTGCTAAGATCTCGCGCTGTCTAGGAGTTGCTGGGACTTTGAACCTCTGCTTGGTGCCTGGTTGTTTCTGCACTATGAGGGGTTAATTCCCAGATGCTGTCCAGCACCTATCAGGTTCTGGAGGTGGAGTTCTGGCTGCATAAATTGCAGCTTCACTAGTCACCAGTGCCAGTGTTTGAAAATCCCTTTCTCCACTCGCTGCTCTAGGTTGTATTGCTCAGTATCTTTATCTGTATTGTTGTTACCTCCGGCTAGTTTTTGACTTTGACTCTTTGCTTACTGATTTTGCTATTGACGTACCCTCTCGTTGTGATTCCGGCTTGTTTACCATTCTTTTGTGTTTTATGTTGTCAGTCTGTTTGTGTTTTCCTTCCCACACTTATTCCAGCGTATCTCGAAGTCTTCAAGTAGTCGCCCCACGGTTTAGCGTGGGGGGGCTATAGGAAGGGACAGAGGTTGGGGCAAGCTCAGGGCTCACTATCCCCTGTCTTTTGTGTACCAATCTTAACACATAATTCCTGATCCTAGTGGTGATTGTGGTAATTTTGTGGTGACCACTTCTCCAGAGTGAGTATCTGTGCTGTGATTATGACATCTATAAAAGAAGAAAATAAAATGCATTAATTGGCTTGACTTATATATAAAACATCACAACAAATATGTTTTCATTAAACATCTACACCACTGCTTCTCAGATGTCAGTAGGTACCGGTCCTGTCACTCTAAGGCAACCGCCCATTCCTAGGTCACATCTATGGTCCTGAATTCAATATTCAAACCCTTGGGTTTTAAAGTTTCCAGTCTATAAATCCATTCTAGTTCCTTGCGACGTAGAGTGCGGATTCTGTCGCCCCCCAGTCTGTGTGGAGGGACATGGTCAATTATGCGCATTCTTAAGTCAAATTCTCTATGCTTTGCCTCAACAAAATGCTTAAAGACAGGTAAATCTGACCTCTTGTCCCTAATGGATTGCCGGTGGTTATTTAGTCTCAATTTGAGCTCTGTACTTGTCTCACCAACGTACCACAACCCACAGGGACATTCCAGTAAGTAAATGACGTACGAGGAACTACATGTGAGGTAGTGTCTTATGGTATATGTTTTTTCTGTACGTCTGTCTGTGAACTTATCGCCTTTTATAAGAGTTTTGCAATTGACACAGTTGAGACATGGAAAGCATCCCTTTCTACCTCTACATAGGAATGTCTGTTGGGATTTCTTTTCAGGACCTAAATCTGATCTGACTAGCTCGTCTTTCCGATTCTTGACCCTTCTGTATGAAAAGAGGGGAGGGGTCTGGAACAGGGATGGTTGTTTCAACCCATTCTTTAGGATAGACCAGTGTTTCCTAATAATGCTCGAGATAGCATTACTTGATTCCGTGTAGGTAGAGACAAAGGTCAGTCTGTCCCTGTTATCCCTACACGGTGTCTTCTTCAATATTTCATGTTTGTCTTTAGCCATAACCCTCTCTCTGTGTTGTGTCAAAATGTGAGGAGGGTATCCCCTATTGCGGAATGTGGCCTCCATGGTGTCTAAGCTCTTTTGTAGGGGGGATTCACCATCAACAATCCTCCTCACCCGTAGCATCTGGCTATAGGGAAGGGATCTAATCATCCGTCTGGGATGGCAGCTCTCAAACCTGAGTAGGTTGTTCCTATCCGTTGATTTTACAAATAGGTCAGTATCCATCTGATTTCCCTTTAATCGTACTGTCACGTCAAGGAATTGCATTTCCGTTCTGGACCAGACGTATGTAATTTTGACAGTGGGGTCAATGGAGTTTAAAAAGTCAAAGAATGTTCTCAGTCCTTCCTCCTCGAATGTCCACAACACAAACACATCATCTATGTATCGCCACCATTTGAGGATGTGTACAAAGTGGCGTGATACATAGATGTAGTGATCCTCCAGATAACGCATCTATATACGTCACAATCATGTGATCCCTATTTTCCCAGTATTCCTCACTTCGAAAATGTCATGTGACCCTGAGCATGCGCAGTAGCATTGTTTGGACGCCGATTTTTGCTTACTCTGCCCTTACTGATTCCATGGTGAGCACCTGATCCTCATAACTGTATAGCACATATGCACTTTATTTATGCCTCAGTACACTAGATACTAATTATAATATGTATTATGTTTCCGTATATGATAATCGTGATATTGATGTAATTCACTGATGTAATTTTGAAATGATGTCACTTCCTTTGTACTCTGTATATATTTTACTCACTTTGTATACACCTTTGCTTGAGAAAGGCTCCAGGCCATGGGAGCCGAAACGTAGCTTGGCACATGTTGGAATAAACTACCACATTTTTTTTTCACAAGCCTGTGGAGTGCTGCCGTCTTTTTTGATATTAAGTATTGTGGGACCTTTCATCCTGGCCCCTGGATGTGCACCCATACCTGACTCTCTGAGTGCATGCGACTACCTTTATTGTGTGTGTGTATTGTAATGGGATTAGCTCTGGGATCGCCGTCTCCTGGGATAGACGGGCACTTTTTGGCACAACGCAGTCACAGTTCACTCCAGACAAGTTGGGTGCAACTGGCCTCAACCAGTTTTATTAACTTCAAGCAGGAAAAATAATACAGAAATAAAATCCTAGGCCGTCTGGCCACTAACTATACAATACAGTAGTTTCCTCACTACCAAGAAACTGTACCTACTGTACAGCTTCCCAACCACAGCATACAGCAATTGGCAACTCACATAAGGTTTTTCCCAGGAGCAGCCCTACCAAGCCCTACACTCCAAACTGCAGCAGCCAGGTCTTCCAGACCAGGTTTTGGCTCCCTAGATAGTAGATAGTGTAGGACAGAAACCTAGGGGAAACATACACACCATTTAACACTTTTCCCCTGGTCCTGTCACAGTGTATATATATATATGTGTGTATATATATATATGTGTGTGTTATACAGCCTGTCCCCCTGTATATAGCCAAACAGCCCCCAGTATACAGCCTGCCCCCTGTATATATCCATAAAGCCCCCTCTTCCCGCAGCTCAACCCCAGTATACAGCCTGCCAGCCCCCCTCACTATATACAGCTAGCCAGCCCCCATGAAGTATACAGACTGCCCAGCCCCCATATATACAGCCTGCCCCCGTGTATACAGCCAGTGCAGCCCCCGTGTATACAGCCTGCCCAGCCCCCGTGTATACAGCCTAGCCAGCTTCCGTGTATACAGCCTGCCAGTCGGAAAAAAACAAACCATGAACTCACCTTTCCTGGCGTTCCCCCGAAGCTCCGGTGCTTCATCCACTCCGTCCAGCAGTGACAGCTCAGTGAGCGCTGGCGGCTCACAGACTGTGACATCAGCGCGGCGTCACGGTCTGTGCGACGCCGGCACACACGAAGCTGTCACCGCGGGACGGAGTGGATGAAGCACCAGAGAGCTTCGGGGAACGCCAGGAAAGGTGAGTTTTTGGTTTGTTTTTTTCCAACCGGTCCCTCCAGCCCCGGACCGGCCCCAGACTGAGCAGCCCACCTGGAAAAATCCCGGTGGGTCATATGGCCAGTCCGCCCCTGCATGAGGGGAAAAAAAACAACTTCGTTCCCACAAATCAGCATAAACTTCGGCTTTGTGACGAATCAAATTTTTGTTGAAATTCTAACCGAAGTTAGAATCATTAGAATCGCCCATCTCTACTTGCAACACAATTTGAATTTTAAATCCTGCGCTGATAACACGGAAATCGTCGGGAAACCCGATAAAATTAGGTCCACGGACCCTTAGTAAATGAGCCCCATTGTATGGTGGTTGCATTTCATGACCCACACACTGTCCCAGCTACAGAAGGAGGATGAAATACACTGAAGCAGGTACAGCAGGTTGAGATAATTTGCAGTTAAAAGAAAGATATTCTGCAGCAAGTACACGAGGAAGGCAATTTTATTTTTTTTATATTTATTTTAATTTTATTTTTTCTACTTTTTCTTTTTTCTCTTTGTTTCTTGCTTTCTTCCTTTTCATGGTGATAGTTGAGGATGGATGCTCTGCAGCAGCTATAGAATGAGGTTGACAGACATTGCAGCACTACAGATGGTTGAGATGCTTTGTCGCTAGTTGAGAGTAAGATACTCTGCAGCAAGTACTAGAGAAAAGATTTCTTTTCTTATTTGCTCTTTATTTTTATGCTCTTATTCTTTCTTTTGTCCTTCTTTTTTACTATCTATGCAGTTCGAGAAACATTGTATGGTGGTCGCATTTCATGAACCAAGCCCTACTCCAGCTGCAGGAGGAGGATGGCATAGTCTGCAGCAGGTACAGGAGGTTGTGATGTTTTGTAGTTGAAAGTAATATACTCTGCAACAAGTACATGAGGAAGCCTATTGTTCTTTTAATTTTCTACTATTGTTTTTTTCTTCTTTTCTTTATTTTCTAAGCCACTGCAACATTGTATGGTGGTATTTCATGGACCTTACACAGTCCTATTTATTCAATGTGAAAAAGGATCAAATTACACACACAAGGTGTCGATTCAGCTCACCCCTTCCTGTTGCTCCGTCTCTGATACTGTGCAGGTGCTCGTGGATCAGTGTGAAGGCTGGAACACGAAGATGTAGTGGAAAGATTATCCTAGAACTTGCTCCACAGACTTGCAAGACATACGTAGTAAAGATTCTCTTTTATTGAATACACAAAATAAAACTGAGAACACGTATCCAAAGAGTCCAATACACAGACCTACGCGTTTCGGCGGTCACGCCTTATTCATGTAGACCATGATCAAGGCATGACCGCCGAAACGCGTAGGTCTATGTATCTTTACCAAGTATGTCTTGCAAGTCTGTGGAGCAAGTGCCGGGATAATCTTTCCATTACACAGTCCTAGGTACAGGAGGAGGTTGAGATGCTCTATAGCTATTTGAGGATATATGGTCTGCAGCAGCTACAGAATGACATTGACATATGCTGCAGCAGGCACAAATGGTTGAGATTCTCTGCAGTTAGTCGAGGATAGATGCTCTGCAGCAGCTATAGGATGACATATGCTGCAGCAGGCTCAGATGTTTGAGATGATATAGTGGTTAGGTGAGGGTAGATGCTTTGTAGCAATTACAAGTTGAGGTGGACAGAATATGTTTTTTCTCTTTCTTTTTATTTCATCTTTCTATTTATCACTCAGTTTAAGAAATATTGTGTGATGGTTATATCGATCAAACACTGCCCTAGGTATAGGAGGAGGTTTAGATGTGTTGTAACTTATTGAGGGTGGACACTGCAGAAGTTACAAATTCAGGGTGACATACTCTGCACCACGCACAGTAGGTTGAGCTGCTTTTTTATGTAGGTGAATGTAAAATGCTCTGTAGTAGGGACACAAGGTAGAATTTCTCTCTTTTTCTTTTAGTTCTTTATTTTCTCAGTCCATGAAACATTACTACATAATATCATAATTACAGAACCCTCCGCGCTTCATAAGAATTTGAGTAAAAACGTCATAACATAGGTGTGAATAATGGAGGATGGTGTGAAAAAAAAACTTTATTCCAGAACATGTGTGTGTTTTTGGTGTTACATTTAACTTTATGGACACATTCTGGGTCGCAGTGTTGATATATAATAGTGACAGTAGGTGAAGAGGATCAAATGTTCATCTTATCAGTCAATTTTCGCAAAAAAAAACCTCACGAAATAAAAGGCAATAAGAGAGAAAGTATGTACTTAGATATATCTGCATAGAGAATGGTTAAAAACATGAATATAGTTTATATTACCTTTCTCAAAATGTAGTAACATATAAAGTGAATATTTCCATTATCTGTGAGGTGCAGCAGCTCCTGTGTGCAGCAAATTCTCCCTGTAGCTGAGAATATGGAGGGGGCTACAATTCAGGTGGCTGTATCTCTGGCTCTGTGACACATAGAACCTCATAGACACATAGGGGCAGATTTATCAAGCTGTCTGAAAGTCAGAATATTTCTAGTTACCCATGGCAACCAATCACAGCTCCCCTTTAAAATATTCGTGAGCACTGGTAAAATGAAAGCTGAACTGTGATTGGTTGCCATGGGCAACTCGACATATTCTGACTTTCAGACAGCTTGATAAATCTGCCCCTTAGAGTCTCCTCATTTGTATTAATCTAAATTTGTGTTTCTAAGTGAGATATTAACAGTTAAATGGCCGCCGCGAGTGATTTTTATATATAAAAATGGCACCTGATATTCTCACTTTAAACCTGAATATCTTTGGATCCATAACACCTAGAAACAAAATTCAAGATCCATTTGAAAGAAGAGATTCTCCTCTGCCCACTCTACCCATAGTGCCAGCCCTGGCTTTAATTTTTCGTTGGCACCTCGCAATAAATAAGGGGGGTTTTGTGTTGCAGTTTGTGCACTCGGCCATTAAAGGGTTCGCCATCACTGCCCTATGGAATGCCCACTCTGTGTGTAATAAACTAGAATCTGTTCACCACATCTTTCTTTCTAAATCCTTTGACCTGCAGGCCATCATGAAAACATGGATCCAGCAGAATGACTCCACCTCCCTTGCGGCATTGTCTTATGGGGGCTTACACTTTTTCACTGCTCCAGACCTGAGAATAGGCAGGGAGGAGGAGGAATACTCTCTCCATATTGCACCTTCCAGGTCATTCCTCCTGTACCCTCTCGCACTCTCCCATCTTTTGAGGTTCACACCCTCAGACTTTTCCACCCATTCTCTCTTCGAGTGGCTGTAGTATACCGTCCTCCTGGCTCCCCCTAACTTTCCTTGACCACTTTGCCTCGGCTCTCTCACTTTCTATCCTGTGACATTCCAACCATAATCATGGGAGGCTTCAACATCCCTATTAACACGCCCATTTCCCCGCCTGCCTCTCAGTTCATAGCACTAACTACTTCTCTAGGTCTTTCCCAACTCTGCGATTCCCCCTTTCATAATGAGGGAAACATCCTTGATTTGGTATTCTCCCAACTATCTTCAATATCTTTTTCTACCAATTCTTTCTTTCAACTTTCAGGCCATAACCTTCTTTTACTTTCAATAGTCCTTCTCATTCTCAGAATCCTTCCACCCATCATTCATAGCGGAACCCACGTACAATAGATATTCACCAACTCACAGAAAACTTAGTCTGCACTGTCCCCCATCTCCTCTTTCACCTGTCCTACTAACTACTATAATCACACTGGCACAAGTGCGCTAGATGAGATGGCACCACTCACTATCCGAAATTATCAACACACACGCAGGCAACCTTGGCACACCAAATAAACTTGTTTCCTTCAGCAGTGCTCCAGGATTGCCGAACGTCTGTGGAGAAAATCGCACACAACTGCAGACTTTTTACACTTCAAATTTATGCTAAAAACTTATAACTCTGCCCTTCACCTTGCTAAACAGGTGTATTTTACTAATCTCATATCCTCTCTCTCTAACAACCCCAAAGGCTCTTTGATACTCTTCACTCCTTACTAACACCAAACCTGTCACAGACCTTGGGGCTGCAGATCTGGCCACCTACTTTAAAGACAAAATTGATTGCATTCGGCAGGAAATAATTGCTCAATCCACTCACTCCACTAATCTCCTTCCCTCTGGTACCTTACCTTGTTCACCCTCTTCCTTTGAGCCAGCCCTTTCCTACCACTCATGCAGGCTTCTCTGCAGTATTTTTCACCTTGGACCCTGTAAATAAGATGGCGGCTGATGGCTGGTTCAAGCAGCAGAGTTTTTATTTATTAAATTATTTATTAAATTATTTTATATTGTTCCCTTATAAAGAATGGATGGACCATTATACAAGCTCTTTTACCTCTCGTGTCACCCCCTCATCCTCATAGTCTTGTAAGCTCTTGTGAGCAGGGCCCTCACTCCTATTGTTCCATATGACTGTTTGTTCTTTGTAATGTAATATTATATTTGTGTATGTCCCCTATGATTTATAAAGCACTACGGAATTTGATGGCGCTATATAAATAAAGATTCTTCTTATTATTAAAGTAGAAGCAGTAGTAAAGAGCATCTACCTTCTCTCCAGGGTCTTTGTCTCTGACAGAAGCAGACCCACTCCTGTGATCCGCACAAAAGTGGGAGAGACTTCAGCAATGCTGAAAGATGTCACTGCAGACTCGGACCTCGCAGCACCCGACGTCTAAAGTCAGTAGGGGACGAGTAAAATGAGAAATAGAAGAGATGGGACAACTCCTTTAAAGGAGTTAGAAAGTCACTATAAATATCATTAAATGCATAAGTAATAGCTAGTACTTTTTGTCAAGCATATAACTATTTTCATCTTTTCATAGAAAGTATTGTTGTACTGTAAATTTCCACTACAAAAAAAACTACTAAAAGAAAATTCCCCAAACACTGAACTTAATGAACCTGATATAGATCATAGTCAACTTTAAGGTCACCAAAAGCTTGGGTTAATTTTGTAGTTTCCTAAAGTGATATAGAATAGGATGTAATGTGGGCTACGTAATAACTTGATCACACGGAGAGGAATAAGCGTGTTTTTTCTTTACAACTTTTGACACCAAGTAGGATGGGTTTCTAGTGGTAAAAATGAAAGAAAAAAGAATACTGTGTACTTCCCCTCCTGATGCTGGTACAGAGCCACAGAAGTCAGCTGACTATCTCTTACTTCGTTCTACAGTTCACTGACCTTTCTTAATCAAAAGATTCATGTAGAACTCTGCAAATTGTAAGGAAAACCCTCATTATTAAATATCACTAAGATAAAAGTACATGAACTGTCACATACGTATGGTAGGGTTTCCCCCAGACTTGTGTCTAAAACTTTCAAGTGGAAAAAAATGTATTTTAAATAACATTCTAATTTTAATAATGGCTACAAAGTACAAATCTTGACAACTATATTTTTTTATGAAGGTTTGAATTACTGCCGGCAACTCTATGTTTTAACTCTGAAATCTACCAACAAAATCCAGCGTGATAAACCAGGGACAATAGATCCAGGCACTGTGACTGTGATAATCTGCTTTTACTTGTTATCTATGTCCTGCTTCCTCAACACTTGTGCATTGAACAGGATTTTGATGGTAGATTGCCTTTTACGCCCACCGTGCGTAAATGGCAAGCAGTACAAGTCTTCACAGTGGGGCTCATTTACTAAGGGTCGCGGATCGCACTTTTGTTGGACTGTTCACCATTTTCGGGGATTGCAAGGCTTGGACAGGTATTTAACCAGTGTCTGCACTGGGATTATGTCACACGCAATAGTTTTTTGGTGCAGCTGCACTGGCTTCCATGCAACACAAATTGGAGGGCGTGCCGTTGGATGATCCGACTGATCCGGACTGAGCACAGAATTTAGCTTTCAAATTGTGTCACAAGCTAGTGCACTTACATACACCGGGAAGAAGAAGGTGAACTCTGCCAGACCTGAACGGGGAAGTGACACATTCAGGCGCACGATCTTAGTGAATTGCGGCACAGTGCATTATCGTCGGACAATAAACTTTTGGTGAACTCCAGCGAATGGGTTAGTAAATGATGTTTCTGGTATAAACTAAGCCAAATAATACGAGATATAAAGTTAGCCTATGCTAGACTTATCATCCAGCATCAGGCATTTTGATAAATCTTGTACAGCATAAGTCTAGTCTAACTCTACTCTGATCTACATTCTATTTTATAAATCTGCCACAGTCTGCTGTGAATTGTGTATCACAAGATGTAGGATATAAATGCTAAATCTTAGGTCTCAGATTACATTGAAGTTCTATGCATGGGGCAGGTAAAAAATTAATGCAGCAGAGTCTTCTCCCAAGAAACCCTGCAATAGCAAAGTCAAGCCACTACAGGCGGTCCCCTACTTAAGGACACCCGACTTACAGACAACCCATAGTTACAGACAGACCCCTCTTACCTCTGGTGAAGCTTTATGTATGCTTTACTATAGTCCCAGACTGCAATGATCAGCTGTAATGTGCCTGTAATGAAGCTTTATTGATAATCCTTGGTCCAATTACAGCAAAAAATGTTTAAACTCCAATTGTCACTGGGGCCAAAATTTTTAATGTCTGGATCTACAATTATAAAATATACAGTTTCGACTTACATACAAATTCAACTTAAGAACAAACCTCCGGACCCTATCTTGTACGTGACCCGGGGACTGCCTGTACACTGTCCCACTCTGTTTATGGCTCTGTACACTATACAGGAAAGAAGTATAGGACCCCAGTGATCTCCATTAAATAACTTACACATTTTTAAATGTAATAATAAAAAAGATATAATTTAATAATAAAAATAATTATTATCGCTGCTTTTCATAAAAGACCACAAAATAAACAAATTTGTTATGAAATGCATTTTATGGTGCATGAGCATTACTTAAAAAATCTAGGTATCTACATAGTCAAAAGCACCGGAATAATTCAGAAAACAGATTTACTTATTAGCAGGATGTGTACATTAAAATTTAACTTTTATTCTTTATCAAGTAAAATATTCCCAAAGGGTAAGGTGCAATATCAGCTCGCCAGTCACCAGAACTGGGTAGATAGAAACCACAACAAAACTTAAATCATTAAATATGTTTCATTAGTTCAAATGTAACCATAAACAAAATATTGATTACTGGCTTACAATAGGGGCCAGCACGAGAATAATTAAATTGGATCTCACCAGTCTTGAGCATGATGGTTCTTGATCCAGGGAGACATTCCAGGAACGTAGGGCCTAGTAATCCCTACACTTGTATAATCACCTGGTGTCCCCGTTGCTCCTGTCCTAACAAGGATAGTCCCAAAGCTGTCCCTAATAGCAGCTATTAATCCCTACTTACTGAATGTTATAAGCTCCCTACGCGTTTCATGTACCATAGGATGCAATCATCAGGGGATTGATTAAATCATTGGTCCCCATCTGCTGCTGTAGCTGTTCATGCTGTACTGAGCTAGATAGGGATCTGAGAGGGAATAAGCACGAGCTGTGGCTCATGTGCTGGTTAAGAAAGAGTATGCAAGAATATAGACAGGCAGTGGCCCCTATATTCACTCGCGGTCCAGTGTGGTGACTAGACTGTGTGGCGGGGGTGCCATGATTAGTGTGTCACCGTATTTAAGCTAGAATCAACACTAATACGGGTCAGTCGTTGGCCGGATCGCGATCTCGTCATCAAGTGGGAGGAGTCACCTTGTGGCTGGACTCCGTGAGAGGGGGCTGTACTTCCCCATGATGTCACAGGAAGCCCGCCTATCACGCTCCCTTCCATGCTAATGGGCGTTACTACAGGTGTGTCCTTACAGCAAAAGAGGGAGAGGGGGCGTGCTGTTTACTATCACCATGGAGATTGTATTGCATTATCCGGCTCTTTGTTCACTGAGTGTCTTATGCCACGTAATGCCTCTACAAGCTCATTGTTTAAGCTGTCCATGGATCGTAACAGGTATAGAGATTGACATATAAAATTGATTTTTAGCTGATAATATACCACAGAGAAGGCTATGCATAGAGGACAATAGGTTATTCAAAAGAGCGTTAACAGATAAGTCCTCGATCAGAGAAATAAGATATATACAAAGCTCTTATGCTATCCTTCTAAGAGCTGTGGAACAATTAGAGCCTATGAATTGTGCCACATATTTATTTAAGACGGAGAGCAATTCAGTTCAGAGAATTTACAAGAAACACCCAAAGTTTTGCATCTCATTCAATCCCTTTGGGGCTACTGTGTCTAACAGGAAGATCCACCTAGTCTCCTGTTGCAGGACCAATTTGTCCCAGTTGCCTCCCCTTGGAGGTCTTTTGATCAGTTGAATACCATGGAAGCGAATTTTATCTGCATCACCACTGTGGACCGTGTTCACATGGCGGGCTAGCGGTGTGTCCCTCCTGTGTATTATGTCTCCCAAGTGTGCTCCAATTCTCCTCCTGAATTCGCAAATTGTCTTCCCGACATATTCGATTCCACACTCACAAATTACTCTGTAAACCACTCCCTCTGATCTACAGTTAATGAATTGTTTTATGGTGTATACATTGCCTGTTACTGAGGATGTGAAAGACTTACATCTACTCATGTATGGACAGGCTATGCACCCACTACACTGAAAATTTCCTGTCATTTTGCTTTTTTCTAGCCAGGTGGGGTCACGGTGCTCGGTATAGTGGCTATGAACCAACCTATCCTTCAGTGATCGACCCTTTTTATATGTAATTGTGGGGTGTAGACGTGATGACATCTCGCAAATCGGGGTCCATCACCAGTATATCCCAGTGTTTATGTAGTATCTTTTTGGCAGCCTCTGCCCCATTGTTGAAGGTTGTTATTAATCTAATGTTTTTTTCTTCCTTTTTTGTCTGTTCCTTTTTGAGCAGTTCACTACGGCCCTTTTTCAGAGCATGCTGGAATGCAGCTCTTAGGATATTGTCAGGGTACCCCCTTTCCTGAAACCTATGACGTAGGTCCTTAGCTTGTTTTATAAATGTTTCTGTGGTGGAACAATTCCTTCTGAGGCGTAGATATTGCCCCTTTGGGATTCCTCGTCTTAGAAGTCGCCTTGCGATGTACCTCTGTAAGGATGGTCCCCTTTGTGTCTTTGGAAATTGACACATCCAAAAATGCAAGAGTGGTTTCAGAGCATTCATGGGTAAAACTGAGTCCTATTGTATTGTTGTGTAATTTGCATACAAACTCCACAAACGAGGTTGGTGACCCCTGCCAAATCACTAGGACATCATCGATGTACCTATACCAGGCATCGATGCTAAGGGTATTTTGTGAGTTTATTTCTGAAAAGACACGTTTCCTCCCACCAGCCCAGGAGCAAATTTGCGTAGGTTGGCGCACAAGGCCAACCCATCGCAGTGCCTCTGAGCTGGTGGTAGAATCTGCCATTGAACACAAAGAAGTTCTGTGTAAGACAGAATTCTAGGGACTTCAAGATGAATTGGTTGTGTTGCTCTTGCTGTATTCCTCTTGATCTTAGGAAATGGGCTACTGCATGTAGACCCATTTCATGGGGAATTGAAGAATACAGCACCTCGACATTTATACTCCCCAATATGTGTTCTTTGTCGAGGGTAATTCCTTCTATTTTAGACAAGAGATCAAGGGTATCTCGTGTATAGGAGGGGAGTGCCACTACGAAGTCACGTAGGACCTTGTCCAAATATATCCCCAGGTTTTGGGTTATATTACCCACTCCTGATACAATTGGACGGCCCCTTAAAGGGGTACTTCCCTTATGAATCTTCGGGAGACTGTAAAAAGTAGCCACCACTGGATTCTGAGGGAGCAAATATTTGTATTCAGAGTCGTCTATTAGACCCTCTGATTTGGCTTGGAGTAGTAGAGATTTTAATTCCTTTAGATATCCTTCCGTCGGGTTATTTTGGAGGATCTCATAGGATTCTCTATCCTTCAGCAGGTCTAGGCACATGTCTCTGTATTTACAAGTATCCATGACCACCGTATTCCCACCCTTATCTGAAGGTTTAATTGTTATTGATGACTCTCCCTCAAGTTCTCGGAGGGCATGTATTTCCTCTTTACTCAAATTGTACGGAGTGTAAGATTTTTCAATATGTCTTAAGTCTTGTATGACTCTATTGAGGAAGACGTCTATTGGGGAAATGTCTGTATTGGGAGGGAGTCGGGTACTCTTTAACTTGCAGTTAGTAAAGGGGCCCTTACCACTCTGTTGTGGATTATTCTCGGTAAGCAAACTGGTAAGTAGTCTTATATCAGGGAGAATATCTTCAGGTACCCCTAGATCAGAGCTGATTTTTCTATCTTGTTTTACAAAATGTTTATGCCATTTAAGCTTTCTGACGAAAAGATGTAGGTCTTTTACCATTTCAAATAAATCAAAGTTTGAGCTTGGTACATGAGAAAGCCCCTTTTTCAAGACCTCTATGTGTATGTCTGTCAGTTTAAATGAGGACAGATTGATTACTTGAGTCGTACAGTTTGTGTCTGACCCTGTAGCTTTGGGGGTGGGATTTACAATTTGTATGGCACCTTCTGGGGCCCCTGATTGCCTCTGGCCCTCAGTTGATACGGGTGCTCTAAAAAATCCCTGTCAATATTGCTCTGTCCCCTGTTTCCTCTGTATGTCCCTCTGCCTCTGCCTCGTCCCCTAGTTATTGTTTTGGGTTTGTGAACAGAGTCTGTATCAGAATTTTCAGTTTCAGATGATGAAATATCTGTGTCATGTGTCTGTTTCCTTCCCACTAATGCTGAGTATACCTTATTCTCCTTGAAATCGAGTAGGTCCCGTGTGAACTGTTTATGTTTGCGTTCTTTAATATGATATTGGAACCTCTCGATACCGGACTGCAGGGTACTCTCTTTGTTTTTGAATTCTGGTTCGGATTCAAATTTTTTTGTTAACTCAATTTGTTCTGCTAGACG
>CM033643.1:142244951-142332754 GCA_019512145.1 Engystomops pustulosus
ATATTCTGACTTTCAGACAGCTTGATAAATCTGCCCCAATATGTTTCTAATCAGCATAGGTCTTATTTTTTTGTGGGGCAGTAGCATCATTGTGTGGTACACATAGTTTATTAACTTTTAGTAACTCTTCATGGGTAGGAACAAAAAATAAAAATCACTATTGCCTTATACAGAGACATCAAAGGGCATTTGTTATCCCTAATATAGAGATACCCCTAATATAGATGCAGCCAACAAAAATAAAAAAAATAGTTGAAGATGAAGAGGAACCATAGTATGCAAATAAAAAATATATTTAAAAAAAACCTCTTGGTCCTAAAGTTAATTAAAAGGCTGGTCCTTTAGAGGTTAAAGGGGTATTCCAGTTTTTCAAAAAACTAACATAGCAATCATCGGTTTGCCTTCTTGTATATATATCCTGTCGTAATGATTCAGAATGTTGACAAAGGCATTTTTAAAATGGGTATAGCATTGACAAATTACATTACAGGTGACAAGTTAACTTTAACCCCTTAACGACTAAGCCCTTTTTCATTTTTGCATTTTCATTTTTCACTTCCCACCTAATTTTTTACTACCCTATTAACGATCTATGACTTTATTTTTCCATATAAAAAGCTGCGTGAGTACTTGTATTCTGCATACCAAAATGCACTTCATAGTGACTGTATTTAATATTCCATGTAATGCACTGGGAAGTGGAAAAAAATTCCAAATGCAGTGAAATTGGTAAAAAAAATAAATTTGTGGCAATTTCTTGTGGGTTTGGATTTTACGGCTTTCAATGTGTGCTCCAAATTACATGTCTCCTTTATTCTTTGCGTCAGTCACGGGAATACTAAATGTACCGTATATACTCGAGTATAAGCCGACCCAAGTATAAGCCGAGGCCCCTAATTTTACCACAAAAACCTTGTAAAACCTATATATTTTTTACTCGAGTATAAGCCGAGTTTGGGTTTTCAGCACATTTTTTTGTGCTAAAAAACTAGGCTTATACTCGAGTATATAAGGTATATAGGTTTTACAATGTTTTTATACATTTACAAAAATTTAAAACCTCCTGTAGAAAAAAAGGCATCATTTTGCCATCTTCTGGTGCTAATAACTTTTTTCATGGGTGGTTGTAAAGAGCTGTGTGTTGTGTCCCTTTTTGTGACTTTTGATTAGGTTTTGAATGCTATCATTTTGAGGATTGTACAGTCTTTTGGTCACTCATTATTGAATTTTTTATATTTAGCAAAATGGCAAAAAGTGATATTTTCGAATTCGGATGCTATTTTCTGTTATGGGGTTAAACGTCTGGAATAACCGTCATTATATTTTGATAGATCAGACATTTTGGGACGCAGCGATGCCTAAAATTTTTATAATTTTTACTGTTTAGTTAGATTTATATCATTTTATTGACACCAACCGATCAGCAAGTTAGGCCCTATCCTGTGCTCAAGCTTCCACAAATCCCTTGGTAATATTATTCTATCAGCCTCAGTATTAATTGCTTTACACAGCTTAGTATCATCTGCAAATATTGAAACTTGACCGTGTAAACCCTCTATAAGGTCATTAATAAAAAATATTAAAAAGGGGAGTTTTTGGGAAAAAAAAACCTTCAGTGACTCCTGATGGATTAGTACATCATGTCATTGTTAAGTACTGTACATACTTGAGTACAAGTCCAGCCAGTATATAGCTAGCCAGTCCTCTTCCCGCCCAGTATATATAGAGCCCATGCCCTCTAGTATATAGCTAGCCACTCCATGTAATCTAGTATAGTATGGCTCCAGAACCCAAACATTTATGATAAGAAGGAGAACATACCGAAGGTCAATCATCACGCACATGTACCAAGGAAAAACTTTTACAGGCAGGTTACACAAAAATGGCTGAATCATGACATTAGCTTGACAATGGTCAGCAAACATGTCCGCTATATCTAAAATGGCTGACAGTACGCAAGATGGCGTCTGAAACCAGTGCGATCTCCTTAACATGCACCAGTCGGACACAGCAGAGATATTACTGGGGGAGCCGATCATTGCTATGAAACCTAGGAATATCTATAAGGCTCCCAAGCATGTATTACAGTAATCTGCCAAAGAGAATAATTCAGATTAAATAAAATCCCAATATACTGCAATACTGAGGGATATGTTAGATATCCCTCTGTCCCAAAATGCTGACCTATCAAAATATAAAAATTATTATACCATTTGGTGAACGATGTAAAGGGAAAACGTGTCAACATGTCGGAATCAACACTTTTTGGCATACATAAAACGGTCAGAGCCAGCGGTGGTGGACCGACTGAAACACCACAGGCGATGATGTGAGCCGACACCTGGGAGTCTAAGTGGCACCCGGTATTCAACAGAGCCCATCCCAAAGTGAATTTGCTGTGGCGGGATACCACAAGGTCGCTCCACCGGTGCGACTTTGCCCACAGTGGTGGCCAAGGCGGGGTACAGAATCGGCAGGCAGAATCGTGGTTAGGCAGAAGGTCAGGACAGGTGGCACAGGATCGGAGTTGGGGGCGTAGCAGAAGGTCAAGATAGGCGGCAAGGAATCCAAGTCAGGAACATAGCAGAAGGCCACGGATATTACTCAGAAATCATAACTGGAACGCTTTCTCAATGGCAACAAGGCACAAAGATCCAGCAGGGGGCACGGGAAGAGGCAGGCTATTTATTAGGGCAGCAGCCTGCCAGTGCCATTCATTGGTGCTGGCCCTTTAAATTTTACAGAGCCCTATAAGGCTTGGACTCACGCCAGAGCACAAGAGCCGTTGCTGGAGTGAGTGAGCCTACAGCTGGGTTGCTGGGGCACACAGAGGCACCTGCTACCCAAGACATCCGTCTCATAGAGCAAGGAACTGATTTGCACTCTAAGTACATGAGATAGCGATATCCCTCTCTTTCCCTCTCTGACTGCAATCTGCTATTTGCATCACTCCTCAACCCTCAGTCATATGAGACGGTGATCCTCTCTCCTCCTTCTTCATCTTGCATTCAGCGATCTACACTACCCCCAGTGTGTAATTTTTGGACCTGATGAAAAGGACAGTACATCCTCAAAACGCGTAGTCAACAATACATAAAAAATAAAAATTAATTAGCAACATACATATTACTTATTGTTTATGGGGCAGCCCGTCTGTTAAACTTGTTCTTTCTACACTTACCTCCTTCCCTACGTATCACTGTCAGTTGATGTTAACAGGGGACGCAGCAGCCCATTCTAGACTGAATCCCCCACTTAAAGAATAATACCTCCTACTACTCTCTATCCAGAGGGCGCCTACTGTGACTTTGCACAGTTTTCAGTTTTGCGCGGCTTTGACAGGTATTTAATAGGTATCTGCGCTGGGATTGTGTTGCAGGTGTTCAGATTTTGGCGCAGTGGCTTTCATGCAACAGAAATCGGGGGGCGTGCCGTCGCGCGATCCAAATGATTCAGACTGAGCACGGGATTTAACTTTAAAATTGTGTAGCAAGACAATGCACTTACATGCACCAGGAAGAAGGAGAATTCAGTCAGACGTGAGCGGGAAGGCGACACATGCAGGATATTGGGCGAATCACGGTGAATCATCGGAAAATGCATTTTTGGTGAACTCCTCGGACCGGGTAAGTAAATGTGCCCCAATGTCTTGACCTGTCAACCCATGTCTCCTTACAATTTAGTTCAATGACAAACCAACTCTAGGATTAGAAATATATAGTTATTAATTAGGGTTATAGGTGTTAAGGACTTAAAATACCTATGTAATCCCCAATGCAATTTTCTGGCAAAATTTTGGGTGCACCCTGTGGATTTTACATTCCTTTTGATCAATTTAAAAGTATAGTGCATAAACTCCTCACATCTTACAGTTCTTTTTGGAAAGTAAATTGTTTTTATAAAGCGTGTAGATGTGTACATATTACTGTGTTAAATTTTAATATTTCAGGTATTTTTTGCATCCAACCAGAGTTTGCTGCAAAGCTCTATGAAGGTGGCTGTGTATATAATTTATAACATTTTATTTCTGTACATATTAGGGTATACATTCTCAAAAAATAAGTAAAGACTGCACGGCACCCTCCATCCACAGCTCCCAGCAGTGAATGGCAAACGTTAACAGGTTAAGTATTAAACGGGTGACCCTTTTAGGGTCTTATACTTAACCTGTTTGCTGTAAGTGGCCAAACCCTCTAAGCCAGTGATGGCAAACCTTTTAGAGACCGAGTGCCCAAACTACAACCAAGACCCACTTAGTTATCGCAAAGTGCCAACACGGAAATGTAATGTGTGATTTATACTCCCTTCTCTGTGACAGTTTTCATTGATACCAGCACCCTGAGGACACCAATAATGCAGAAAATAGTCCCAGGTAGAGCTGTCACTTTAATATAGCTCTGTGCACAGCAAGTCCTGGGCTGTCTGGGACTGCAGGAAGATACCTGGACTCATCTCTGGTGATAGCCCGGGTGCCCACAGAAAGGGCTCTGAGTGCCACCTCCGGCACCAGTGCCATAGGTTAGCCATCACTGCTCTAAGCTAATAGAAGCAAATCTGTCTGTTTGTTGTCGGTAAACAGACTGCAAAAGTAAATATTTCAGATACACTAGATTATAGCAGTATTTAATGGGTGAGAAATTGGCTAGAATTAGCTTACTTAAGCGCTTTGTTTAACTTGTGGCTTAACATAATGTTACCTGCATTGAATTACAACATATCTGTGACACTGTTCTGTATGTATAGAATTTAATATAAGGCAAGTACACACAAAAGTAACACTCTTCTGTTTGGTGTTGGAAACAATATAAGATGAACTCTGAGTCATTAATTGAGACACTATGGAAATTAAGTGCTTTCTTTACATTCTGTACTGTGAGTTTGGATAGAAGCCATGTTGCATTGCCAACAAAGAATGAAGCAATTTCAGAAAGGATGCAATAACTCAAAATATGCAATTAACTCTTCCTGTATTTTAAATTTGAATTTTTATAGGGTCTCTTTTACCATCTTTTACACCGTTAAACTACCAGCATCATAATTTCTTCATTTCTGGAAGTGTAAGCACCTGTGAAAATGTTTACACAGCTGCCTACACTTCAAACAATGAAGAAAAACCGCTTTCTTACCAACCAAACGCATGGTAAAATGTAAATGGCATGTGTTTCTGCGAAAACACATCACAAACACCATATGTGACCGCACCCTCATATGTCGTCATCTCCCTGGGGTGTGGATACAGTTCTTAAAAATGTATGTTACACTCTCAAGTCCAAAATTTACAGTAGTGTCCACTACTGTAACATTTGCAACAAAAAGCTACAAATTGCACCTGCCAGGACAGGAAAAACTAAACATGTATTACAAGAAAAAAAACACGATCATACATAAAGACCTACCAAAAGTCCCAATTATACACCAAAGAGAAAACATTAAGATACATGTCCCCCATTGTCTGTAGGGGCTAATGAGAGCCAGATCCAGTACAGCTCTGATCAAACATCTGCCCCCACAGTGGGTCATTTTCCATTGTAATTAGGAGTCTAACAGATGCCCCAGATACAGGTGTAAACTACAAGTAAAAAAAAAATTTTAAAGAAAAAATGTGGAAAATTTCCCCTTGGGGTCTGTTAAGCTCAGAGGAAGTGGATCCTCTGAACCACCGTGGGCGATGACACAAGCCACTACCTGTGACCGGAGTCTCAGTGGCACCCGGTATTCACCAGAGCCCGCCGCAAAGCGGGTTGGACTTGCTGCGGTGTGGTACCACCAGGTCGTTCCACAGACGTGACTTGTCCGCAGTGGCAGCCAAGGTCGAGGTACAGAAACGGCAGGCAATCTCGTGGTCGGGGACAGGCAGGAGGTCAGGACGGGCAGCAGAGGATCAAAGTCGAAGACATAGCAACAGGCCAGGGCAGGCGGCAAAGGAGCGACGTCAGAAACAAAACCAGGGTCACAACGGGATATCACAGAAATAGCGCAAGGCATCAAACACAGCTTTTTCTAAAGGCACGAGGCACGAAGATCCGGCAGGTTGCGCAGGAAGAGGCAGACATATACATTTCCTAAAAATGTCCAGCGCCAATTAACGTCGCACTGGCCCTTTAAATCTAGAGAACCCGCCGCGCGTGCCCTAGCTAGCAGGAGCAGAGGGACACGGGGGAGCCCGCGACCTGCGATATGGCGTCTTTTATGACTTAAAAGATTACATGTTACTAAATATTATAAAATACACATTAATATTCCCAGATAAATTTTGAAAAAATCTCCTGGTTCACTATAAAAAAAAACATCATCATAGTTGCCTGGTTTGCCCCAGATTATACATATTGGGGGTCATTTACTAAGGGCCCGATTCGCGTTTTCCCAACGTGTTACCCGAATATTTCCGATTTGCGCCGATTTTCTCTGAATTGCCCCGGGATTTTGGCGCACACGATCGGATTGTGGCGCATCGGCGCCGGCATGCACGTGACGGAAATCGGGGGGCGTGGCCGAACAAAAACCCGACGGATTCGGAAAAAACACTGCATTTAAAAAAAAATGTGTCGCGAAAATTGTACTTACCTTCACTCAGCCCGGCTCGGTGTATTCCAGTGCGTTCCGATGCTCTTCAGCGCAGCAGCACCACCTGGTGGACGTCGGAGGAACTACCTTAATAAATATGGCTATTTATCAAAAATTTTGAAAAATCTGTGCGACAGATTCATGAAATGTGCCACATGTTCTTCATGAATCTGGCACCCCCTGCACTTCTCCAGCAGAAGCACCATTTTTTTCTGCACTTCCTTTATTCTGCACGAACCAACTGTGCACTGGAACATCCCTTTTGGTCACTTTTTTTCTGTCTTGTCGGACACAGTGCAGCTGCGACACAAATCAGGTGGAAACACTTAAATACAATGTAAAATAATTTTTTTAAACTTTGAGTGTTGCACTTTTCTATGCAAAAAAAAAAAAAAAGCTGGATACAGTCTAGGACTGATTTATAAGTCCAAACACAAGGTCACATAAAACTTAAAGAGGACTTGTCAGATGAATATTGTCTCTAGGAGCTGCTTACTAAAGTAACCAGCTGCCTAGCCCTAACCCAGTAATAGCAGTGTTAAATCGCTAGCTTTATCGGAACATACCAATAAAGGTAGAAAACACTGCACTACATAGCCCTCAAAACGCCAGAACGCTGTAAGTATTCATGATGGGGTGCCTCACACCGTAGGCCGGCGGTGACTGCCAGGCTTAATGCAGCAGTCACCTCCTCCTCAGACCGCCTGCTCCTTAATACGCTATTCTCCATCATGAAAAGGCACCATTCAGACCAGAAATGCTAGCTCTATATCCTCCTCACACCTTAAAATCCCTCTTTAATGGTGTTTGCTATATAGAGGAAATTTACATACACATACTATTATATGTATATATTATATATACATACTATTGCATCTAATAAAATAGTTTTTATTATCTCGTACACACAAACAAATGGTTAAAATGTGCATATATAAAATTCCACGAGAACGCCAATCTCTCGTACCCGAACCTGGGGTTTGCCTGAATTGCTTTTTCTGGAGTATGACGGACCTCAGTCATGCCCCGGAAGAAGCTATTCAGTCGTAACCCAATATGCCCGATCTATCAAAATATAAAAGCAGTTATTCCCCGCAGTGAACCCCATAATAGAAAATAGCGCCCAAATGTCCAAAATGCCAGGCTGTCAGAGCAATAGGAGAAACACCAATCTTAACAAACGCGCCGCCAACTTTTAAATGCCAGCGGCAGGGATCAAGGGCATAATACTAACAATAATGCTAGCACTGATCGCAAGTATGGCTACTGGAGATTCGTTACAATGCGCCATAACTTATATAGAAAACTACCTGGCTCCCTACCTGCTTGTGTCCTGTGTCCCCATGGCTTGGTATATTGTGGGGGCAAGTAGCTGGTATATATTGTGGGGGAAAGTGGCTGTCATAAAGTATTTGGCATATATTGTGGGGGGAAGTGGATGGCACATATTGTGGGTGCAAATGGCTGGCTGTCATAAAGCGTGGAGGCCAGTGGCTGTCATAAAGCGTGGAGGCAAGTGGCTAGCATATATTGTGGGGGCTAGTAGCTGGCATATATTGTGGGGGCATGTGGCTGGCATATTTTGTTTGGGCAAGTAGCTGGCATATATTGTGGAGGCTAGTGGCTGGCACATATTGTGGGGGCAAATGGCTGGCTGTCATAAAGCGTGGAGGCGAGTGGCTGGAATATATTGTGGGGGCAAATGGCTGGTATATATGGTGGTTGGGTGGTCTATATGCTGGGATATATTGTCGGGGTGATTATGTACTTTATTGACCTCTTGGTTCTGAGGTCAGTCGACTATTCTTCTATGATTGTATTGTCCAGTCTTTGTCTTCATGTTTGCACTTTGCCGAAGGAAGGCAACAACCAATTGTCACTTACCGCTTAGGGTAGATTATGCAATCAGGTAGGGACAGCTGGGTAAGGGATTTAGCCTTAGGGCTCATTATCTTTGATTATCCTTCCAGTCTGTTCTAGCCATTCCAATGCAACATTACACCATCCAGGACATAGGTACTTTACAATAAGTTTCAATATCTGTAATTGAGATTAATTACAGTAATTGCTTTCTGCATACCTAAAGTCAGAAATACAGTACTAATTGTATACTTAAAAGAGCAAGGCGTTCATTTTCCCATTTAAACCATCTCCTACATTCTTTCATATACCATATCACTAGCAACATTCAAAAAAGTAGGTTTCAACTTCAAAATGGAGCAATTAGCTGCCCACAACAGGATTTTTCCACCTCTTAAGAGACAAGTAGATGAAATATGATCGAATATTACAAATATGACAAATCTAGCTAACTTATGGATATTTGAAATAAATATCTTCTCTAAGGTATTACTGCAAATAATTATATGTCTCCTTTGGTATAGGCACTAGTTATTGTTTCATAACTTTGCTATGCATGTGGCACATATTAATGACTAGAAAGACAATCAACAGTTAATAAAAAGAATATTAGGCACATTTAAACTCAATTACTACGGCCCCTTCCACACTTGCGTTGCAGATCACGTCAGAGTTTGATCAGGGTGCGATCAGGGTTTGGTCAGTGAAAAACGCACATTTTGCATCAGAGTGCAATCAGTTTTCAGTCAGAGTTTGTTCAGTGTCTCAGTTTTTCATTGCAATTTCAATGCGTTTTTCACGCGCAGAAAATGCGCGTGAAATGGACTCAGGACTGGGCTCTATCTTTTCTATGGCAATTGATGCGTGAAAAACGCATTGCACTTGCAAGTGTCTCAGAGTGCAATGCGTTTTTGATGCATCTCCATAGACTTGTATGGTGCGTTTTTCACGTATGTATGGTGCGTTAAAAAAAAAACGTGCGTGTGTGCGTGAAAAAAAATGCAAGTCTGAAAAGACCCATTGGTTACAATGGGTCAGAGTGCAATGCAAGTTCTGCGCGTCAAAAGCACGCGCAGAAAACGTGCGTGAAAAACGCAAGTGTAAAAGGGGCCTGTCTCTTAGTGATAATCATCAATTGTCATCATATACTTGACATCCCACTCCTATAGACCTTTACCACGTACAACCCGTTGCTATAGACTATGACCACCTTGTAGCTCACCTGGATTAGGCATTTATTGCATCCAGTTTTATAGTAAATATTACTCACTGGTCTCCACTGTTTCGTATGCCAGTCTCCACAATCGACTGTAAACTGTCATGAATTAAGCAATTGTTACACTAACCACACCAATCTCCTTTTCTGCTTCCCTTTGATATGATGTCAGGCCTAATAAAGTCTGCAATGACTGCGTCCAGCATGGAGAATGTTTCCCGCTTGCAAATAGCTTTGTTCATTTGTGGTACAATGGATGCACGTTCTCACGATCAATCGGATACCACCACTAGGACCCCCTCTGACAAGCAAGATATCCAAATTTTTACTACAGCGGTTGGAAAACCCCTTTAACCCCTTAAGGACCTGGTTCTTTTTTGTTTTTTCATTTCCATTTTTCGCTCCCTACCTTCAAATCTATAACTTTTGTATTTTTACATGCAAAGAGCTGTGTGATGGCTTGTTTTCTGCGTAACAAATTGCTCTTTATAGTGATGGTATTGAATATTTCATGCCATGTATTGGAAAGCAGGAAAAAAAAATTCCAAATGCAGTGAAAATAGTGAAAAAAAAAACACATTTTCTTGTGGCCTTGGATATTACGGCTTTCACTGTGCGCCACAAATGACATGTCTACTTTATACTTTGGGTCAGTGCGATCACGGGGATACCAAATTTGTATAGGTTTTATAATGTTTTCATACATTCACAAAAATTAAAAACTCTTGTACAAATCTTTTTTGATTTTGCCATCTTCTGGCACTTATAACTTTTTCTTATTTCAGTGTACGGAGCTGTGTTTTGTGTCATTTTGTGCAACTTTCGATGCTGCTTTCACTGCTACCTTTTTAGGACTGTATGACCTCTTTGTCACTTTTTATTGAATTTTACATTTTTTTATATCGGACTGCTCAAAAACGGTGTGCCACCGGCCTTAGATAAAACAAGCCATGCACCTGTGTGACATCACATGACCAGGGACAGATTTATATCCACAGGAAGTAAACAATGAAACTTCCTATAGAATGTTAGCAAGCAGACGTCTAGAAAACTGTGTAATTGTTACGGAAAGAGTATTGGGAAATCGTATAACTTTTCATAACGCAAACAATATCAATTATTGGATGGAAGTGGACAACCCCTTTAATTGTGTGCATACTTGAATTACCTTTCGAGTATCTTTTACGTTGGACACAGCAGTAACAGACAAGCTTTGCCATTTAATGTTACACAAAACATAATTTAGGGCATTTGCCTAGTTTTTGCCCACATCGCTTTTGTTGAAGACAGAAAAATACTCTACTCAGGCTAGACAAAACTATAAAGGGTTCAAAGGTCGCAGCTGAACAGTTTGGTTGCTGAAGAATTGTTACAGATTCACAGACCACCCTAATAGCTCTTTTACTTTCACATAGCATTTCTACTTTAAGCCTTGGAATTTGCATATTACATAAGAAAGTGACTTGAATGACAGTAAAGGAAACGCAGTGTCCTGAGTGAAGCTCATGGTTACTAGAAGTGCTTTGCATCATTCTGGAAGTCCATTTCTAATATATGAAGTTGAAAATACAGCAAATGTGACAGACATGGAGATTTCACATAAGAACCACAATAGTCACAGCACACATACTGTAATCACGTGGGGGGAGACGATTTCACCAACTGAAACATTTATTACAGTGAATCTACCGTCCCACCTTATCAAGCAGAATCACTGACTGATTCCACTCTGCACCCTGATGCAGCTTCTGGCCTTGTCATAGTATTTTATGGGGTCATTTTCCTGTAATAGAGGTTTTAAAAATATGCTAATAAGCTACAAGTGCTGCTTGGGGAGTCAACAGAGCTGCTCCAGACTCCAGTTGAAGCTCATTAGCAAATTTTAAAATCTATGTTTTAGGAAAAGGAGACCATAAAATGTTATTACAAAACCAGACCCTGCTTCAGGGTTTAAAATTGATTCAGTCAGTTCCCATTGATTAAACGACTAAAAGTTTGATATCCAATTTCTTGCAAGCATAGCATTACCTCATACCTGCTAGTAACAGAAAAGGGCATTTAGGGGAAAAAGCGCCATTCGCAGAAAGAGCACCATTAAAAGATAGTGGGGTTTGTTTTGACCCCTTACAGTTTTACTCAGTTTTATTGGGGTTTTAGCACCTATCACTCAGTAATGGTCAGTGTAAGGGTGGTGGCACACGTGCCGTTTGAACCCATTTTTAAGCAGTCAGTAAAAAAAATGGCTTTTTAACGGATTGCTTAAAATCTGCCTAAAAACGGGTTCAAAACGCCACATGTGCCACCACCCTTAGATTCCAGAGTGTGGACGGGGACTCTCTAAGTGGACACTTCATGATCTGTCTTGTGCTGTGAGATGCTGTATGATGACAATATGTTTAGATTATCAGGATACAAGGTTTATCTACACTTTTATTTACCTTCTGAATATTGTACTAGTATCTGACACATAGAAAGAGATGAGAGCTGAGATGCATATTACACAAAATGACATTCTTAGCTCTGCTACAACACACTATCATGCCTTCCTCTCCTTTCCCCAGGATAAAGAACTTATCGACCTTATGCTCTCCTCACAATGTGATGTGTTGTTTGCCGGCAGGAAGTCAGTGTGTCTGTTAGAGCTCCTCCTGGAATGCAAGGGTGGGTACTAGAGGCAGAAAGCAGCTCAGATCCACAGCATCAGACAAGATGTCTGCCGACCCAAAAGTCAGAAGCTTCAGGGTCGAAAACCAGGGGCAACTGAAATTGTGTACACCAGGACCGATAGAGACGGGTTGGACTTATATCTGTGAAATGCAGCATTTTTGTTAATAACAGTGAATTAGAGAATGTGTTATTTTGTTATTCTGAGTACATGTAAGTAACTTGTCTTCGTGGACAATTTTATTAACTCTTTCTACGTGGAGGAAAAGAAAATCATCAATTCTTGTGTAGGATTTTTGGCAGTTTTTTTGCCGTTCACCATATCATAAAAATGTGATCTATATTCTGTGGGGCACTATGATTACGGTGATACCTCATTTAGTTTTTTTTTTTAATTTGTGCCCAATATTACAGAATAAAAACAATATTGAGAAAATCTAATTTCTTAGGATCGCTATATTTTCCAAGGCATAACTTTGATTGTTTTCAGCAAAATTTTTGGGTTTCTTTTTTTCGCCAATAATCCCTCAGATTTATAGTATTGATTGTGATGGATGTGACAATACCAAATATGTGTTGCATGTTTTTTTTTTATTTCAATGGAAATGTGGCATTTTAGAGACTTTTCCATTCATTCTTTATTTTGTTATTATAAAAATGTCCATTTTTTTTTAGACTTCTTCCTTCAGACTTTCGAAATTGAACACGTATTTGTCTGACCAAGTATTCATCTGACTGTCTGGGGGCCCTCATCAGACCAGGTGTCTTCCACAGGAATGATTGGATCCCCTGGTAACACACAGGGAAAGGACTGTTGTAGGGTTGTGTCAGTCTTTGTCAGCAAGTTTGATTTTTTTTTTTTAAGGTATTAAAGCATACGATCGCTATATAAATATAGTACCTCCATGATCATACTGACCTATGGAATCAGGAGGATGTGTCAAACTACTTTTTTCCATCCAATTTTACTGCATTTGTTTTTTTTTCAGTTTCCCAGTACAGGCGGTCCCCTACTTAAGGACACCCGACTTACAAACGACCCCTAGTTACCAACGAACCTCTGGATGTTGGTAATTTACTATGCTTTAGCCCTAGGCTACAAAAAACAGCTGTAACAGTTATCAAAAGTGTCTGCAATTAAGGTTTATTGTTATTCCTGGCTCTTATGACAACCCAACATTTTTAAAATCCAATTGTCACAGAGACCCCCAAAGAATTTGACTGGGGTTACAATTATAGAGTATACAGTTCCAACTTACATACAAATTCAACTTAAGAACAAACCTACAGAACCAATCTTGTACGTAACATGGGGACTGCCTGTACATAGCACACTATGTTATATAGTATAGTTTGATACACTGAAAACAAGTCCTCATAAACCTCTGTGAACTAAAAAAAATAAAAAAGTTATGGCCCCTGAAAGGGGATTCAAAAACAAACAAAAAAAAAAGTGCTATATTTTATAAAACTCAATGAAAATTAGAGAAAATTACATATAAATAATGCAGACTTGGGCTTCACACACAACCTTATAGGGGACCAAAGTCTGGCCACACAAATTACAGCCACATCCAGGCGGTGGTGGCGGTGGCGGTGGTAACCGTGTGCAATGGCTGGAAGAAACACATGTTCATTGTTTTTACATGGCCGCAAAAAAACAACTCTACATGGCACACTTACTCTATGGCGTCCCAGAATTTAGCCATTTAGCACCACCCACTTATGCAAAATGGCGTCTTTACACTAAATGTATTCCCCAGCACTTAGAAGGCCATGGGCACCTCATCCGCACAGACAATACACATTGGTAATTCACACAGAACATGCAATCACTGCATATAGTGACATTGCTGCAGTTTCTGCTGCACTGCTCACGGGAGAGAGATATGCTTTTCACCTGTCAGACAAGGCCAGAGAGCCTAGGGAGACGGCAGAAAGGATTATCACCTGTGCCTTCTTTCCTTCCCTGCTGTATAAGAGCAAAGCAGAGCTCCTGGTCTAAATCCAGTATAGCTCTGCTCTAGACATCTGCCCCCACAGGCAGTCGTTTTCTCCTACAACTGGGGCTCTGACAGATGCCTCAGTTCCGGTGAAAAAATTTTAGGAAAAATAAAATTTTTAAACTGTAAATAGGGTGTTTATTATTGCCTCATTGGGACGTGTAGATTAAAAAACAGATACATAAAATATTAACTTTTGAAATAAACATGAATATTTCCCAATAAATTTTTTTAAAAAGTTCCCGGCTACACTGTATAAAAAAAAAAAATTGTCATAGTCATCCCATTGGACCAAGACTATACATACTAATAATAATCACTTTCTTGTCCTCAGAGAGAAAATACTATTGTTGCACACTGCTGCATAAAAAAACAATACAATAAAACAGACATTAATATATATACAAACATAATAAAACAAGTAATTTTGACCCCTAAAAATAAATTTAAAAAACCATCACTTTAATCAATATTCATATATGCCAAACATTACTATCTACAAGAATTACTCTCACTATAAAGTCTAATGGAAAATGGGATAAAACTTTTCTTCAATCTTTCCATTTTGCAGATCCAGTGTATGTACCACTTTGCTGACCTATTAACCTATTATCATAATATGGATTTTCTGCATCCCTACTAATTTTCCTAAATCTTCAGTGCATTCGCTTATTTATCACCAACTCCAAAACGCTGCAGCTGCAAAGAATAACCCTAATACCAATCGACAGAAGCCATATAATAACAAAATACAAACAATAAAAGATCTTAGTGAACAGAAGAAAGCCTGCTTTGAAATTTCTTAACTTGTTGAGTAACATGATAGTGCCTATCAAGTTTCTGATCAACATAAACCCCTAGATACTTACCGGTATATTCCAAAACTTGCTCCACTGCAGAATCATTTATACAAACAGAGAGATGCCCAGCACCTTTCATCAATCAATAGCTTTTTCGTTTTCCAAATAATAAGCAGTAGCCCATTTACCTTGCACCATTCGGCATAACCATTCACTGTATACAGACTCATCATTGTTTTAACACATCCGACCACTACCGTATCATCGCTAAATTTCTTCAAGAAACATTCCCTACTGCCTTATGTCAGCCGTATAGACACAAAACAGAAAAAGTGCTCGGGAGGTCCCCTGCCGTACCCAAAGCTACAGGACAGTTTATCGGAGAATGAACTTCCACACACATGGAGGTAGAACAATCAGATAATTAAGGACCCAGTTGACAATATAAATAGAAACGTTCATCTTGGCCAATTTTGCTCACTGGGCATTAGATCTAATTGTTTTAAATGCCCTACTTAAAAAAAAAACGAGATGTGAACACAAGAATTCGATTCGAACACTTTTTTTCTCCTCACAGCATCCTTTAAAACCTTGATGCTTTTGGTTGGGACAGTAGGATCCAAAGAGAAATTAATATAATTTCTCACGACATCAACTATGCCTTCTAAGTTCCAACCTCTCAATCGAGACAAAAAGGTGGGCGAGTCCAGATGTTTTAAATATTTGTTTTTTCTAATAATTTTTTGCTTATACAATTGGAAGCTGGACTCACCCTTTCTGTCTTTATTGCTTGCTCCCCAACCCAGATGTTTGTTTCCTAGTACACAGCCTGTTATCATGGAGGTGAGCTGAACTGAAAACATTTTTTTTCTTTTTTCCAAATCAACCTCTCCATTTGACCAAACATGTACCTCCTTCCTAATGGACCTACATTTAGATAATTACCGGACAATATGTCCGCTGCAACATAAGAAGATAATGGTTAGACATGCCCTGCGGGTTGCAAGGGAACTAACTTAAATGCATCTCTAATATTGGAAAAATGCCGAGTCAGCCTACCTACATACTGAATGCTGAAAAAGATCACAATTTCTGGCATGGTGGAAATCGCGACATATGACAAATAGTGCATCAGCGTATCTAGTGACCATCACACACTAGGGAATTAATTTACAATGGTCATTTTCAGCTGGTTGCACCAGATTATACGGCGCACAATCAATAAATACCTGCTAAAACGTCTAGGTTCATATATAAGGATTATAAGGATGAATGACCAGCAGGTGGCAGACTGTTAGGGATTTTTATGCAGGGCCCCAACAGCCCTCTTGACTTTTGTAAGGTGAGTCCTAATTAACCCTTGTTGAACATGGAGCCAAGCATACGTCATCTCTTCACAATCTTCTCTCTTACATAATCAAATGCATAATTATAACCAAACAGCAGAATCATCAAAGGGGCGTGAATATAACTGCAAAGCTATGGTCATCAGCAATTCTGGGAAAGAAAGTGAAATTGTGCGCAGTTCTCAGAGACCTTGTAACAGATATTGTTATACTAAGACGAAGATAAGTGGCTCCAGAATCATTTTTTGCAGCTTCGAGGACGACTGGCTTCTCATTAAATGTCAAGGGTATTAGCTGACAGGCGAGCAAACAGGTTACATAAATGAGTTTGAATCATGACATTAACTTGACAATGGTCAGGGAACATGGCCGCTGTATCTAAGTGGCGGACAGTAGTCAGATGGCGTCCGAAACCAGTGCGACCTCACTTAACAATTCCCCCCTTTGAGCTTTGCTGCCTGTAACTCCATCCTGAGCGACCTCCTCAAGCTCCAGGTACCCAGGTAGGCTAAGCCCGTACCTGCTGGACTTGTTAACTCTTCACGAATCCCCTGGAGGCTGGTCACTCGGGGTTACAGGCCCGCACACTCAAATCACATCACTGAGTTCCCATAGTCCATAGGTTTGTAAACAGGCAGCATCATCCTCCGCTCCGGCCTTCTCCTGTCGTGGTTCGTTTACCACTTGGACGGACACTGGGACACTGGTGGACTTGATGAGGGGGACCACCCACTCGGCAATAAGTGACAAGAGCAAAATCACAATCCCCATATCACACCCACTTAAAGGAAACCCTTCCAATCCCCCAACCACAAAGTGAAGGAAAGTGTCCACCCCAGGTTTCTCTTGAGTTCCCTGGACAGTCCTTCAACTCTTTTCACGAGCATGGGTAATGGATCCATAGGGGGCGATGTCATCTGGATGTATATGCGACAAGCCACTCCCCCACCATCTTACAGACTCCTCCCTTCTCAGCAAGGGTCATGTCCAAAGCCATGCGGTCTGGAAGCTCTCTGCAATATTCCCAAATCTCGTGGATTACAATAAAAACCGTTACCCACCAACATCTTTCTCATAGCTCTCTGGGAATAATGGACTCTAGACCTGCCCATATCTGATTGTGGGCCTTGTACATCTGGGACCCCCCTTGGTGCTCCCACTGATCTATATAAACATTTCATCTAGGTGCTTCTCTCAGACCTCCAGAATCCTTTGGGATCTCTCACCTTTTCTTATGTGGTCTGATCAACCTTATCCCTGGGATCACGAGGAAGGAATGCACAAACCTTATCACTGTCACTCACCTTCCCAGCCTCTAGCCTGACCTGACTCCTATCCCACAAATCCGTATACATCAGAACTGCTGTACGAGGTTACCTGTGCTGTCAATGGTAAGAAGGTTTGTCTTGTTGCACCAACCGTAGGTAAAGTCTCCTACCCTGGGGGCATCCTGGTCACCCCTATAGATACAGTGATAGTCATGGTTGGGGTGTCCCTGAGCATACAATCAATCAGAAGAGACCAGCTACAGAAGAATAAGTAAGTTTGCAATAGAAAGCGTGGCAGCATGCTGACTCCCTCTAGCTTCACAGAGTGGCACTGGTCAGCAGGACTTGGAAGGACCGTCGTAGCAAGGCTCCAGCCTCTCTCCTGGTGGTCCTCTTTATCCACCAGTAGTCTCCAGTTCAGGTTATGCGTCTTGAGGTCTCTGTTGCATCTGAAAAGGAATCAGAAACACTTTTGCCGACCTTTTTCAAGGCCTGGCTCAACTGTGTGGCTGTTCCCCTGGTTTCCTGCCGTCAGCTATAGATCTGTGGAGAAGGGGCCTAGTCTGGGTGCACAGCCGACAAATAACTTCAAGGGGGGACAATCCCATCTTTCTGTTGAGGGTGGTCCTAACTGAATGTGGGCGCAGGAAAGCACTCACACCTGGTTTCCCTGTTACTTCCATGACTCCCGGATCTCTAACTTAAGAGTGCCATATAAAGTTCTCAAACGCAACCACCAACTTGGGAGGGCAAGGGTGTTCAGGGCCTGTTATACCCAGGAGGGACAGGTTTCAGGTCTTTACCTGTCCAGTGAAGTGGGTTCTGCGACCGGATCTCTTGGTTCTGGAAGTCCAAACCTGCAGAAAAATCTCTCACCCAACTTCTTGGCTGCAGCTCTGGCAGTAGCCTTGTCATGGGAGAAGCTTCTGGCCACCCTGGAAAGGATCAATGCACACAAGCACGTACTCCTACGTACCACTTTTGGTAGCTGGATAATCCATCTGCGTCTCTGAAGGGATACAGTGGCTTGGTGTCACCTTCTGTGGGGTCTTTTCCACCTCCCGGGTTGTGGCGGGCACAGACTATACAGGCTTTCACTAGTTCGTGACAGGGTAGTATGCCGGGCAAACCATGGTGGTTTATGTGCACTAGCATGGCCATTTTGGTGTGTATGTGTCTGTAGGTACTTGACTGTACTGTCGGGTGCAGGGCTCCGGGCAGGCACACCCTCTCTCCCCGCATCCAGGTCCCATCGGCATCTGCGCCCCAGCTTTCCTCCACCACTTCCTTCACTTCTGATGACACTGGGCCACCAGGGAGCTGGAACACCTGTGGATCAAACTTTTAGCTCAGAACTCACCGCTGAGATCCGGACAGTCTCCAGGCTCCATCTGTGCAGCTGCTTCGCCATCCCGTCAACCACATACTTGCCCTTGGCGGTGTGGTTACCAAATTGTGTGTGGTTTTAACTTTTATTATCCTCACCTCTTATGGAGTAAGAGAGCATCCATGAGCTGTTAACCAGCGGCCATGCTAAAGGGGGTCCCTGCAGGGTGAGGAACTCTAGCCTTCATATGGGTTCATAGTCGTGTTTAGACCCCAGGACTATACCTTGAGTATAGATGTTGCCCTTTTACCTTCCACCAGCTGTAGCGCTTCCTGAGTGCCGTCACTTCACCTCCTGCGCTGACCTGTGGGAGGAGTGGTTCTGCTTGTACTACCTCATGTGCACCACTGACCACTGTATATCCAGCTTAGAAACCGTCTGTTCTCTGCGAACCTGGAGCCATCTATGAGAAAAAACTCAACATCTGGGTCATAACCCCTCTCCCCCTCTCTGAATCCTGGAAGACTGGTGATAGAACGAAAGGATTAGAGCTGTGCATTATCAGTGTATCCTGGGGATCATGGAGTGCACACTGGGGTCTGAGCTGTCTGGCCTTTGCTCAGATGTGGGCTGTACTTGGGGAGGACACTGTGCAAGGTATGGGGGTTTGCACTGTAACTGAGTGATCTAGGAACTAGGATCGCTCACTGGCCTTGCTGACGCAGATTGCTGACTGCAGCTACTGACACACGCGGGACTCCCCCACAACTGATCTAACCGGGCCTAATAGTGGGCCACTGGGGGGCCACACGTTCTGGGCTAGACACCTGTGGCGTGCCTAGATCTCAGTGCAAATAAAATAAAAGGTCTGGTTCAGTGGCATGTGCCTAGGGCGGGGCAGACAGGGATTTGCCAGCTTAGGGCTATGGAAGGCATCAATGCCTCCTGACTAAGGGCAAATGGGGAAGAGGCAATTCAGTCAAAAAGGGGCAGCATTGGTCTGGAGGCAGCAGACTCTCCCAGGCGCAGGAGCTGGCCAGTCCTAGAATCATGTAAAGAGGCTTAGGGCCTCGGCAGGGGCACATTCTGGACTGCAGCTTTCTTTCCTCTGTCAGGTATCTGCCTGTGGCTGAGAAGCGTAGCCTAGGAAGACCACCTTCCCTGGCATACTGGAGTTGTGCTCTGGGAACTGTTGCAACCCTTCTGGAAGACAAAAACACATAAGGTCAATAAGCATCCAGGCAAAAAAAAACAGTAGGTCCTCCGCATACTGAAAGGAGAACATCCAGTAAGGGGCTAGTCTGCCAGTCTACTCCCTGTAGGGCCGTGGGGTATTGGCTGGGTGAGTTTACCCCCTTGTGGGAATTACATCAGGTATACTGGATACTAAACTGGTAAGGCAAATAGTACTGGCGCAATCTTCATGTGGGGCCGAGAGGAAAACATTTGCCAAATCAATCTAACAGTGATAAATGTCACTCTCAGGACTGCTGCCAGTTTGGGCTAGGGACCACTGGGCTTCAGAGTCTTTCCTTGACCGGGAAGGCTAAAATCATCATCGGACTAGCAGGGAGGAGTTCTACAATGCAGGCGATAACTCTGTTTGGGGGGGGCTGTTCTCGCTAACATCCTTGTCCGTACCACCCCCTGTCTTGCCTGTGGGGGCCGTCTCCGCCACTCCCTACGTAATGTCTCTCCCTGCAACACCCACTTGGGTTGGTCGGGTGAGACTTCCGGAGATGTTGTCAGTCTCCACTTTGGCGTGGTCTGTGAAACATCCTCTTCCCTCTGTACGTCAACGTCAGAGTCCCTCCACCACATCTCCAGCCCAGTGTTCTAAGCTACCTATAAAGTTCTGGCCAGACTCAAAGTCTCAATAAAATCAGGTACACTTAAGATGGTTTTTAATCAAAAAGGAACAAAAGTCAGTCTAGCTCTGTAACAGGTGGGGCTCATCTTGCTTAGTTGTTCATGGAGTACACAGGAGGACATCACATCATACTGTTCCCTGTTCCACAACCAAATAACTTCCTTCAAGTTTTTTTAGATTGTCAGGGAGACCTAAACGCAGCGATCTACCCCTCCCAATGTAAATGTTCTCTAGCCTTAAACCACGAGATAACAGACAACAGATTCCAGGCAACTCAATATGGAGAAATTCAGTTCCTGAACTCAAGGACACAGCACATGTCAGTTCTTCACAAAACAAAACGCAGCTTCAACAGCCCCCACCCTTTTGTTAACCCCTAAATGCAGAGAAAGCAGGTACCGGGACATTGTAAACTTTTTATGTATTTTTCTCTAATTGTCGGATCAATAATTTAATAATACTCAAACACTTCCCACCCTCCAGACCCCTCGCAGACGCCCCAAGCATGGTCGCTGCTATCCTACAAAGCCCCCAACACGCTTTTATGGCTGCAAACGCATCAACTTATTGGGCTTGGTAATATTTAAAATGGCTGCCACGAAAAATAAACTGACTAAGATGGCCGCCGCTGAAGAAGGTGGCGTGTCATCTTCTCTAACCACCAGAGAACAGGGTGGAGTCTGGTTACGGGGCCATTTTTCTCTCCAAGGAAATTAATAAATTCCTTTCTCAAATTCTTTCCACATCAAAACTTTGAAATGTCCCTTGCCTGTCTGTTTTTTATGGGCACTCTGAAGATCCCGTCCTCTGTCTAGGCTGTCCGTCAAGTCGAGGCATAGGTCGGTTCATAATTGATCCAAGTTTTCTCACTTGTCACATATCAGATCATCTGACACCTCCAAATCCTTCAATACTACTTCTCACTTCAAACCACAAACTACCCAGCCCTTATGCCGACTCATGTCAACTTACACTTTTCCATCAGTCCTACTTAATCAACAACAACCTTTGTCTACTTCATCATCTTTCCCCTCCATGTGGACACAATCTGAGTAGCTTTTCTAGGTCCGCACCCTTGGCTTACTTTACTTTGCTTACTTCCCATCACAAATGTCTACAACTGCAAACATGCCAACTGTCCCCCACAGATACAAACGACATCCGACACCTTGTGTGACCGACCCCAAAGAAGAAACAGTACCAGACTTCCACAGAGGACTCTACCAAGTCTCCTTATTGACTCTACCAAATCAACTCTCTTTTACTGAAATACTCTCTCCTTGACTCTTACCAAGTCAACTCTCTTACGACTCTTTACCAGTTCACTACTAGTTCTACAGTCATCCACAAAGTCGTTCAGCTCCAAAATGAAGCTAAACGCAACTTGATACAGAGTGGTCTCCGATGCACGTGCACCAATTGAGTCTATTACTCTATGGGAACCCTATGACACTGTCAAACAGTACTTGAGCCACTTGATAATCTGCATCACACCAAAGTATCTCTTACTGTTAGTAGTGCGGACCTCTGGGCTACTCCCTCCCGTCACAGTTTCAGCTAACACCCACCGACTGTTGACCATCCGTCCTGTCCAGTCTCTGTCCTCACCTTCCAAGTGGTTCTTTGCCCAACTATGAGCTTAGGTTCAGTGCCACACCGGGCACCTACATCACCGAGCCGTCTTAACCACCCGGATCCGTCCACCCAGTGAACCAGAAGTGACAATCAGGTAAACAAAAAAAATATATCTTACCCTGAGAGCTCTCTGGTCAGTTTGTTCACCAAGCCAGGGGACCCTTCACCGGAGGGCTGTTCTTGGTGTTGTTGTTGTGTTACTCTTCTACCAACCCCCCGATGGCACGCCCTCAAGAGTGTTAGGGCTTTTTATCGGAGGCCCCAACAGCCCTCTTGACTTTTGTAAGGTGAGTCCTAATTAACCCTTGATTGAACATGGAGACCAAGACATACGTCAATCTCTTAGTCAAAATCTTCTCTCTTTAATAATCAAAATGCATAATATATAACAAACAGAAGAATCATCAAAGGGGCGTGAATAGTATACTGCAAAGCTATTGGTCATCAGCAAATTCTGGGAAAAGAAAGTGAATTAATTGTGCGCAGTTCTCAGAGACCTTGTACACAGATATTGTTTATACTAAGAAGAAGATAAGTGGCTCCAGAATCATATTATTATGCAGCTTCGAGGACAGACTGGCTTCTCATTAAATGTCAAAGGGTATTAGCTGACAGGCGAGCAAACAGGTTACATAAAATGAAGTTTGAATCATGACATTAACTTGACAATGGTCAGGGAACATGGCCGCTGTATCTAAGATGGCGGACAGTAGTCAAGATGGCGTCCGAAACCAGTGCGACCTCCTTAACACAGACCTGTGCACAGTTCAAGGCAGCTGTTGTCTGTAAGTACAGTTCATATATAAAGGCACACTGGACTATAAGGCGCACCTTTGATTTCTGAGAAAATCAAAGGGTTTTTCTTGCGCCTTATAGTCTGAAAAATACGGGTACACATGTACACACACACATTTTAACTAGCCCTATGTGTCACAAAAAACTTGACAAACATGTTTAACCCCTTCACGCCAAAGCCCTTTTTTCGATTTTGTGTTTCCATTTTTAGCTCCCCTTCTTTAAAAATCCATAGCTCTTATTTTTCAATGTATGGAGCTTTATAAGATCTTGTTTTCTGTGTAACCAATTGTACTTCCCTGTGGCAGTATTCAACTTTCCATGCCATGTACTGGGAAGCAGGGAAAAAAAAAAAAAAAAAACTCCAAATGCAGTGAACTTGTCAATAAAAAAAATGCAACATTTTCTTGTGGACGTTTTTTTTGACGTTCACTGTGCTTTACAAATAACACCCCTCTTTATTCTCGTCGTGTCAATCCTGGGATAGCAAATTTATAGAGGTTTTAAAAAATTAAAACCTTTTGTACAAAAGAAAATAGTTACCAAAATAATAATGTTCCTCATAACACACAGTATAAGAATGTTATATGCATAGCCATGAATAAAAATCTAATTCATATAAATATAAATACTGAGAAATGAGCAACATGCACCGAAACACGTCAAAAGTATCTATATTTTGCAAGAACTGACACCACCACAACAATCTTTAATAGAACTCTTCATTTTAGAATTTGACAATATTTTGAAAAACAATGCCCAAGGACACTGTGTAGGAACTTTCCCCACCTCGATAGATCCAGAGAGTGACCCAGTTTACTGGGACGCTGGCATCAGCTGATCAGTAGAAAAACACATGTGCAGCCATTGAGAGCACATGCCGCAAAAAGAAGTGCAGTGAGGGTGCGGTCACACGTCGCATTTAAAAACACATTGGAATAGCTGATGAGCGATTTGCCTAATTGAACAGCTGTTAACACATGTGTTTACAAAACACAGCCGTTAACGTGTTGTTAACACACATGTTAACATTTGTTTTTTGCCCCAATAACAATGGGATTTTCTCGTTTGCCATCAATGGAATAAGGATTATCGATAAAACTTTATTACAGACACCGTTTACTGCATGCATTTAGAAACTAATTGCAACAGCTGAAGAGAGATTTGTCTAATTAAACAGCTGTTAACATTTGCGCTTCTAAAACGCAAATGTTAACGCTTGCATTAACAAACACATAAGTTATGCATGCATTAACAATTACATTTTGTAAACGCAAGTGTTAACAGCTGTTTAATTAGGCAAATCTCTCTTCAGCTGTTGCAATGCATATTTTAACTCTTAGGGCGCGTTCACACATTCTGCCAGCGTCGCATTGATATGGCAGTATATGATAGGATAGTACAGACAACCTAGGGTTAAAGTACCCAACGGAGTTGGAAAAAAGGTAAAAATAAAAGTTAAAAAAAAAATTTATAATTAAAAAAAAACCCTAAAACTCAAATCACCGCCCTTTCCCTAGAACTGATATAAATAAACAGTAAAAATCATAAACACATTAGGTATCGCTGTGTCCAAAAATGCCCGACCTATCAAAATATAATAACGGTTTTTCACTCTGTTAAACCCTGTAACCGAAAATCGCGTCCAAAGTCTAAAATGGCCCTTATTGCCAATTAAAAAATTTTTTAAATTATATAAAAAGTGATCAAAAGGTTGTACAGTCATAAAAATGATAACATTGTAAACATCAAAAGTCGCAAAAAACTACACCACCGACAGCTCTATACACCAAAGTATAAAAAAAGTTATTAGCGCCAGAAGATGGCAAAATCTCCAAAAAGTTTTGGTGGTACGATTTGGTATCCCCGTAATCGTACCGACCCAAAGAATAAAGTAGAAATGTCATTTGGGGTGTACAGTGAAATCCAATCTCACAAGAACACGGCACAAATGCGTTTTTTTTTTTTTACAAATTTCACTGCATTTGGAATTTTTTTCCCGCTTCCCAGTACACGGCATGGAATATTAAATACCACATTTTGAAGTGCAATTTGCTACGCAGAAAATAAGCCGTCACACAGCTCTGTACATGGAAAAATAAAAAAAGTTATAGATTTTTGAAGGCAAAAACATGGAAAAATAAAAAAGTTATAGATTTTTGAAAACGCAAAAACAAAAAAGGGTTGCGGCGGGAAGGGGTTAATAGGTTGCCATTTCCACACATGCCCGCTACAGCTTGTCATATCAATCCACAGAAGAAAATCCCATCACAACAAGCAATCCCTAATACAGAATCACATGTCGTCATGATCCACATTTCCATCTCCCTGTATAATGACAGGTCCATCCTCTTGCACTGGGGTACATGCCAGTGTCAGCTCACTGCCCCACCACCAGCTTGCCTACACATCAGACCACCTTTCCCGCTCAGTCAGTGTACCTCACCAGAGTACAGCACACAGCTTGTTATATCCCCTCACTAGTCTCCAGCTTCTCAGTCCCTCATCCCTGTTGCCTCCAGCTACACGCAGCCTACATTTCCTCACAACTCCCCATACAAGTCCATGTCCTCCACGTGAGAAGCGTCGCTCTGTTATAACAGCACAACACACGGCACTGCTACTGGCGCGCCCTCTGCTGCTCAGATGTGGCTACTGCGCCTCAGCATGGACTGGAAAGTCCCCAGGCCTGGGAAATCCCCAATGGGAGGAGAAGCGGAGAGCAGAGAGCTGTAAACCCAAGTGTGACAAACACTCAGCAGATTCCTCTCCTCCGAGGTGACGGGTCACAGCATCTGTACACGGAGAGCAGGACTGCGCTGCCCCCTGTCTTCTCTATGGGACTGCGGAGCTGAATGTAACGTAAGCCCTGCTGACCTCCTGCTCTACACCCGCCGCTGCCCGCTCATAGAGCTGCTGAGGTGAGACACTACTGTGCGAGATTTCCTTGGTATGTGATTGTTCCGCGCTGTGAGGAATACACATTATGGATACTAATCTTATGGGTTTTTATTCGGGTTTGATAATTCTGCCTCTTGTGCGCATGCGCGGGCAGGCCTCTTCCCCGTCCACGGCTCCTCTCTGGCTTCTTATTTCTGTGCATCTTGTATGTGAAGGGAGAATTGCTTTATATTTTACATTTCTAATGTTGTAGGATAACTCAACTCATCAGTATAATGTAAACCTAATTTTATTATTGGAAGTAAGGACCCCATTGAAAGAGTTGTTTCTTTGTAGGCAGGTATTATAAGAAGAGCTGCAGTACCGCACACCACCTGTGAATATGTGTGGTGCTGTTATTCACATGTACTAGAGCAGTGGTTCTCAACCTGGGGGTCGAACAACCAAAACCGGGGGTCGCCTAAAGCCATCGGAGCCGCAATTTTACTGTGTTTTTACTGCGACTTGTAAGGTTTGGGGTCACCACAGCATGAGGAACTGTATTGCGGGGTCACAGCATTAGAAAGGTCGAGAAGCACTGTATTAGAGGAAACAGTACTAACGTACGACTTTATCCTAAATTTTACTGTGGATTCACCTATTTACATTGAAAAGAGTGCCATTATTTGCTGGTCAGATGTATCGAAGGAAACGTATTATAAGATGGTGGTCTGAGCTCACATTCACACATGACATTTGCATTGCGCTATAAACGTCATGCAAAGGCTGCACCCGCAATCACATGGTGAGTTAACATTGCTTTCCGATCACATTTACTTTGTGCAGCCGATGGCTGCAAGCACCCGAACGTGGCCAAAACTGGCTATTAAAATGGGCATTAATGTCTAGTTCTTACTTCTGATTTGTTTCAGTCAGGCATCTGTTTCTTCCGAATCTATGTCTGTGAGTGATCAGTAAAAATGGTTCTGACTAGGACATGCTTTACTAATCGCTAATACGGTTCTTAAAAGTAACAATTAAGGACATTGATCCATTAAAACGTATTTCATTTAGTGAATGTAAATCACATTGAGAAGCGCTATATCAGTAGCTCTTTGCTTTGGTTTATAGGTCCAGTTTTGAGCATTAGACCTGCCTGTATAATAGCTGTATGTACTAAGAGGCTTAAAGGTTTTCCTTTGGACATACTGAGAACCGTAAAATAGTTGTTGTTTTTTAAAGCTATTAGCAGTTTAGATCTGATTTTTAATCTGACATTTAATTTTTGATTTTAACATTGACAGATGACAGAGATGACAGAGGAGCACTTTCCGGTATTGTTATATTTGACACCATCGGAGATGTGACTGTAGTGACGTGAGACAGGATGCACCTCCGCTATTTGTGGCGTTGTAGCATTTAGGTGACATAGATTGCAGAAGAAAGCTGAATTGATTCTTAGGCCTAGCCTTGGAGTGAAAGACCTTGCTTTGTGAGCTCATGATTGACCAAACTGCCGGGGACAGGATTCCCTGCATTATATGGATATATGATGCAAGGAGTCCCTGCTTCCTCACTAAACAGCAGTGCCAACTCTATAATACTTTTATTTTTCTTTATAAACAAAAGTGATATTTGTGAGGACTCTATATAGAGAAGTATAGAAAGGACTTTATATGCTATGCTGTCATGGTACAAGATAGAAAGTATTTGCCACGTACATGGTGTATATCTGGACTTGACATGGTTCAATTTTTCTATTATACACATATTTTTGTGGCATTTTTGTTTTGTCTTGTCAATGCAGTTAATTTTTGTACTAGCTTTTTTTAGTGGTATTTTTAGATAGACTTTTTTCACTGTATTGTCTCTTACCCATTTTATTATGTAACTGCCTTGCAAAAAACACCATACACAAAGTAGAGTACGGTATGCTACTATAGACTAAGTAATACACAAAACAAGCAATAGCACGCATAAAAAACTCAGTGGGCCTGAATTATCAGTACGTACTGTACAAAAGAGGAATTGCCAGTGTTGAGCATAGCGACCAATCAGAATGGGGGGGGGGGGGGGGGGGCAGGTCAGGGGTGCCAAAAAAGAAAGTAAACGTTCTGCATTCTGCCGGATAAATACCCTAATTTTTTTAATTGACACACCCCTCGCAACACCACCGGATTTTCCAGAGTTCCTGGAAAACCCTTTTAAAGGTCATCGATCACCAGGATGAAGGAATGTAAACCAAGCACACTTACATTATGATTCAATTGAACCTGAGGTGCTCCAGGCTCCATTGACATCTATGGAGCCCAGAGCAGCTCAGGCTCATTTGCATAATTTTAAAAACATTTATTCATAAGAATAAGGGCTTGAGAAGCTAAAAAAAGAGCAGATCCTGACAGAGCGGACACACACCATCATGTAATTATGCTTGCTTTACAATCCTTCATCCTGGTGGTAGATGTCCTTAAAGATCCATCCTGATGCTGCAGTCCATTCATCTCCTCTACATTGCATACTGATGATGATTTAACTGCACTTTACAAAAACATAGAATTACAGGAGGTATGTATCCCCACTTTGTTTCGTTTCATCTACTTTTTGAGACTTTTTTTTGTCTCAAAAAAAAATATATATATCTCAACCGAGATGAAAAAGTCTTAAAAAGTAGTAGAAAAAAGTATGTGGTGATAAATCTCCACTATACAGGCGGTCCCCTACTTAAGAACACCTGACTTACATATGACCCCTAGTTACAAACGGTCCTCTGGATTTTGGTAATCTCTTTTTACCTCTTGAGGGACTAATGGATGAGGCCTTACCAGACACTCCAAGATTTGACATTATAGTTCCCCCCAACCTACCATGATACATGTTGTTATCCCTAGAAACGGGAGAAAAATGTGCTGAGCCAATGGGCATGTGCAGGACTGGTTATCTTATGTGTATGGGAGGGCTCTCTGATTTGGCATGTGGAATTTCTGTGCATCATCCTTTTGTTCTCTGTGAGTTCATCTTCTTGTTGATAATACATGCACACTTGCCAGACTAAGCTTGCTGCATTTAGGGTTCCTATATCACAGAAAACTGTTTCCTATTCAGTTCACCAATGCAAAACAATTTACCCTTCCACTTTCCCTCAAAGTTCAGCTTCTGTTGCAATGTGGCCTCTGAATTTTGAGCAGTACTCCCATTCCCTTGAGACAACATGTTGGCTGTACCTGTTGGTTTCTTTGAGACATGCTGACCATCTAATGTACGGTATATGTGTGTGGGGGTGCCCCAACACTCCTTTAGGCCATTGTAAGAGACTTTGGCTTCCAGTTGCCTGGCCTTGTCTCCAAATTGAAATTGTAGAAGATAAGACCCTGAATGTTAACGAGTGATGTCATTTAGACTGCTTGGCATAATGGAAGGTTGCCACTGTATAAAATGAAAACCATAATTGTGGGAAGTTGCATCTATACAGGTTCATCTCCTGCAGAAATGCATGGCTAGGAGAGCAATTTACTTAACCAAAAAGAGTTTCACCATACTTGTTGATGAAGGTGCCTAGGTGAGAGGCCCCCCACACCTAAGCAGCTTGGCTGTATTGGTCTGTATGTCTGCTACTTGTTTATGGTGTACATGTAGCGCCATTTTGTGCATATACTCTGTGGGCGAGATTTACCACTGCTTCTATACCAGTTTTCTGGTGGAATAATCGCAAAATCTTGCACTGCACTGATTAAAATCGTGAATATGCCACCTCCACGCCATGTGGGTGTAGAAGGAGTGTTGCAGGTTACAGAGACCGGTGGAGGGTTCAGGCAAGGGTCAGGAACATTCAGCATTCTTTTGCTAAACCAGCTTTCATTCGCTGTTCCGACCTGGCTTGCCAGCCACCTGCCGGATACATCAAGAGGCCAAAGCACGACGAGGGGGGCCTGGCCACTATCGTATGCCTGTGCCCCCTATGTATTTTTTGTTGTATGCTGTATCATAGAACACTACACGGTTTTTATATTACATACATATGTATTTTAAATGTGTCTGTTGTTTGTGAACTTATATTTACTAAAATGTTAAATAATTTTTGAAATGCACAGCTATTTGATTCTGGTGTGCATTGACACTTGCTGCCATCCTGCAGAGATAAGTGTCATGTGTACCAACACATACTTATAAGCATGACTCTTTTTTTAGAGGACCAAAACAGTCTGTACAAGCATCTATGTCACTTGTACATTAATGCAGCCTCTGAGGGTCAAGGCTGTTCATAAAGCTCCGCTTGGTAAGAAATACTAGAAAATTGTGGCAAGGCCTAGTGACATAAGGGGACTGCTAGTAGTGCTTTAGTTGGTTGCTAAAAAAGACATGCAGGTATAACTATCCTTGTCATTAAAAAGTATCAGAAAAGTAAGTAAGTTAAAGGACATCTACCACCAGGATGAAGGATTGTAAACACTGACATACTGGTGTGTGTCCTCTCTGGCAGGATATGCTCTTCTTTTATCTACTTATGCCCTTGCTTTTAATCAAAGAAGGCTTTAAAATTATGCAAATGAGCCTGAGGGGCTCCGGGCTGCATTAAAGGGGTTTTCCCACAAACACAAGTTAGGCCCTATCCACAGATCAGATGAGCGGCACAAAATAGGACTTTCTGCCTTCTGTTGCCACAGATGAAGGCTTCAGTATATGTACTTTTAGGAAGCAGTTATGGACCTCTTTGCATGTAACTTTGCTTATGAATGCCAGTGGGTGAGTGTAGAAAGAATTTTCTTTTTCCACCTTAGGGCTCATTCAAACGGCCCTTCATAGGGACGTATATGCAGCTGCAAATTTGCGACCGCGTATACGTTCCCATAGACCGCAATGGCAGCGGTACAATGCCACACATGTGGCACCGATCCACACCGCAAAAAGATAGAGCATGCTCTATCTTTCTGCGAGTGTGCCACCTTGCACCGCTGTTTTCTATGGAGGGAGGAGGGGTCACCTCCAGCAGACGGCGGGCATACCGCAGGTGAATGAACCTTTACTTACCTGAGATACAATAGTCTAATAGTTGGGAGATTCAGGTACTGCTCTAATGTATGTGAATTCCTAACTGATTGTTCAGCACTACAGATTTAATGGTGCTCTATAAATAAGTGAGAACAATTCAATGTACCAGTTGCAGGGGCGGACAATTTGCAGATTTTGGAGCTGGCTGGACAACTTTCCAGAATTAGGTGCCTGTAGCAAGTTTTAGGTGTTTGATATCCTGGGATTTCCAGGTCTGTGGTGTGGACTTTCCTGTACCTGGACATACTTTAATCCTATTGCTGGCAGCTACCCCGTGAAATTATTTTCAGTAAACAGCTATTAGGTACAGTTATCCTTTTATGGTACTTTTTCAGGGTTTTCCCACCTAAATTGTGCTTTTAAAAGCCCCCACCCTTCCCCTTACTAATATTTTGATGGAGTAAATGGCTATTTCCCAGAGGATGGACTATGACATTTCATCGGCATGTTAAAACATGTTTAGCGGCAGTGGAAAATCCCTGTATACAGCCACATTATACAGTCTGTCTAATATACAGTGAGGAAAAAGTACATGTTCTGGGGCATCTTCTATGTCAGTGCTTCCATGATTATATAGGTAGTGCGAAGAACCTGTGACATCCTGTACAATAATAGCTGTGAATGAATGAGGTGGAATACTATTAATGAACTTATGTGTAAACCATGTAGTACTTTCCATATCTGTCTTATCTGAATGACATCAGACCTGTATGACTAAGTCTCTTTTTTTAATTTGTGAAATCTCGGAAACTTGTAGTAGCTCTTTTGTAACTCCTGGGGATTTTTTAAGAAAAAACAGTAACATTTACAAACTCCAGGTTTGTGATCGACACACAATAACATAAGTTTTCTTTCTTTATGGCAGCAGAAGGATGGCAGCACAGCAGATCCTTCCCAAGGACTTGTACATGAGCAACATGCTAAAGGCAGTGAAAATCCGAGAAAGAGCCCCGCAGGACATAGAGAAGCCCAGCAATGGAATCATCCACCACTTCCGCACAATGCACCGATACACTATTGAGCTGTTTATGATCTGTCAGTTTTGCACAAGATTCCGGGACATTCTACAAAAGACTCTTTTTAATAGATCCATGCAAGTTGCCTTGGAAAGTCAGAAGAAGCTAAATGCATGTAAAGAAGTAAAGAAACTTGTGCCACTACGGACGAATGGTAAGTACCTCCTCACATTAATATCTTTCTGTCCTCAGTGTTGCTGTTGTATGTTAGTGATCTTATATTGACTACTGTTACATACTGGGCAAACTTTGATGTAATTTGTATGGATTATATAGTGAGCCTTGTCTAATATTGAACTTGTGCTTTAGAGTTTTTTATCATAGGTTTTTTGGATAATATTTTGGCCCTTTTTTAATATCTTATTGTTGTTATCCTCTATGCCACTATTTCATAGGTTAGTTATCCACATAACCAGGTGGTGAAGTGTGCCACTGTGCTAGGGATGCAGAGCCATCACTTTACAAGATGTCACTACAATATGTGTGTGGACATTAAAGCTTTTGTGCTTTAAGGGAAAGTAATTTTTGTTATTTTGCATTTTCTTTTTATTTTGTATTTTATGTTTCAACTAATGTTTTGATACCCATCAGCCTGTACCTTAGACTGAAATATTTTACCTAAACGGATCTATTGTAACAATTTTTAGGACCGCAAATTGTCCACATGTGTGCAAAGTATTTGGTCTGTGATGTCTATGTGACCCACAAGGCAAATTGATCATACGTTTGGCAGAAATTCTGCCATAGTGTTTTTTGCATTGCTTCATTCACTATTATAGGTTTAGACTATGATCTCAAAAGAAGCACACCAAAAAAACTCTGTACCTAACCCCAACCCCAAGCATTATTTCAAAGCCATATCTACGTGTGCAGTATTCCTATAATACAGAATTGTAGGAATTTCATGGAAATCCATGTGGAACCTGGTTAGTCTATGTAATACTCAGTCATGTGACTATTGAAATGCTCTTTAGATACATTGACTTTCCTTGCAACAGTGATCTATATTATTTACTGAGGTGAGTATTCATATGTGACTGCAGTGTACATACAGTGACTTTAGGGGGTCTGAGATTGGCTATTTTGTCATCTGAAGCTTTGCTTGTACAGGTTGGGTAATTGCCCCTCGAATACTGAGCCATGTAACCTCTGTGGGCGGAAAACCTGTAGAAAGGCTTATACTCAAGGCTGTGGATTCTGTAGGCCAAACCTCTGACCCCTCAAGTTCCCTAACTCCGACTCCCAGACGTGTTAAAGTGATAAAAAACCTTATTATTACTGTAGATTTATCACCATTAACAATACACAATCACAATAACAACGTTGTTTAGGTTGAACAAAAAAATATTTATTGGAATACAACCTTAGAACTATAACTTTAATAGGAAACCATTTTCCCCTCTGTATGGCAGGAGCTTCACTACTGAGCATGTACATAATGTGCAGTCACAATCATCTCAACTGCAATACAAACATGAGCTCGGAAATAAAGTAAACTAAAATGTAAAATAGCCTTTAGAGAGAATATACACTGGACAATTGATTTATGTACAGCTTATTGAAACTTTAGATATACTACGTATTAACTTCAGTCCTGATTTTCTGGTCACTGTAGCAGTTCTAATATAAGTGTAGACATTCCTTCCCCTCTTATCTGTAGAGGAGGAGCTTCACTACTGTGCATGAGCAAAAAGTGCATCCACATTCATAGGACATATATATATGACATTCCATAATTTCCATAACTCCATAGCCCTGCTTATAATGTGATGTAGTTTTGTAGTTCCATATTTGTCCATAAAGCTTTAACATTAATCCAGTTTATTTTATGCAAGTTTTTTCTTGCTATTCTATTGAAGGCAATAATGATGGTAATGCAATGTAAAAAAATGTCTTAAGCTACAATGTTTCTCTGAAAATAAGACTGAGAATTTTCAATGGATGTCTTATTTTTTACTTGAACAGAAATCCACATTTTTAACCAATCTCCAAACCCTTAATTCCATTGTGAATTTCTTGTGACTTTAAAATTATTCATGTCTAGCCATGGCACTTTCCTAAAATGAGCCTCTCTTATCCATCTACAAGCCCCCTCTTGCCGGCAGCTTCCTCCTCCATGCTAACTTCAGCAGAGAGACTGGAGCTGGGTGACATTTCAATGGCAATGAACTCTGACACCTAGAATCACAGTTCTAGTGTCATTTTAAAGAGGAATATCACAGCAGGATTATACTTTTAGGTGACACAGAGATATCCACAGTTAAAGTTACAGTCGGTAGTGGGATGTGTATATGAAAATTACACTTCCAACTAAAAAAATTTAATAGTAGATATCTCTGTTTTTTGGTATCTATTTGAGGGGATATTTTCACAATTTGAGGGGATATTTTCATTTTTAATGGATAGACCAAAATAGGCATTTATAACTACAGCTTATTTTCAGTTTTGGGCATCAGCTAGGGCTTATTATAGGGGAAGGTTTTATTATTGGGAAAACACCGTATTCAACTGCAAATATAAATAAGCTACCTCATCTGATCACCCATAAACATGTGATGCTTTGGTCACATGTGCTAAAAACTTGTACCAAAATCCATGTGCCTTAAATGGGAAGATCATACAGAATAGGAGTGGATATTTGCCCTGCAGGAAGGTAATTTTATAAGTGATTCAACCCCATTGTAATTCTGGATAGAAAAATGAAGGAAATGCGGAAGATGGTTGGTCATATAGGAACTGAAACCTAAGTGCACGGCTGAAAAAAAATTCCGCCATGAATTGCCTGCACTGATTTCACTTGCCTAATGAATATACAATCCTGTTAGGCTTGTCCCCACCCTCTTGGAAAGTCCTGTCTGCTACAATGTTGAAAGAACAGAAAAGTACAATAGACTTCAGCCAATTGCTTCTCACACAGCCTCATGCTGGGAAATTCCAAGTGACACGGAATTTTATGCTGGTGGTTCTGTGTGCACATGAAATTTACAGGCACAACAAATCATATCTTTGTTCTATATTTGACAATAAGAGGGACTTTTACAGTGATTCGATTGTGCTGAATTTACCATCTGCATTCACACACATGTATGGGGGACGTATATACGGCCGATATACGTCCCCCATACACTTCTATGGGCTCACGACCCTGTACGGCACCGTACCGCTCCGTAGCACGTAGAAAGATAGGACATGTCCTATCTTTCCACGTGATGCGGCGCCGTTTTCTGTATATGCCTATGGAGAGGGGTGGGGGTGAGCAGCGCTCATCCCCTGCTCCTCTCTGCAGCGCCGACGTATGCCGGCCGTACGGCGGGCATACATCGTCTGAATGTAGTCTTATATTGTATAAAGTTCTGATATTACTAATATCAACCTTATATTAACTTCCTCGACTTAAAATGTAGCAGAACTCAGTCTGACCATTTACTATATTGTTGGTGTATTTACACAGACATGTAAAAAGTAGCTGCATCCCATCAGCGTTGAGACATCTTCCCCCATAATGTTAACATGTATTCTTTTCTTGTACGTAAAAGCTCCTTGCACATCTTCATTTTAGACTGCAGTTACTTTTATGTATAATCCTTCACAGTTAACAGGAAAAAATAAAACAGCATGTATTCCATTGGTGTCCATCAGAGTATCTGCTGTTTGGTATTGCACGTTTGAGGGTTAATAATGCACAAATATGACTATTTCTCTTGTTTAATACAAAATATTTCTATCTTTTGTGTAGGTGATGGGAACTGTTTGATGCATGCAGCGTCTATGTATATGTGGGGTGTACAGGACACTGATTTAGTTCTCAGAAAAACATTACACAATGTTCTGAAGACAACAGATACTCGCAACTTTAAGTTCCGCTGGCAGCTGGAGTGTGTAAAATCCACAGTGTTTCAACAGACAGAACTGCAATATGACACAAGGGTAAGAAATACCACTGGATATTCCGGAATTCCTTATCAACACATGTTTTCATCTTCAGTACATATATAAATACTAATATTTTCACCAGAATATTGCTTTTTAATTAATATCTCAATGATGTTGTATAATTCAAACTATGATGAAAACCATATACAAGTATACATTTTTTTGGTTCCAAATATTAAACCCTGAATTAATGATATACTTTGTTTTATGCATAGAATTGGGATGATGAATGGGAACATCTAGTCAATATGGCATCCACGGACACCTCAGTCGGCCATAGTGGCCTCCAGTACAATTGCCTTGAAGAAATACACATATTTGTGTTGGCTAATATTCTTCGGAGAACAATTATTGTTCTTGCAGGTAATGTATTTAAGTTTTTTTGAAAGATATTATCCTTTTACAAGATTAAAAATAATAAGAAAATCAGGTTTAATCTGTTAATCCTAAAATCTTTATTAGCAGCTGTTTGAAAATTACCTTTTACACTTTATATGCTTCACTATTCACTTTGTGGCTTCAATAAGAACACTGCTTCCCTTTTCTCTGTCAGTAGTATTGTGCGCAGGACCTTTATTTGTAGGGATACATGACATGTGCATTACTGCTATTGTGGGCAAAATAAGTTGTTTTCTTTTGATGATGTATAAAAACATTAATTTCGCCAAGTTTTAAAAAAGATGTTTTACAGTGTTTATCAAAAGATGCAGTAGCCTATAGTGACCTAAAAGGTTAAATCCTGCCGTGGAAACAGCATCCTCTCTATCCATGGGCTGTGTCTGGTGTTGTAGATAATCCAAATTCAGTAATTGAGACTGAATTTTAATACCAGATGTAAACAGGGGACAGACATGGTGCTATTCCTGAAAAAAAGTACATATTTGTCTAATCCTAGAGAAGTATAGCATATTTTATGAACCCATGAATTAGAAATTTTAAATATGCTATAATAATATTTTTTTTTCAACAGATAACATGTTCCGAAGTTTGGAGTCTGGCTCTAGTTTTTCTCCTTTAAATGTTGGTGGGATTTACCTACCTCTTCATTGGCCTGCACAGGAATGTTATAAATACCCCATTATCCTTGGTTATGACAGTCAGCACTTTGAACCTCTTGTAACTATAAAAGACACAGGACCAGGTATGTAAATCACTGCTGAACGATAACAAGAACATTACTTTCCAATATTTTAATATTTAATTCTTTTACACATGAAATGCCTCTAAATTGTAAAAATTCCCATGAGTATTGCTGCAATGCTTCCCATGGGAAATCTGCAGCCTTTTAGTACAGTAGAAACATATTGGACCATATAAGACCATCTACCGTTGTTGCAGAATGGCTGTAGTATTTACCCCAGCAGTATTTTGGCAGCTTTAGAACACACCTGAAATCATTTGGTTTCTGATGCATTTTTATGCCATGATTTTGCTGCAGTAGGGACCAGAGCTAAACCTTTGCATTTCAAAAGTTTAGTTACGCACCAGGATATGCAGCAGTTACAGGGAACCTGTCACCACATTTGAAAATATGCAGCCAGTGACAGGTTCCTTTAGAGCCCTATTAACCTTTATATACCCTTCTTTTAGCTAAAAATTGTTTCACTTACATCCACGTAAATCACCTTTTATCATTTATTACCTGGCATCAGAGGGGGCGTGTCCTGCTCAGCCGGCCCCTCCCATCTAATTCTCCCTATGCCGTATGCCTCTTTACTGGTCACAGTTCATGTCATGTGACATCATCTCAGGTCCTTTAGCCTCTTAACAATAGCAAACTGTACCCTATGCATGTATATGACCACATGAAGTCACAGTCCCCCCACCCACCCTCAATGGAGGCTGCTGTCATTTCGTGTAACCACTTACATGGTTACAGTTTGCTATTATTAGAAGACTAAAGGACCTGCGATGATTCACTCTGTTCACATAACATGTCTGTGTCTTGAAGAGACACAGAGCTGTCATTCAGAATAATAGGGCATGGTTCACTGCCAGCATGAGAAAGAGAAGAGTCACAGATACCACACATGAGTCAGAAAGCTCATTTGCATAACAGTGCCCCACTGGCAGCTAATTTTAGGTGATATGGGGAGGACTTGTAACCCTTTATCAGCAGGCTTTGTTAGTCAGGAAGGGGAAATTCTGGTGACGGGCCTTCTTTATGAACAGTTCCGCTGCTGATTTTTTTCCGCAATGCTTGTATGAGATTTGGATAATTTCAATACACTGCTGTATTGTCCTGTGCAGTATGTAACATGCTATATGTTTGAGCATTCTTACAGCTTTCCCTTTTGTTAGTAGCCTTGAATTGTCTTCAGCATAGAGTGTGTTTAGTGCTACTGTTAATAATTTTTTCTACCTACACAGAAATCCGAGCCGTCCCATTGGTGTTCAGTGAAAAAGGCAAATTTGAAGATATGAAAGTGCACTTTTTAACGGACCATGAAGAGAAATCCAGGGAGAAGCTGCTTAAACAGTATCTGCATGTGCTGGAGGTACCTGTGTATTCCTTGGAGTATGGTACCACTCATCTAGTAAACACAGCCAGGTAAGTTTCTTTATATACAGTGTTGCTTTACCCAGAGGTTAGGGTTTATTCTCTGTGCTACATCAGTAGTACATAATGTTTTACAAATGTTTCCCTCTCATGTGCCAACATGTGCCCGTGAAATAAACTTCCACATTGTAGCTGTTGTCTCGCTCTCTAGTCCTCTAGCTAAACTAAAACTAACAAGTACCAATTGCTTTTTTATAGCAAAATGGAAAATGTCCGATTTTTACACTTGTGTTTTTTTTGCAGGCTAGATGAAAACAATTTGCCAAAGGATATCAATTTGGTGGAAGATTACTATCAGTTAGTTCAGCACGAGTACAAGCGGTGGCAGGAGACCAAAGGTGGAAAAGGCAGATTTGAGATATCCCTTCCTCAATTGTCTCTTGTAGAAGTAAAATGTGAAACAATAAATTGTCCTTTCTTCATGTCTGTGAGCACACAACCCTACTGCCATGAGTGTTTTGATAAGAAAGTCAAATCCATTGATAGGACTAAAGCCCAAATACAGAAGAGTCAATCTGTACATCACAAACCTGAGTATTGTGAACCCTCCTGTCAAATGAGAGGGGAGTCATTGCCAGATCTTACTTCTGCGCCAGCAACAGCACCCAGCCTTTTTATATTCAGTGAAACAAATGCAATGAAATGTAAAACAGTGGACTGTCCCTTTACATTAAATGTGGAGCTGAACGGACTGTGTGAACACTGCCATAATGCCAGGCATCCTCATCTTGGAAGCAGTACTGAAAAGGTTAGGACAGCTGATATCATTCGCTGCAATATTTGCTTTCAAGATGCCACCAGAACTTTCAATGGTATTTGCAGTTCTTGCTTTAAACGGACTACTGAACGCTCCCACAGTTCCAGCAGTCCCCCCTTACTCCATCAAAGGTCTAACCCTCACGCTTTTAATTTATCTGGGAGTCATGTGAACCCATCGGGTCAGGAAGCCACAAATGATGAGATCCACTTATCCACCACCAATTCACAGTCTGCAACAAGTTACAATGTAGAAGAGAGGATTGCTAACCAAAAATGTAGGAAACCTGGCTGTCAGTATTTTGGTACACTACAGAATGAAGGATTTTGCACTTTGTGCTTCTTTGAGTATAAAGCAAACAGTGGTAGGTAAATTCTCTGCTTTCATTGTCATATTCCGAAATGTAACTGTTTTTGTACTTTTCATGGCAATGGCGATAGAGATTGTTAGTGGCTCTAATAAGAGTATGTTTCTATTTTCCAGGAGTTAACTCGAGCAGATCTAACAGAGTACCACAAAGCAATGTCAGTGTGGCTGCATTTAAGAATATGAGTCGATGCTTTGGCCGTGAGTGCAGCACCTTAGGCAGCACAATGTTTGAGGGATTCTGCCAGAGATGCTTCATCGAAGCTCAGAACCAACGATACCAAGCAGCAAGAAGTCCAGAGGAAAGGATACAAAGACAAACAGAGGTAGTTATTCTAAAAGTTCATGTATTGTACACATCTAGAATCGATAGATATATCTATACACAAGTCTCACCATCCTCTACTGCCACTAGTAAAAAGTACAAATAATTTTTATTCCCAGATTTCTGGACAGGATCAGACTGCCAATCACATGAAAATATGTGCCAGGGATGTGTGCAGAAACCTAGTCACTGGCAAAAATGATGAACTTTGTGAACAGTGCAAGCATCGAGGTGGCCATAACAAGGTATCTGGAGAAGATACACCCAAACTGCGTTGTAGGGCACCAGGATGTGACCACTTTGGTAACAACAAGTGTAATGGTTACTGTAATGAATGTTATCAGTTCAAGCAGATGTATGGATAACAGCCTGGACTACCTTTTTTACCAATAATGGTGCTAAGTTCTGAACACTCCATAAATAAGACATTTGATAAAGAGACGTGTATTGACCTGTAAAGTTTTTTTTCTTTGATATTTATCTTTATTATATTGTCTGTGATTGTAAGTAAACCTATAAAAAGAAAAATGTACTATATGTACCATATGTTTTGTGAAATCAATGTCCTTATGCCAATGTCATTATGCTGCAAACATGGTTCAAATAATATTATTCTTTTGAAAGATTTATTTTTTTATGACTTTGAAAAACAATGGTTGGTTTTACATTGCTGGGATATTTATGCTCTTGCATTGTTATTATAAATCATAATCGGTAAGAATCAGGATAAACCAAAGGCAAGTGATGCTATAGTACAGACCGTGCATATATAGTATATACTTTTTTTCTTGCCCAATAATGAGTATAATACTTAAACTATCACTAACTTTTCAACAGACTTTGTGTATATCAGTAAAGTTAATAGAAAGAAACACTTGGTAATGTATCTCATCAGAGCAAAGTGCTTCCTTCTCCAATGATTACAGCCCTAATTATCTTCCTAATCTGCTTTTCACTCTGAAATTTCTGCTTAATTCCATCCTGCTGGCAAGAAGGACAGATGCTTCTAGACGTGTCATATAACTTAAAAGCTATATGCAGAGGGGAAGGAGTGAAGGAGTCAAAGCAGCCAAACCTCCACCAGGCACTTAAAGTGGAAGGCACATAGACACAGGGGGATTTATCAAGGCCAGGATTAAAACAGTTTTTCCAATTACGGCAACTCCATGCAAAATGGAAGCACGGCAGCTTTTCCGTAAATGACAAGAAATATTTTCTGCTTTCTTGTTGTTAATGGGAAGGTAAAATAGATGGGACTTTTTATAATTCTCCAACAGAGAATTTTTACTGTCATCAAGAAAGATAAAGGTGAGCAGGTCATGAGCAGGAAGCAGGAGATCCACAGGTCTAAGGCACAGGTGATGCTGCAAAATGCAGAAACATTCAGAGCACGGAGCAGAAATGACTGGTTGGCAACACCCTTACTTGTTCAGACCTATTCATGACAATAGAGAATTCACATGATTTTCACTGGAGTTTCCAAGACACCAGTTCTGCATTTATACCTTCCACTTCCCTAAAGAGCTGTGCCACTAAACGCTATTAGCATGATAATTTGACCCACTTCACCTTTTTCAAAAGAAGTCTCTTCACCACATTTTTGCTTACCTAAAAAGATAAGTGCTTTTGTAAATTACTCACTTTTGTGAAACATTTATAAACTATATAATATTTTATTTGTGAGTCCAAAAGAAATGGAAAATCAACAACCAGATCAATTCCAGAGAGCAGTGTGTGGTCGGAGGTCAGGTGAAAGTTGTCCGGTAGTGACATGACCAACATAAAATGGAGCATGTGTATCATTCGGTCCAAGCACAATGGGAATTGGAAAGCAGCTACCATATTCTTATAAATGGTGGCAAGATCATAGAATAGCTTGAAATAATAAGAGTGACTAAGGACAGAGACTGAATCACCAGACATTACTATGGACTAGTTTAAAATAGGCATTCTACAGCTTGCAATGTACTGTAACATATTTTCAGTATATGTCACCTGTTTTAGTCACTATTATATTATTATGAGGATTTTTAGTGATGTCCTATCTATTTTGGGCTCTACGATGGGTCTTCAGGACATTGTTATTAACAGAAAATGTCTCTGAAATAGTCTAAACACTGGAGTTTGTAAATTTATAGAGAACAGAGTCTTACTGCCTAGGCTACTACATGATTAGCACAGGGAGCCTCTCACATCTTACTGAAATAAAGCTACTCTTTAAATTCAGGTTGTAGTTTGTTTCCATGCTTTCAGATTTCATGCAGTGTGAAGACTATATGCCAATATGTGATTATTTATTTACTACCATTATATATGTATATATAAATTTTACTATTGCACATCGTTGTATATCGGAAATTCACTTTAATAAATTATTTAATACACTAAGTATTTTAGATTCTTGAACCAAAATGAAAATGACAGCCACATTATCCAGCTATATCAATTGTGACATTGTAATGCAAAATATGATTTGCATATTTCATATAGTTTCCAAGAAAACCTGTGGATAAGGATTCAGTATAAACTTCTTCAGGGCAGTGTATACTGAATCTTGTGATAAACTATTAATTTCAGCCACTCAATAACATCAGCGGCTAGTCTATCCCAGGGTCACCTGATCTGGCCAGCCAACCACTGCTATCGACGTGTAAGGGTACCACGTCATGCTGGGTGGAGTGCAGAGTCTCCTGGCTTGTGATTGGCTCTGTTTCTGTCCGCCAAAAAGCAAAACGGCGGGAGCTGCCATTTTCTCGAGCGGGCGAAGTATTCGTCCGAGCAACGAGCAGTTTCGAGTACCCTAATGCTCGACCGAGCATCAAGCTCGGACGAGCATGTTCGCTCATCTCTAATGCTAAACCATCATTCCTATGAGACAGAACCATCCATGGGGCTTCCCAAGTCTCCCTTCATGGTAGAAGTTGGGGAACCCAGGGAGGTCCTTCACACCACAATGCCGATGCTTTGTAATATGGGAAAAAACCCAACACCATAAGATGTTTCTCACATATCAATCCCATCTTCCTACCTTCCTTCTCACCAAACACGTGCAAAGGGAAAGGTAAGTAGACTTACTGTAAGCAATGTTCTTGGGTAGCAGTAAATTCAATGTAAGTCTTCAGGGCAACTTTAAACTGATCCTTATAGACTCCATTGACCAAGAGCTGTCTCTGAGCTACCAGGATCTCCTACAAAGGAAAACATTTTAACAAATTTAACGAACAATTTATTTTTGTTCAAGATAAGATTTACAACCTATAACCATATTTCATTTTATAAAATTAATTTGTATGCAAAAATGGGTTAACACCCTCCATATCAATCCCTCTGGTTCCTTTGTTGATCTCTGTACTTCCTGCAGCAGCGACGTTGTACATGTGACTAATAAATCACCTTGGCAATCAGTGATTGGCTGCAGTGGTCACATGTTCAAGTGCTGTCCCTCTGCTGCAGGAATTACAGTGACTGACAAGAGAACAGAATCCCCTACACGACTGCCATAAGGTTACATATGCCCTATTTGCTCATACCCCATGCAGATAACATATTTATAAATGTCAGACATTGGCAAAATTTGCGGAAAATATGCAAATAAGTAATAAATTATGTCTCTTATAGCTACCTTGTAAGGCAGCTCCCTTGACATAAAAAATGACCTTCGGGAAGCTTTATGACATGATGCAGGGTTAAGACCAAACCAGTATATCTATTCCAGAAAAAACAGATTCCCAACTGTAGACAGCAATGTTTCAACCTGGTTGGGTCTCTTCCCAGAATCCCCTAGTGGAGCATCCATGCCTATAAGACTCCTCATGCCTACACGGTGACCTTAATTGGCAGTTTCCACAAGGCAAACTCTTACTTCCTGACCCTAGTCACAAGCCTCTAACTCTGACAAACCAGTTCCCTACACTGTACTGAGGAGACCCAACCAGGTTGAAACATTGCTGTCTATAGTTGGGAGTCTGTTCCTTCTGGAATAGATATACTGGTTTGGTTTTAATCCCGCATCATGTCATTAGGTCTCCTGAAGGTCATGCTTGATGTCAAGGGAGCTGCCTTACAGGGTAGCTAAAAGAGGCCTGGTTTTCCATATCTCATCCTGGAAAACCTATTTGAACCGTGGCACCTATAAATACAATTCCAGTGTCCTATTAAAGACGATAGTCTCCCCTTTAACCGGTTAAGGACCGGGCCCTTTCCTGTTTTTTCATGTCCATTTTTCACTCCCCACATTCAAAAATCTATAACTTTTTTATTTTTACACGTAAAGAGCTGTGTGACGGCTTGTTTTCTGCGTGACAAATTGCACTTCATAGTGATGGTATTAAATATTCCATGCCATGTACTCGGAAGCGGGAAAAAAATTCCAAATGCAATGAAAATGGTGAAAAAACGCATTTGCGCCATTTTCTTGTGGGCTTGGATATTACGTCTTTCACTGAGCGCCCCAAATGACACGTCTACTTTATTCTTTGGGTCGGTACGATTAAGGGGATACCAAATTTGTATAGGTTTTAGAACCTTTCATACATTTCATACATTTACAAAAATTAAAATTTCCTGTACAAAAATAATTTTTTTGATTTTGCCAACTTCTGGCGCTAATAACTTTTTTATACTTTGGTGTACGGAGCTGTGGGTGGTGTTATTTTTTGCGAAATTTGATAATATTTTCAATGATATCATTATTAGGACTGTACGACCTTTTGATCACTTTTTATAGATTTTTTTATATTTTTCAAAATGGCAAAAAAGTGCTATTTTCCGTTACAGGGTTAAACGCATTGAAAACCCGTTATCATATTTTGATAGATCGGGCATTTTCGGACGCATCGATACCTGATGTGTTTATGATTTTTGCTGTTTATTTATATTTATGTCAGTTCTAGGGAAAGGGGGGTGATTTGAAATTTTAGGTTTTTTTATTAGAATTTTTTTTTAAAACTTTTTTTTATTTTTATTTATACTATTTTTCCGACTCCCTAGGGTACTTTAACCCTAGGTTGTCTGATCGATCCTATCATATACTGCCATACTACAGTATGGCAGTATATGGGGATTTTCCTCCTCATTCATTACAATGTGCTATCAGCACATTGTAATGAAGGGGTTAAAACGAAATAGCCTTGGGTTTTCGGAAGACCCGAGGCTACCATGGAGACGGCCCATGCGCCGCTATCTTTTTGAGGCTACCGATCGCGGGTGTTACTGGTAAGCCTTTGTTGCAATATGCAGCAAAGACTTACCGGCTATGGAGAGGGCTCAGCCCGTGAGCCCTCTCCATACAGCGCAACCCGACCGCCGCCGTGAATACACGGCGGGCGGTCGCGAACTGGTTAATATCGTATCAGGATTGTGTTTCTAGGTGCTACAGAAAGTGATTTTTATATACAACTTTCAATTCCTAAATGTAAATTCAACACTGGGCTATATGATCATCTCAAAAACCTTAAGAAATTGATCCAAAAAGCATCACAGAAAAATCTTTTAAATTAATCAGATAACACTTCTTCATGCAGAAACCAGGATACTTCATCATTTATACATTATATGGGGCCCGTGATATTTATCTTCACTTATTTTTTTAATCACTTTACTAATTAATGCAGATACTTACCATCTGTGGTGCAGCAGACGTTGCATCTTCCTGCACAGGATGTAGCCGCGGACTCTGCTTGTGAGAACAAATTCAATTACGGTGAATCAATAAATTGTGTCTAGCAGCAATAATGAATCAGCAGCAAGCAGGGACAGAACTACAAGGGTAGAAGCTGCTATGGGGCCCGCAGTGTCAGGGGGCCCTGTCATCCAACCTGATACTAACGAATGGAGGATATGTACATATTATGATGCACATTGTATGGCATAATATGTATATAACACACTGTAGGCTATGTTAATCTTTATGCAAAATAGTACAAAGGAGATCTATACAATACAGTGACACAAGGGGATAGGAAGTTGATTGGGTGAGGGTCCAACTGGTGGGATTCCCACCAATCACCATAATGTGACCCCTAGTGATACTGAGAACGGGAATCACATTCTCCCTAATAATTGAAGTGGGAGAACGCTATCGCCTGTCTCTGGTAGAGAAGATTAGAGATAGACTCTACAATTTCCAAATTATTGGGGCGGCAGAAGAACATTATTAAGAACAGGACCCTCATTCTCTAGATTGCAGGGCGTCCAGTTCTCTTGATCATTGGAGGGTCCTGTTCATCGATCAAATTGCTATCCTTTGTCCTGTCTATAGGGGATAACTTGCAAACCTGGTACAACCCACTCAAGGGACATGATTAAATTCTATCATATAAATATCTATTCTTTGAAGGTTTTTTAAAGACAATGGTCAGGAAAATAGAAAGTACACCTTCTTAAGTTGCTTTGTTGGAATTAAGACGGTAAGTAGCAGTCAGCTGCTATTTAAATGTCCTTAAATAACTGATTATCAGAAAGTGTGACCACCTCTATAAAAGCAGAAGTTTTGGCAGATAATAGTAAATAGAAAAGGTAACTTTATTATAGTAGATTAACACAGAACGTAACATTTGTGCTAACCTGGCATAAAGATGAAGTTATTACTTACCGTACATTCCAGCTTGTCAATGAGCTGCTCCAAGCGATTTATCTGTACAGACCACTGAGTGTCACCATCTGACAAAACCTCTACAGAGGTGCAAAGAAACAGAGTTAGACAGAGGCCAATAACCGGAGGCGAACAACCCCCATATAGAAAATATACCTGTTCTCAGAAGAGCTGAATAGGCATCTGTGGGTGCAGGGCTGGCAGTCTTTTGAGTACGGCGGTTGCATTTGCGCCCAATCCTCTTAGGCTCCAACTTTGCAACATCCCTTCTTGAAGTGGACAAAATAAGCAAGATTGCATACTTAGAGGCGTGTTCCAGGACTGTAACATGGGTGGTCCACCAATAGGTTGGCCCACCCATCATCAGTTTCAAATTGTTGGGGGTCCAACACCCAAAACCACCACTGATCGGGTGTGTGAAGCAGCATCTTGGTGGCTCTCTGTTCCACCATTGCTTTCAATCCTATTGGTGTCCAGAGGACGCAGTTAGGGTTGAGTTTGGGGACATCCGTCTGAGCAGCAGTAAAACTGTACTGCTGACGGGGACATTCGGGGTCCTGGCCAAAAGACCTGGGGCACGTGCCCCGGATTTTATGACCTCGCAATGCCCCTGCTTACAAACTGGGGTTTGTCCTTGGAACAGGATCCGTTCTTCATTTAGCTGAAAAAAAGTTTATTTTCCAAGAATAAACACTTTTTAAAATATGCAAATTAGCCTCAGGGGCTCCTGTGTACCCCGATGACGTCACGGGGAGCGGCGATCCAGGTAAGATGGCGGCGCCCTTGCGCCGCTATCTCTTTGAGGCTGCCGGCAGCTTTGCCGGCAGCCCACGATGTGAAAACACCCGCGGTCGGTGCTAGCAATATGCAGCAAAGACTTACCGGCTATGGAGAGGGCTCAGCCCGTGAGCCCTCTCCATGCAGCGGGACCCGACCGCCGCCGTGAATACACGGCGGGCGGTCGGGATTACCGGCGTATAAGACGACCCCAGAGAAGACAGAAGATTTTTCTGTCTTCAAAAGTCGTCTTATACGCCGGAATATACGGTATATAAAAATATTTTATAATTATTATAAGTAGTAATTTTCTTATTATTATAAGGTTGTATTTGTTAAATGTATGAGTTTGTTTCCATTGTTTCCTGGTAGGCATGGAAACTTTAATGAATGCCACTATATATACCGAGTGACACACGGTACAACCATAACACACGTTCCATTAAGGGGCTATCCAACAAGTTTAGTATATTTGCTTAACTTTAATGAATGATGTTTTTTAATCCTAATGTAGATACAGATGTGTCCACCAATGCGTTAAAGGGAACCTGTCTTCAGGATTTCACAACCTTTTTAAAGCTAATTTCATAATGCTTTTATAATTAACATTTACTAGTTCAACTCACATAAATAAAAGCTTCTTGTCTTCCTGCCAGCAAACTGGGTTGAGTCCATTTGGAGACTTCTAGTTCCTGAGTCATCAGTATATCTTCACAGCTCTTCAAGCTCTCACAGTTCTCCTTCTTCCCCCTTTCTCCTCTACCCTCCTTACCTGTCCTCATGCAAACCTGAGCACATCGGCATGGGGGAGGGGCAAGAGGGAGAGCTCTGAGGAGATAATGATGACTAGTATAAGTAGTAATATTAATTAGTATTAAATTGGTTGTGGGATCCAGTCATTAGGTGAAAATGTGAAATCCTGATGACAGGTTCCCTTTACACTTGGTTAAAGGGGTATTGTCATGCAATGTATTTTATGACATACTCAAAGGATGTTGTCATGCCATGCAAACTTCTGTTAAGGACCACTATACAGGCAGTTCTTTCCTTCTCTTGACTTGGCAAAATTTAGCTGTAAGATCTTCTATATCTGCACTTGACTTCAGGAGGACTCCAATAACAATGTGGGAAATATCGGAAAGATGACCTAGAGTCTGAATACTTATATCCATAAATGTCCGTTTCACATTGTCCGTACAGGGTGGAGACATGCAAAGTTGTAGGATAAGTTGCCATTCAGGACTCCAATGACTGTTCCATGTCATGAAATCAGCATTTAACATTCATTGTGGTCTTCATTTGATGCATCATCTCCAGACTTCTCACTGCAACTATCCTTTTGGGTAGACTACTTCTTGCTAATTACCTCTCTACAGTTGTCACCCCACAACTTAACCTTAAAGAACTAAACCTTATGGTCACTATTTTCATTTATTTTCCTTGTTGAGCCTTTTTTGGTGAAAACATGGCATGTCAGCAGTGACAACAGCGTGATTGAACCATAAAAGTGACAACAGTTATTTGTATAGAATCTTTGAGCTGTATGGGACCATTTTGATTTGTTTAGGTCTGCAACAGAGACTACGAAACAGGGACAGGTTCCGGACGGGATGACAGTTGGTTAGGACTGCGGCCCAAGCTTGAGGCTTTTGGTGCTTTATAGACTTGCCTACTCAGGGAAATGGTGTAATAGGGCTGGTCACCGTAGTTCCACAGTGATCATCTCTACAGGCCCTTATCCCTCACTTATCCTACATCTATGCGTGTCCCTGTCTACCACCTCTTGGAGCACACCATTATGTCTGTATTTTGATTAATAACAGCAACAGATCTATGCACATCATAAATGAATCCCATGATAAATCATTGTTTTTATTGGATCAAGAATAAAAGTTAATTTTTATGTGCACCTTTCTTTTTATTTGCCACTTGCGCAGGCTGAGGTACCACTCTACCCAACCAGTTGTACTAATTATTTTTTTATTTTTACACAATGCCTCAATATAACTAAATGCAAAAAGTCTTTACAGATCCTTTGTATATACAAATGAACAAAGTTTAACATTACACGTACCACGTTAAAGGGTGCCTAACCAGCCCTCCACTAATCCCCTCTACAAGGCAGAACGCATGGACACTCCTGAGACACAAGAAAAATTCCACAAATAAAAAAACAATGTCCAGCAACCTCCAGTGTGGATAAAAAGCTAAATTTTCTTTATTGTCTTCTAAAACATTCTAAGGCACAATGCAAAAAGATTTAGTCATGATCAAATAACATCTCCTCTTTATAAGCTTTCAGTCATACCTTTTCTATTTTCTATTATTTAGAAGAAAGTTCAAATACATTTGCAACTTCTTTTAAAACTATAAATTAGGATAAATATAACTTAAAGATTGTTTAAATAATGATATGTTGTATCTATTCTACTGTACATAATAGAATATGTAATTGGAGTAGTTTTACTGAATATGACTGAGTAACCAGCAAGGAACACAGGGAATTTCCACCTCCATTCAGTCTTCACTTTAAAAAAAAATAGCTTTGTACAAAAAGGATTTACAAGCAGTGATCTGTCCATGGTTTGGTATCTTGTCTTCATTTAACCTTCCTGCAGATATGGCACTTTATTAGCCAGAAAAGTATACTAGTAAGAATGCAACATGCAATGCACAATCTATGTTGTTTCTCACCTAGATTTCAGTAGGGGTTTAAATATTAACCCCTTGCCTACAATTCCCTTTTTTCATCTCACGCTTCTGTTTTTTCTGATCTATCAAAATATAAAAATTGGTGGTGGTGAACCCAATAACACAAAATAGCGCCCAAATGTCCAAAACGTTACTTTTAAACCATTTTACATCATCTAAAAACAATGTAATAAAAAGTGAACAAAATGTTGCACAGTCCTCAAAATCGTAGCAAAAAATGACACCTCATACAGCTCAGTAGATGGCAAAAATTTCTTTTTTTTTGTAAATTCGTTTCATTTTTGAAAATGTATTGAAGCACAATTTTAATAAAAATTTGGGAGCACTGCATTCGTACCGACCCAAAGAATAAAGCAGAGGTGTTATTTGGAGCCCATAAGAAATGCGTTTTTTTTTTTGCCAATTTCACCACATTTGGAATTTTTTCCAGCTTCCCAATAATAAATAACGTCACTGCGAAGTAAAATTTGTTACACAAAAAATATGCCCTCACACAGATTTGTACGCAGAAGACCGAAGGTTGTGCGACCGAGGCTCACCAATAATTAACTCTTCAACTCCTTTTATCCTTCTGCATATATAAAAAACTATTTCTCTGCAACAATGAGAACATTAATACAACCAGAAACTTTCAACGAGAATAAGATGCCATTCAGACACGAAACCGCTACGGTCCTTCCTCCTCAAATATCCTCTATAGCTCAGTCCACTATGTACAGAAGATACACACGGACATAGCATAGATGGTTTCAAATAGTCATAAAATTTTATTTCTCAATCTACTCACATAAAATAATAAAAATGTGCATATCTACTTATTCCACGAGGACGCCAATCATCGCCCGACCCAGAGTTTCGCCTCACAGCTTCTTCCTTTGAGGAGGAAGGACCACAGCGGTTTTGTGTTTGAATGGCATCTTATTTTTGTTGAAAGTTTCTGGTCGTATTAATGTTCTCATAGACTGAGAAGGTGCAACACTTGTGTAGTTGTTTTGTACACTGAAAAATGAAAAAGTTGGAGAGCGAAAAAATGACCTTCCTTAAGTGGTTAATGAACATTCAGGTTTTATCCACAAGTTATGTAAAAGACTGGCCAACCCCCTTAAAGCCAAACTTTTTTATTTTTGTATTTACAGAAATGTATGAGACTTGTTTTGTAGCGAATTGTACTACCTAATGTCACCATTTACTATTCCAGGTAATGTAAAAACGCCCTTGGTCACAGTGACCAGGAAGGTGAAATAAATTCCACAACATTGACTTGAAAACGCATTTGCACCATTTGCTTGTGGGCTCTGTTTTTACAGCTTTATCTGTGCACTCCAAATGACACTTCTCCTTTACTTTGGAATGCTACACTCACTGTGATAGCAAACTTTTAGGCTTTTATAATTTTATTTTTAAATCTTTTGAACTTTTAGAGTACTTGAACCCTAGGGGACTGATCACTCTTACAATATACTGTAATACTACCGTATTGCATTGTATGTTGATTTTTATACTGATCTGTAACAGTCTGCCACCAGCAATATATGGAAAAAGTCTGTGTCAGCTCTACTCACTCCAGTGCTCACCGCAGGACTGCGTACACGGAAACGCCCCGGCAAGGGAAAGTTCACAGGTAGAGAAGAAGAATTTCAGCGCACGTCCCAAACGGTATAAAAACTTCTTTATTTGTGCAACAGCAGATTCGGATATGTACAATGAAGAAAACTGATCGACGCGTTTCGGCTGTTAAGCCTTAGTCATGATCTATTAGAACTACTAAAAACACACATCTTAAATACAAAATGCAATCAAGGTCACATGACCCTAGTAGTGAGGTGGAGCGTACTAAGATAAACCCTTAATGACAAGTGCCTCACATTGAATTTGGTTAATTGGTAGGGAAAGTAACTCTTCACCTCAGTACTAGAAAAAATAAATATAACAATTCTGTAGCCTATGAAAAAGAAACAACTATGTTACAAAAGGACACAATGTTGCGGTGTGCTGATATAAAAGGGTGGATCTATTATTAATAACTTGTGATCAAGTCATGTCTACTATTCATACCTTGTGGTTGTCTAGTCTGTAAAACAAATATCCAATAGGACTCTCTGTTAAAGGAAACCTACCACTTGTAGTGGCAGGTTTCCGATGGCAATACCGGGCACCAGCTCAGGGTGAGCTGGTGCCGGAGCTTATTTTAGTTAGTGTTTTAAACCGCGGTATTGTGTAGTTTTGGGCACCACTGTATAAAAAGGACATAGTAGAACTGGAACAGGTGCAGAGGAGAGAAACCAAGATTATTAGGGGAATGGGGGGACTAGAATACAATGACAGATTACAAAATGTAAGGATATATATATCTTAGAAAAAAGGGGAGACCTTATTACAATGTACAAATAGTACAAGGATCTCTCCAAAGATCTTTTTTATACCTAGACCTGTGGCCAGCACAACGGGGCATCCTCTATATCTAGAGGAGAGATGATTCTACCATGGACTGGGATTCTTTACTATAAGTGCAGTAAAACTATAGAACTCTCTGTCACAGGAGGTTGTTATGGTAGATAATTTGTTCATGTTCAAGAGTGGCCTGGATGCCTTTCTGGAGAGCAAAAATATCACATTGTATGGGAAATAAGCATTGGTTTAATCTTATAGGATGGACTTTAAAAAAACCTTTTTCTAACCTTACATACTATGATAAAATGATACTATGTAGCTGTGGGTCAAAATGTTCCATTTTCCCCTTGATAAATTCCTTCAGGGGTGTAGTTTTCAAAATGGGGTCACCCATTCGTTGTTTTCTTTGTTCTGGTATCTCATCTTAGCATATCACATGAAATCTGTTCCATTTCGGCGTATAAGACGACCTGGTGTATAAGACGACCCCCCTACTTTCTTGTTAAAATATAGAGTTTAAGATATAGTCGCCGTATAAGACTACCCCTTTTCCAACGCATACAAAACACCGGTAAAAAAAAAAAAAAAAAAAAAAAAAACAGATTTGAATTTAACATGGTCCTTTTTTAATTTAAATTCTTATGACATGCAGGTATATAGCAGGAAAACTGTCGCTCATAAACATAAGGCATACAACAACATTACCATCGTCCATTTTACTGTAAATGTTACCATATTGTACCTTAAATTTTTATTTTATTAAATATTCCATGCCATGTACTCAGAAGCGGGAAAAAAATTCCAAATGCAATGAAAATGGTGAAAAAACGCATTTGCGCAATTTTCTTGTGGGCTTGGATATTACATCTTTCACTGAGCGACCCCAAATGACATGTCTACTTTATTCTTTGGGTCGGTACGATTAAGGGGATACCAAATTTGTATAGGTTTTATAATGTTTTCATACATTTACAAAAATGAAAACCTCCTGTACAAAAATTATTTTTTTGATTTTGCCAACTTCTGGTGCGAAATTTGATAACATTTTCAATGATATCATTTTTAGGACTGTACGACCTTTTGATCACTTTTTATAGATTTTTTTATATATTTCAAAATGGCAAAAAAGGTGCCATTTTCGACTTTGGGCGCTATTTTCCGTTACGGGGTTAAACGCATTGAAAAACCGTTATCATATTTTGATAGATCGGGCATTTTTGGACGTGTCGATACCTGATGTGTTTATGATTTTTACTGTTTATTTATATTTATGTCAGTTCTAGGGAAAGGGGGGTGATTGAAAACACCCGCGATCGGTGCTAGCACCGATCGCGGGTGTTACCGGTAAGCCTTTGTTGCAATATGCAGCAAAGACTTACCGGCTATGGAGAGGGCTCAGGCGGCGGGCGGTCGGGATTACCGGCGTATAAGACGACCCCAGAGAAGACAGAAGATTTTTCTGTCTTCAAAAGTCGTCTTATACGCCGGAATATACGGTACTTACCCGGTCCAGTCGTGATCCAGCAGTGCGTTCTCCGACGCTGATTCGGGTTCTGGTCTTGCGGCCCATGTCCACTAAGTGTCACTGCTGCGCTGAAGTCCGCCGGAGTGCTATTTTTGTGACACAAGTTTTTTTTTAAATTCCACAGCTTTTCCGAATCCGTCGGGTCTTCCCACAGCCACGCCCCCGATTTCTGTCACATGAAAGCCGGCGCTGATGCACCACAATCCGATTGCGTGCTCCAAAAAACAATTCTCTTAAAAATTCGGGAAACCCGGCAGAAAAACGCGATTCAGACCCTTAGTAAATGTGCCCCATTGTGTCTGACACTTGAAAACTGTACACATAAAAAGGTGTTGATTTGTTGATTTATGTTCCTAGTTTGCGCCAAATTTATTACTACAGTTTGACACCAACAAACCAGATTAATTAAGAGACACTATTAAATAATGTGGTACATTAGGGAGGAATACTGCACAAAGGCAGATTGCACCAGTTTTCATTGGTTTAATCTTATAGGATGGACTTTAAAAAAACTTTTTCTAACCTTACGTACTATGATAAAATGATACTATGTAGCTGTGGGTCATTTTCCATTTTCCCCTTGATAAATTCCTTCAGGGGTGCACCCCTACAGCAGCTTATGACCAAGTGTGGAGTTTTTCTGTATTTAGGAGAAATTGGGTAATAAACTACAAGGTGTACTTTCTTCTTTTACCCCTTGGAAAAATATAAATGTTGTGGCTAAAACAAAATTTTTTCCCGACCCACACAAGCTGAAGTTCAAACTGTCTATGGTGTTAGGACTTTTGGTGATAACATGCTCACTATACCCCTTGATCAATTATTTTCAACATTTTTTAAAATATGGTTATTTGTCTGTAATGCTCTAATTTGGTGTATACCTGTAATATTGGACAGAAACCAGAAACAGCTAGTATAGTAGATGCAAGCAGGTTAAAGGGCAGGGACCTAGCTTGATTTAGCTGGCCCAGTGGACCTGATACGTAAGGTCTTGCCCAGTAACCATCACTCTCTCACAATACTACAGACATGTAGTAATACTACGTAGCTTAAGGGTGTGAGATGGCCTGTAAGTTTTTGCAGTGACAAATAAGGAGTTTCCAGCATTGCTATAAACATGCCAGATTACACCTGTCCAAAGTACAGAGTGATTCACACCCTGTAAATAACACTGGAATGCCTCACAGATTAATGGGGATTGGGGATGTCTAATGCCACACAAGGGCACAGGACTCATAAAGATCTCTCCAAATGTGTCCTTTACTTTCAAAGCAAAGGGATAAACAATAGGAAAATGCATGCAGAAATAAATAATAAAATATCCAGGAAAGATGGAAAATGTAACATAAAAATATGGAGGAGCCACTAATACGGCATACTCCCATATATGCCACAAAGTCAGAGTCAAAGATATAAAATTAGTGCTCTACTCCTTATACTGTTTGTCAAATGGCTAGAGCCTCTCACCACCTCTTCATGGACTGGAAATAAAAGATATCCCCGACTCCTTGCATCGCCAATCGTCCTCCTTTAGTGGGTTGAAACACAATCCTCGTCTCGTTACCGTGTCCACGGTGTGTTCCCAATCCTACATCAGGAGGTATGCGAAAGGATAGTGCAGATTGCCAGGTTCAAAAAGGAAATAGTATTTATTGTATATACTCACACATTCCAATTTAAAAGCGCGCACCTAAAACACCTCGCCCGACCCAGGTTTCGCCTATTCAGGCTTCTTCCGGGGCATGATGCAAGGAGTCGGGGATATCTTTTATTTCCAGTCCATGAAGAGGTGGTGAGAGGCTCTAGCCATTTGACAAACAGTATAAGGAGTAGAGCACTAATTTTATATCTTTGACATAGGAAAATGCAGTTTACGTAGACTTATTCTGCAGGAGGTACAATAGGAACATGGATGTTACGCTAAGTATGCAACTTGCTAAGGTCTCATGCACACGAACATGTGCTGTTTGCGAGCAAACAAGTGGTCCCTTGTTTGTGGCCCCTCTCATGCCACAGACAAAAATAAAAAACACAGAGAGAGGCAGGAATAGAGCCTTCTCTATAATTTGTGGCCTGGGCAGTCGGATCATGCATTCAGCCGTGGAATCCATACACCCATAGAAATAAATGGTAATGTGTGCTTATGAATGTATAAATGGGAATGTATCCTTACAACGTAGGGAAGCAGTGTAGGCCCTGGGATGGATGCCATATAGTGGCATCTGTCCCCTGTAGCTGCTAATGGAGTCTCCTGAGTGTATAATGCTTTTTCCAGCAGGAAACAGTATGAAAAAAGTTCAGCATACAGTTTTCATGTATGCTGTATGATGTATACTGAGCAGACTGAGAGGCAAAAAACAGAATATGTCGATGGACACTTTAACGTATACCCTGGGAGCTTTCCTGGCATATACACTAAACATGATGTGAATGTACCCAAACATGTTTTTGAATCCCACTGGGTTCAAGTTCGGAAGTCATAGTTGCAGTACTGTACAATACTGGCACTACTATATGTTCATGAATTATAACAATACAGCATAATTTCATTATGAGTCTGGGTTCCCACCTTGTTTTTTGGACACGTTTAGTGTATATGTGAGGAAACCATACATGCTAATCTAATCCATAGACTGGCAGGTGAAGGCACCCATTTTCAGGATCACAATGATATTTGGTCATTGTTAACGCCAAAACCTTAAAAATAAACATTATGGTGATTCTGAAACTCAGGATTTTACTCCCCCACCCTGTAACTCCCCTCCTTTAAACTATCATAACCTCTGTCACCACTCCTTGATGTTAGTATAGTCTGTTAAACCCCTTATACCAGTGGTGGCGAATCTATGGCACAGGTGCTGGAGGTGGCACTCAGGGCCCCCTCTATGGGCACCCGCCCCATCACTCGAGTGCAGAGTGCACCAGACAGGACTCAAGGCCTCTTGCAGTCCCAGGCAGCCCATGACCCTATACAATTTAAACCTGTGACAGAGAAGGGAGTAATAAGTTACTGTTTAAATTGTCGCATCAGCACTTTGCGAAAAATATGTGGGTTTTGTTGTAGTTTGGGCACTTGGTGTCTAAAAGGTTTGCCATCGCTGCCTTATACTATAACAGCCATCTATCCAACAGGCAAAACCCCATAAAAAATATAACAAAGGCTTGTGCCTGGTCTTAGCTTAACACTCTGTTGTTGTTGTTTTTCACTTTGCTGCCCCCTGCTGGTTTATTCTGGCAATTCTTTAATCCACTAAGCAAGGACCTTGGGCATGATGATCACGGTCGGCCAGGTCCAGTGATCGACCTGGGCCCGCAGTCTTCCAGTCGGCAGTCTGCGTGTCACATCAGTGGTGCAGAGAATCAATTGTATGCGTGTCATACATTGGGGGACATTTACTTACTCGGTCGCTGGAGATCCCTGAAAGTGCATTGTCCGATTCCAATGCACTGTGCCGCGATTCACAAAGATCGTGCAACCGATATACTGCATGCGTCGCTTCCCCGCGAAGGTCCACTGGAGTTCACCTTCTTCCTGGTGTATGTAAGTGCATTGGATGCAGCACAATTTGAATATGAATTCCCGCTCTCAATCCGAATCAGTCGGATCATCTGACGGCCCTCCCCCCAACCATGAAAACCATGAAAAGTCCGCCGGAAATGCAATCCGTGGACCCTTAGTAAATAAGCCCCATTGTGCAAGGCTACCATGCATAGATGGACTTGCATCTACGCTTTCCTGCCCGAGAGAAGAGGAAGCCGTGGGATTGCTGGGTGAGGTGAGTACAGAGTTTACCGTTTACTGTCAGCAACTGCTGACGATTCATTAAGGGGGCATCTGTTGACATTTTATTAAGGGAGGCGTCTGCTGACATATCATTAAGGGGGTATCTGCTGACATTTTATTAGGGGGGCCCCTGAGGGCATTTCATTAAGGGGGCGAATGCTGACATTTCATTAAGGGGGTTCTCTGCTGACATTTCATTAAGGGGACTTCTGAGGACATTTCATTAAGGGGGTGTCTGCTGACATTTCATTAAGGGGGCATCTGCTGACATTTTATTAAGGGGGCCTCTGAGGGCATTTCATTAAGGGGGCATCTGCTGACATTTCATTAAGGGGGCGTCTGCTGACATTTCATTAAGGGGACCTCTGAGGACATTTCATTAAGGGGGCATCTGCTGACATTTCATTAAGGGGACCTCTGAGGACATTTCATTAAGGGGGAGTCTGCTGACATTTCATTAAGGGGACCTCTGAGGACATTTCCTTAAAGGGGATCTCTGGTGACATTTCATTAAGGGGACCTCTGAGGACATTTCATTAAGGGGGTCTCTACTGACATTTCATTAAGAGGGCATGTTGTGAGCATTTCTTTAAGAAGTGCTGCTGGAATAAGGGAGGCTGCTGGACACTACATATAAGGTGTATAAGGAGTATGCTTCTATGAGTATAATTCTGCATAGTGTGCCCCTGCTAATTATCTGCTATTTAAAGGGCATCTACCAGCAGGATAAAAGACTGAATGCAAATAAGGCTGAGGGGCTTCAGGTTCCATTAACAGCTATAAAGTCTGGAGACCCTTAAGCTCATTTGCATACAGGTTAGAGTGTATGATGAGCATAACATTTTAACATTGAGAAATCAGAAAATCACCAAAAATTTTTATAAATAAATGCAATACATTTTAACACAAATATACAACAAGGGTGAAGTACAACATATCACGAAAAGACTGAATCAGAAAATCTGTGAAAATCACAAATGCGTTCTAAAGTTAGAATCATAAATAATGAGACAGGGCAAATTTTAAAAAATTCTCCAGTGTATTGCAAATCTATTCTTGTGAAATCAAAAGAAACACACCATAACAAAGAAATGTGCTCACTCTCTTCTGAGCCTAATGCTACAATCAAACATTTCACGTGTCATCCTACAGGTGGCAGTGTTATCCTATTTTCTCAATAATCTTCTGCCTAAGAATCTGTGTACAGAGAAGCAAGTCTCTTAAAGAGGTTTGCCCATGAAAGAATTTTCTCAAATTGTAATCCCCTAGTGATGTTCACACACAAAAGATAATTTTTAACCTTTTCTTTACAATTTCACTCAGTTTTATTGCTGTTTTAGTTCCTGTCACTCAGTGATGGTCAGTGCAAAACAACAGAGTGTGGGTGGGGGATTATTTAGCAGACACTTTATGATCCTTCTAGTTCTATAAGATGACAATGCGGTTAGATTATCAGGGTACAAGGTTTATATACACTTTTATTTACCTTCTGAACCTTGTACTAGTATCTGCCACATAGAAAGAGAGATGTGACAGATGAGAGATGATGAGATCCATTAGATGTGCAACAACCCTGCCAAAACATAGACAGGCTGGTAGTTGCAAATAGCACCCTCTCCAGGTCAGGAGCTGTTAGGGGGAGTCGCGAACCCTCTATGAAAGTTCTAGAGCCTGAACATTGTAGCTGTAGATTCTGCCTTGAAGGGCAACGGTTAAATGGGTCTAAATAATAATCCACTTATGTGGCTGCATTGTAAGCTGAAATGTGATTGGAGAGGAGTGTGACTGAAGGGGAGTATGAAACCCCCCTTCAGTGCTGTCACAGATACCAATACCAGGAACTGAGTCAGGAGACTCTAATCCAGAGCTGCAGCTTCCACAGTTTGGAAACAGCTTCATCTCAATTATCCCAGCCTGCATCTACTACCAGGCTGGTGCAATATTCCTGCAGCCCACTCTTCTTGACCTTTCCAGCACCAGAATCTGAAACCTGCTGTTACCCGTTATGGCTGTTTGCCTGATGTTCAATAAAGAACCATAAGCTGACTTGCACAACATTGCCTCCGTATGTTCCCTGGATATGGCTGCCTACTGCCATGGGGTTCCCCATTCATTACCCAGGGACTCATCCTGTAGACACTCAGGGGTTGCCCCAGGGAGAAACAAGTACGTCAACCTCCCCCTCCATATTTCTTGCACACACCACCTGCTGGAGACCTGCCAAGCTGTAGTTCAGCCCTCTGGTCCGCATACCAAGCACTGTGACATTGGCGCGCCCTAGGCCACAATCGTCAGCCACTCCGGTATTCTGGGCTTCAGCTGCCTCCAGGCCCCAAGAAAAGGCTAGGCCTGGTGGTGGATGCTGCAGATGCCTAATACACACAATGACACAGTCAGCTCTCTGACATCTCTGTTATTCCACAACACACTGCTAGATCTGCTGTGCCTTCCTCACCCTCCCCAGATAAAGAACTTATCTGTCTGTAGCTTTACACTTCTCATGCTGCTGCCCGCAGGAAGTCAGTGTCTGTGTATCAGTGTGAGAGCTCTGTCCTGGAATGGGAGGGGCCAGAGGCAGTGATAGAGAGAGAGACATCTCTGCTCCACAGCCGTCAGACAGAAAACCAAGAAGGCTGCCAAAACCTAAAGTCAGAAGATACAGGGTCAGGAACCAGGGACAACTGAAATTGTGTACAGCAGGACTGATAAAGAGAAGTTGGAATATCTGTGAAATGCTGTATGTAATAACAGTGAATTAGAGAATGTGTTATTTTGTTATCCTGAGTACATATAAGAAACTTGTCTCTGTGTGAATACCACTTTAATAATTCATATGAATAATAATAGCTACAAGTACAGTAATAAAAATCAAGAAGGCTAGCTATGAACTTGGTATGTTTCCCAGGAAAAAAAGTTAGTTCTACTTGGGGGTTATCCAGCAGGACCAAAAGAAACCATTGCAAAAATGATGATATGTGGTATCAACAGCATACAGTCATCTTAGGTGAACCTTCTCTATCCTTAGACTAATTATTATTATACTTGGTAAACCTGGTCAGATCAGGATGTACTTACAGGGTTAGGGTAGGATCATGACATATGAAGTCACAGGAAGGTCCAGAGGTGGTCAATTAAATTTGTTTAAAAAGCCACTGAAATAGGCCGAGATTCGCTTACAATTTGTACACTCTTCACCAATAGGTGAATAACAATACCAAATCACATGACCTGTGAGGATACTAGAGGAGGGAACTATAGTGGTTTTCTAGGTGCACTATAATGCAAGTGTACCATTATGACCACAATGCCTGTAGATAACACCATACATCTTCCTAGGCTATCCTAGCCACTGTCTAAACTTTCATCAGGGGTCTGATATTTGTAGATACAGTGGAAATTAACATCATAGTTTGCCCAAAGGAAATTTACCATCATAATCAAGCACCATAAACTGGATGCAACTACTCATATGTCCAGTAACTGTGACTGTGGCAATCTTCCTATATATGTTATCCGTTATCTGAGATCAACTTTTAAAATAATGCTAATGAACCAGAAGGGCACTGGGGTATTGGGGTGTGTTATCAGAGCCCCTCCATGCTGTAGCTTCACGAGCTGCAATAGTCTCGCACCTGTTCTCTGCCTGATGTAATCTCACACAATGGGAGGGGGTTAGTGCTTCTGCAGCAGCCTATGAAGCTACATAACGGGTTTCGTATGTCCTACTGGTGAACTTTTATTAATCCTTTCTGTACAGTCTATTGTTTTTTTTTTTTTAAAAAAAAGGAAATCTGTTTTTTCTAATAAAAATGTTCTGCCTTTATCGTCGAACCTAAATAACAACTTTTTCTCTGGGTCAATAAGCATACAGCGATACCAAACTTCACAGGATATTTTGTTTAAAAATACCTTTCTGTGCAAATGTATTTACTTTTCTTTGAATAATGAAATACTTTTGGGGGAAAAAGACACAGTGATTGGGGCTGTCCCTGATAGTCATCCTTTTTGCCTCACGGTCCAAAGGAGTTTTGCTGCCTCCCCCCACCCCCTCTTCCATGTACGCTGCTATTGGCTGGCCGAGCCAGACCAGCCTATAGCAGCAATATTTGTCACAATGGGCATGACAGGGGTTAATGGGAGCAACACACAACAATAATTGCATCAGTGAAAGGGCCATGGCTGGTGGTCTCATGCCATCTCCAAGAGAGCTCTGATTGACCAATCTGTGCACCCACTGCTGAAGAAGGGTTACCACCTGTGGATAACTTTTATTCCAGCGTTCCCCTATTCCAATCCCTCAGTTCCAGAGGTTCTGTAGTGTGAGGAACTGTAGGCAAAAAACATTGAGGTCTCCCTGGATCCTTTGTTAGGCAGCCACTTAAAAAGGGCTATGGTACAAGATATGGAACAAAACACTGACTGTGCACATTGTACAGATGACGCTGTATCATTTCTACATTTCAAGAGGCAGATATTAGGAAACTAATATTTGGACAAGACGGACAGGGCCCCAGTACCTCTGGATTAGATGTCCCCCTTGTTTTGCCAGGGCAACATTCTGGAACATCCTGAAAAATTTCCTGGTAATTTTGTGCCTGTACAGTGACAAAATGGGTATTGGAATACTCAGGAGGAATTGCACTAAACATTGTAAAATATTTTCCTTTTTAACCCATTGTGAAGGTGCGAATTTTATTGTTCAATTAATATATTGTTAAATAAAATTACATTTCTGTAATTTCTCTTCCATTTATTTTTCACCCTCATGAAACGCTCATAAACTCTCCAAAGGTTGTTTTGAATATTTTGAGGGATGCAGTTTCGAAAATTGTGTAATTTGTGGGTGTTTTCTATCATATAGGCCTTATAAAGGCACTTCTAACTAAATTGGTTCCTCCAAAAAAAGGTTTTGATGATTTTTGCTAAAATCTGAAAAATCGCACCTGAAGTTATAAAAGAAAAGGATGTTTTAAAAATTATGCCAAGTTGGAAAATCTTAGTGATCAGGTTATACTGGTGATATGACCAACTTTCTAAAAAGTAGAACATTTTGAATTTGTAAAACTGATTCTTTTCAACATTTTTTGCAAAACGTGAGGATTTTTTTAAAATAAATTAATTAATTTCTCAACCAACACGAAGTACAAGGTGTCACGAAAAAAAAACAATCTCAAAAAATGTTGAAAAAAATAAAAGCAACAAATTCAAAATGTTCTACTTTTTAGAAAGGATTAATACTATTATTGCTTTGTAGTCTGCGTTGTCACGGCCGTGGAAGTACAAAATTATGTGTGATTTAACTTCTTTTTTCTTTCTAGTATAAAGTCAGACAGAAAACTGGTGCAAACACTTTAATAAATGTGGGCCTTAGTATGCTAATTCATCTCTGTTCCTGGGATTATGTTTGCCTTAAAGTTCTTTACTTATAACTCCCTAGTGATGTTTACACAATAAAGTTACTTTTATATTGCTGTTTTAGCTCCTATCACTCAGTGATGGTCAGTTTAACATTCCAGAGTTTGGCCAGGGACTCTCTAAGCAGGCACATTATGATCCCTGTGTGCTGACAATGTGGTTAAATTAACAGGGTACAAGATTTATCTACACTTTCATTTAGCTTCTGCACATTCTACTAGTATCTTACACATAGAAAGAGAGATGAAAGATAAGAGATGATAAGATCCATAAGATGGATATAACACACAATGACGCTCTGCTAACTCAGCTATAACACAAACAGTTAGCTCTGCTACATGCCTCCTTCCCCTGCTATAAAGATCTTATCCTAGCTTGTAGAGTAATTCTGTGCACGCTGCTTGCTGGCAGGAATTGTCAGCGTGTGTCCTCGTCTTCTAAAGTAAAGCACAGAGTTCACCAAAAAGGACTCAAAGAATCTTCCTGTAGTGCCAGCAACCTAAGAACTATTTTAAAGCTACACATCTTTGACTACTTGGGACTACAGGAGGAGTGATTCGACTATATTGGTTTTCTCAGGAGGGTGACAGACTGAAATATTTGGAAAACCAGGGAATAATAAGTTACTGCTTAAATTGCTGTATTCTCATTTTTCGATAAGTGGGTTTTGGTTGTAGTTTGGGCTCTTAATCTTTGAAAGGTTTGCCATCACTGCCTTAAGGGAAACATGAGATTTAGTTTTAAACCTCTTAGCTCTGGGTAAGTCACTGCATACCCTACCCTACTACTAATGTGTTGTGCTGAAATATGTCACCACTCCCTAATTTCACACAATAGTGTGTCATTCTCCAGAAACTGATGGGCTTCTGCCTCAAAGACACCCTTTCTTTTAAATGTTCTGTGATATTAGGCACAAGTTCAGAATATGTATTAAGATGTTGTAGTGTAAGATATCTACATGAAAATATGTTAGAAATGTATAGATACAAGTACAGTATGTAGTTATTTGAACCCCATAGAAGAGTCTCCTATTGTTCAATATGATTGTTTGTACTCTATAATGTAATATTATATTTGTATATGTCCCCTATGATTTGTAAAGTGTTATGGAATATGATGGCGCTATATAAAGATTATTATTATTAAGAGACTCTGCCAGGCCCTTTTTTTGTGCATGGTGGGACAACTCTTTCAAGGGAACCTCTCAGCCGAAATTGACCTAATAAACTACTACAAGTACATTGCCAAGCATACTAACAGCTCCCAAATATACCAGACATCAGTATGGCCAGTTAGCGATGTCCCTGGAGACAGCAATGTTGATTACAGTGGAGAGGACATTCTGAGATGGGGAGCGCTTGACTTCAATTATGAGATGTCCAGCTCAGTGACTTTATACAACCAATTTACACCTCACATCAAAGTACATTTTATTGGTAATGAACTAGGTGTTAAGCTTGACAAAAACTGTTAGCGCAAATTGTGGTGCCCATTGTGGATATGTCTTCTGAGAAGCTGTTATTTTATGACGGTTGTATCAAAAAAAGATTGCTGGATATGGCGTAGCGATGCTCCCAGTGCTGGGCTGTTTTATCACTAACACCCAGTGTAGGGTAGGTTTAGTCCTTTAGATACCTCAGTCAAACAATAACTGGATATAGAGGACAGGACTCCGTCAGTCTCCAGCAAACCTAACCCTCCGAAGAACCTGAGGCTTGCCTTACCAACTTTCTTTAAAGCCATTAATAAAGTTTTTTTTAATTTTGTGCCAATACACAAAAAAACACTCACCCTTTAACCTATTACCGACATTGGGCATAATAGTACATCAGGGGCGGCAGTGACTTCCCACATCGTGATGTACTACTACGTCAAGTTTCTGGCACCGGCTCCAGAATGGGTGTGGGTGTTAACCCCTTACACGCTGCAGTCATGCTTGGCCACGGTGTGTAAGGGGCATCTGAAGTGATTTGGACACCCTCAGCCTGCGTGCATACTTGGGAGGTCCACTGCTCCAATGACAGCCCCGAGGCTGTGCGATGTCTTCAGGGACACACTGAACATGCACAGTATTAAACCATGTTAGATAAATAAGAGCTTGTTCAAGCTAACCTGTAAGAAAAAAAAATAAAACATTTAAAACACTTAATTAAGTCTTTTCAAAACAAATAATTAAAGTAAAAGTCCCATAAAAACCAACATTCCCTATACACAACTAATGAAGTGCGAAACCCTCACATACTTGGTATTGCAGCATCTGTAACAATATGTATAATAAATCAGTAATTTAATTAGACCTGCTTTGTGAATGCCGTAAAAAATAAAAACCAGAAAAACTTGCCAAAAATTTACATTTTTCATAAATCCCTTCACAAAAATGTTCCAAAAATGACCAAAAGAAGTTACATGTAACAAAATGGTACGACTAAAAAGAACAACTCAACACGTTAAAATAAGCTTTAGACCAGCACTGTCAACCAAAAAATATTAAAGTTATGTCTCCAAAAAGATCTCTATATTCGTTTTATCTTCAGTAAAATTGTAAAAATATATAAATAAGGTATCACCATAATCGTAGTGATCTATGCAATAAAGATAACATATTAGATTTATGGTATGGTGAACACCCCTAAAAAAAATTGCAAAAACAAAAGAAAACTAGAATTGATGATTTTTTTTTCACTCCATAGTTGATTAAAATCTCATCAATAACCCAAAGATCCACTAAAATGATTTCACTTTTTTTTTTTTTGTAGCTGGTGTACGGTTTTTGGTAATGCTGACAGCTGGAGACCCGTTCCTTCTCCTTCAATCAGTGTGGAAGCAGGTCTGGTTCTCCAGCTGTCAGAGATGGTAGAAGGGGTTTATTATGGTTTCTGCCTTTTCCTTTCCTTACTGAATAACACTGAAGTAGTGCTTTGCAGTGAATACAGGAGTCGGCCCTGCCCCTTGGTCTGAAAGGGTTAATCAGTTACTGTACTTGTATTGTAGAATCAAAGGTCTGAAATAAAGCTTTATTGTTAATCCCTGTTGCCATGACAACCCAAAGTTTTGAAAATCCAGTTGTCACAGGCTCCAAATTTTTTTTTACTGGTGTTACACCAGAAAATACCTGTTCTGACTACCATACAAATTCAACTTGAAGAGGTAAAGTACTAAAGTAAGCAGCTCCTAGCACTACCACATTATTAACAGTGTTAAACTGGGAACATTATCCGAACCCTCCGATAAAGCTAGCAGCCACTGCAGCCCCATAATCTCAGAACGCCAGACTGAGCTTACAGGCCGGCAGTGACTGCCAGGCTTCATGCGGCAGTCACCGCCTCCTCATGAATATGACGGTCCGCTGTTAGTTCAGAACGCTGGACTGAGCATTGCGGCGGTTTCACCGCCGGATACATGATGTATGCGGCGGGGTCCTGCGCAGCGTTTAATTCTGGGCCTGGCGTAGAAATATATGCAGCAGGTGAATTTTCACAAGTGGTTTAGTAGCACCTCTCAATGATAAATTCTCACTCGATCCATATGGCGGGCATAGAACATCCATGCTAATTAATGTCCTTTAATCCGGGTACATCTTCACAAGTCTGCATGGCAGCAGCTGAAGGCATCTTAGGAGGCATCCATTCAAGCCAGGAGCATGGAACATCATCAATGTGACCCTGTCATGCATGAAAGATTGTAGGACTAAACCCATGTGTGATAAAACATTTTAAAGTTGCCACCCTTATACTGAATCTCACAGGCTGCATTTAATCCTAAATGCTTGCTTGCAGGAACAAGTAACATGCTTTTGCATTGTTTACCAGCAAAACACATGTTCATTCCTCATCAAAAGGGTTTATGTCTAAACAATTGACTCATTTTGTCCATAATAGACCAGGCTTTAAAGGGAACCTATCACCACATATCTACCTATAAAAAGGTAGATCGGGTGGTAGGTACATCTATAGGACATGAGGATAGCCCTTTTAAGATTTTTGGTAGGAGCAACAAAGAGGCTACTGGGGCTTGTAGTAGCCGCGCTGTGTAGCCTCAGCTCCGGCTACTCCATGCCCCAGTAGCCGCTTTAGATAATTTACATATTTGCCAAATAAAAGTTAAAGATTGTGGGGACGTGAGGATTAGCCCTTAAAAGGGCTACCCTCATGTCCTATAGATGTACCTACCACCCAATCTATCTTTATATGTAGATATGTGGTGGTAGGTTCCCTTTAAATTTTTTTCAATGGACCCAAGAAAACATATGAAAAAACACATATAAGATAATGGGTAAAAATCACAGATAGATTATGGAGGAAAGACAAAGTATGATTTGTTGCCACCCAGACTTTGTACCATTAAACAAAATAAGTAATCACACTGTTTATTTTAACTTTAATAAAAAAATTAAAGCACAAAAATATGGCGTTACAAGTATTTCATATACTTTAAAATAAAAACTGAATTTTTGGTATGTTCAATATTACTTTAAGTAAAGGAATACAACTAAACATGCGGAAAGGAAGTCTTTATATCAGACTTTTGCCAACACACACATTTTTCAGTACAGTGATCTATGAATGTTCCCTTACACCATTGTAGATTAGTGCCAAACAAGTGTATTTTACAATTTGATATGTCTCTGCTTAAGGCCTCATGTGGGGGATGGGAGCTAGGCACATAATTTGCCAGTAGTTGACGGCCTCCATCAAGGTCTATTGTGCAAATTCACGGTGTGGGGAGGCACAGTGATGCACCAGGAGCGAGCTGTGGAACATATCATAAAGGAGGTTCGATTGCTGATCAGTTCCTATGGGCATGAAGTGGGTGACTGGTGCTCACCTATGCAACTTTCCCATTTTCAGACCGTATGCACACAGTCGTGTGCATGAGGTCCAAGATTGGGTTAAGGCAAATTTTAAACAAAAAAGATTGTTAAGATATAAGAACTAAATCCCCCTCCCCAGTTTTTTGCTGTAATTCAACAATTATTAGGATGTGGCTACAGGTCACTGTATAAAGTTAATAGGCCAGTGTGGTTACTGCACAGGGGCACATGGCGAGAACCTGCACATTGGGAAATATTTAGGACTATCAAGAGGCATTATAAATGTACATTATTTTTAATATCTACTGTAAAGCAATTTATGTTTTTACATATTTTAATTCCTACCACCCAAAAAAAAGCAAACAGAGTACATAAAAGCTTTTAGTAATAGGATGTTTTCATATTTAATGATTAAAAAAACTGAAGAAAAAAAAACATTTAAAAGTACCTTACACTGCAACCTCAGTACAGGCATATTTGAAGTAAAAAAAAGCTAAACAATGTCAAGATAGAACCCTTGTTCTATGGAATACATATGGCAATAATGTTGGACATTACAAGGACAAGATGGCAAGGCCAGTAATGGAAGCAGTCACTCCAATAAGCTGAGTGGAACCAAGTCCATTTTGGGGATTTGTACCACATGAATAAATACATCTTTGGTAATGACATGGCATAGTATAATATATAAAGAACTAAGCATGTCATACCTCCATGTGGACACTAAAACTAAACATATAGGATTTATTTAGGTTGAACCCAGCGACCTTTTAAATGTGCATGTCCATTTCCTGATTCTCAGTTGCAGAACAGAAGTATTGTGGGGTTGGATTTTAACCTGCCTTATCCTTTATCCAGTAGGATTGACCAACATGAGTGCATGTGTATGGGGTGGGGATGGGGAAGGGTGCATATGGGGTTAAGGTCAGCCAAAGGCTCAGCCATTTAATGTCTTTGGCCAATAACATTTCTAACTAACCAAGAATGATCTCACTACTGCAAGTAATTCAATCCACTGGGTTCATTGGATAATCTAGAAAATACAAATATTTGTTGTAGAAAAAATATATAACTAACTGCACCAATGGCATTTGGTCAGATGTACAAATCGGATCTATAAATACTCTGGGAATCACTCAAAATATGACAGTCTTTTTCCAATGGTCAAGAAATTAAGTTGCAATCTGAAGTTTAGGAGGAAGTATAAAAGTATTTGGTCTTGACATTTCCCAGTAGCTCATCTTCATAATTGGGAAGACAGCAGAAGAAGAATCCACAGCCAAACATAAGGATCGTACTCCCCCAGCCAAAGCCGTAGGACCAGCTGAATAGGTAGTTCTCCAGATTTAAAGCGACATCAGAAGTGTATCTAACCGGGTAAATGATGAGAGCACAGACCTGCAGGACAACTGAAAATGACAGATAGGTTCAATTTCTAGAAAGTTCTGCAGAACATAACATGTACTGTATCATGCTGACAGTGTAGCTGTTATATTCCGTTTTGTCATAAAGCAATATCTACATATTTCTCTAAACATAATGGCTCTTTTATAATCTGAACACCTTAGAGGAAACCAATCCAAAAGTGTGAAACTGTGCCATACCAGAGAAAAAGATAGAGCTTGTTCTATCTTTCCCCATACGGCCATGCTGCACATCTCCCTATGGAGAAAGGATATCCCTAGGAAATAGGGGCTTTCTGATCCCAAGGTAATTCTTAATTCTGATAATTAATCCAAGGGATACATCACATGTATCAAATCAGTCTATATTAAATATACAAATAGGGCACATGTATGAATCATACCGGTATGTAAATGCTACATGTATGAATAGGGCACATGTGTCATATCTATATGTATATGCTAGAAGTATAAATAAGGCACATGTATCAGATCAGTATGTATATGATACATGTATGAATAGGGCACATAGTATATACATACCGATCTGATATATATGTATGAATAGGGCACATGTATCAGATCAGTATGTATATGATACATGTATGAATAGGGAACATGTATAAGATCTGTACGCATATGCTACATGTATGAATAGGGCACATGCATCTGATCTGTATGTATATGCTACATGTATGAATGGGGCACATGTATCATCAGTATGTATATACTATATGTATGAATAGGGAACATGTATCAGATCTGTATGCATATGCTACATGTATGAATAAGGCACATGTATCAGATGAGTCACAATTTCATTGTTCAGCAGTTTTGTGCAGTCCGAAGCAGAAAAGTCCTTCCTCTGCTCCATGTTTGTGCTGGGTAGTCCATACTCAGGTCCTGCTGACTTTAATGAATGTGCCCCATTCAACAATAATAATATCTATTATGTGCATTTATGGAAGTACAGGCCAAACATGTTCACTCTTACCAGCCACAAAGAGAAGCAATCCGATGACTCTGAGCAGTGAAATGCGTGGTGAACACAGTCCAACAAAGGAGAGGATGAAGCAGAGGATAAGGATGAGGATGCCAATGATCAGCAAAGCTGCAGTAGCTTTAGCCCAGGCTGGAAGGGAACAATATCCACAATTATTGGCATATTAACATCATATTAACATCCACATAAACACTTCTGAAACAGCACCTACAGTCAAGTAACAAAACTATGGGACAGACCCATCACAGTCTACTAGTAAAGGGAATTTTTCTCAGAGGTGAAAACCCCATGGTATATACACCATTAAACCAGGTATAAAAGAACACTCTCCCTTTGTTCATAGCCTCTGTACTTTATACATCTCAGTATCTCAGGGCAGTGATGTCATATTGTAAACAGTAAGGTAAGATGGAAGCCTATAGAACCATCGAAGACATGATACTCGAGCAAAGCTTGTGTTTAAGGGTCAAATACCTTTAGCCAGACACGTGTCGTCAACTGCAACCTCTGACCCTCCAAAACCACTAACCTTTGGATGATATCTTTAATGTGACAAACACACCTAACTTAAGTGAAATTACCTTTTTTATCCAGTCTCTTTCCTGACAAAAGTGTAAGCTTTGCTTTACAGATTTACTCCACAGGTTTCTACAAGACATGGCTGAGACTTTTACTCCTGGCCCTCCAGCCAGCTTGGTCTCCACCCAAACGACACGTGGGTGGGTAAACATGACGACTGTCTGCTTTGTGATTCACCAGCTTATTGTGCAGACTCAGGCTTTATATGGCTTAGACATATATTATCACAGCAGGCATCAGCCATGCAAGGAATACAGCCTAGGGAAAAACACATTCCCGTACATGTAATATGCGTGCATTTTATATAATCCAGAGAGCAGAGTAACAGGCTGTTTAGTGGAAGAATAAATCTGAATTTACAAAGAGCATACAGTCCCACAAAAACCTCTCTAATGGCATCTTACCCTTATCAGGAGCCTATTGTGATAACTGTGTGGATGGAAAGCAGACTGCCCAGGACAAATGTCAGGCAGACAGGCCCCTAGTTTAATTTCACCACACAACACATCATGACAAAGATCCTGGACCCTAAGGGGCGTTTAACATGGGATAATGACAATTTTAGCTTAGTCATTTAGCTTACTACATGTAAGTTTCTAAAAAATTAAGAGATAAGTTTTGGGTTTCATTCTGAAAAAAAATAATTTTTGCAAAAGGTCGTAAAAATTCTTCATTTTTAAAGTTTGAAATGTTCTGCTTTCTAGGCAGGTAGTTACACTACGCAAAAAGCTTGATAACTAACATATCCAGAATGTCTGCATTATGTTGGAATGATGTATTATGTGTCCTCTCTTTTTTCTTGGAAGTTATGAAGCTTAGAACTTTATATACGCTTTTTCTAATTTTCATGAAAATCACGAAAAATCACATTTTAAGGGACAACTCACCTTTCAAGTGACTTTGAGAGACATAAATAATAGTAAAACCCCATAAATTACTCCACACCTCTACCTATGTAAAACAACTTCTATTACATGTGTCACAGGGGTTAAAACAATATGGACCTGCGATTTAGAAACTTCAATGTTTTGGGAAAATACATTAATTTAGGACAAAATGACACTTTCATAATGAATTAAATGATGCAATTTTTAATTTGGATTTTTAGCACTTTTTTTTCCAGCTCGCCATAACATAAAATACTATATTATCTGTATTCTTGGGTTCACTATGATTACGGGGATACCATTTACATAATTTTCCTCTTCTAGTCTTCATTTATATAATTTTACTGAGCAGGACCAATATTGGAGAAAATCACAATTTTTTTTATTTACTATAGACAACTTTTCAGGGGCATAATTTCTGTGTTTTTCTGTTGACAGATCTGGTTGAGGGCTTATTTTTTTGCAAAAACTGTTTTTTTTCAGTTGTATAATCTTAGGGCACGCAACTTCTTTGATGAAAAATTGTATAATATGGAAAGTATTTTGTGAGGGTTTCAAAACCAGTGAGCAGGTTCAATATTGTTTTATATTGATACAGATAAATGTGGACACGGTGATACCAAACATGTACTTTTTTTGTGTTTTATATACTTTATCTGGATTTTATATGTAACTGCTGTGATTTGGGGACTTTTATTTAATTATTATATAATGATTTTTACTTTTTTTCCCTTCATTTTTAAAAGTTTTTCCATACTTGAACAAATGTTCATCCGATCGCTTGTACAAGCCCTTACATGACAATACACTTGCTCACGCATGCTCAGTTAGTTACAGCCGGGTCCTGCCAGGAGGTAGAACCTAGTGTGAAAAGGAGCGGTGCCATGCCACGGGGTTGCGGCAGAAAGGATCGGATCCCCCGGTAAGCTCACCAGGTCCTCATCCACAGGGGACAAACGCCACGGTCAAGCATGGCTGTGGCGTGTAAGCGGTTAAACACCCGGGATCAGAGTTTTTCTGATCCTGGGTGTTAGTTCTGGGTCTGGGATGTGATGCTGATGAAGACACAGCCTGGCAACGGCACTTACATGACCCGATGTGCCGATGTAGAAAGGCGATGCGTCAGAAGAAGTACCCCTAATGGCCACAGGGGGATAAACTTTTGGAGTTAAACCATCAAGACCTGTCACACGATTTCTTTTCTGATATTCTTTGAAGTTATTAAATAATTTATTAAATTAATTATTTATTCTTCAATAAAGAAGGCTGTGGCAATACCTTTTCGCCCAAAGGAAAATGGAAGCCTGTTATTTAATTATTTATATAGCTATATTTTTAAGTGTATGTATAATTTATATGGTCTATTGTCTCACATAGTAGCGCAATTGCATTCTTCTACGTCACCTAAGCGAGAACATAACACTTCTCCACCTCTGTTACTCACTACTTGTTATTTGAATACAGCATTTACCATTCTTTATATGTATAATGCTCAATAAACAACAATATATAAGCCTTAGGGTAGTGCACACAAATTTATGACCCATATACGGCGTATATACATCCCCCATACACTTCTATGGCCGCACAGCGCTGTACCGTTCCGCAGCCCGTAGAAAGATAGGACATCTCCAATCTTTCTACAGAATACGGCGCTGTGCAGTACTGCGGGCATACATCGTGTGAATGTAGCCTATGGGACAGCACTGTGATCCTGTCGCCATCCTGGATAACAGGTTGGTGTTGGTTTGTGGGCCAAGATCTTCATAATCAGACAAGTTCTGTAATGATTCTTGCTAGCCTGGCAGTATTTAGCCTGATGATTCTTTTTGGGTACAGGCGATCCCCTAGTTACAAATGGACCTCTGGATGTTTGTAACTTACTGTACTTTAGCCTTGGGCTACAATAAACAGCTATAACATCAAAGGTGTCTGCAAATAAGATTTATTGTTAATCTTGGTTCTTATGGCAACCCAACATTTTTAAAATCCAATAGTCATACAGACCCAAAAAATTTTGCCTAGCACTACAATAATAAAGTATACAGTTCCAACTTACATACAGATTCAACTTAACAATAAACCTGCAGAAACTATCTAGTACGTAACCCGGGGACCACCTGTATTGTGGTTCCATTTGTTATTTAAAGGGGTATTCCCACAAAAACAAGATTCTTAAATACACTCAGGATAACAGAATAACACATTCCTGTTACTGTTCACTGTTATTAACCAAAAAAATGCACCTGAAATACTGTACGTCACATTTATTGAAGGTTTTAGATTATTTTTAGGCAGTTTCTAACTTGTCCAAAAAGGGGGAGTGTCATTGGTAATCAGGGGGTGTGACCAGACTGAAAATAGCTTGTGTGCCAGAAAATTCATTATTGGGGGGCAGCAAACTAGACCGACTAATAAAAGGTGCAAAGTACGACTCCCGTCTTATACGGCACCAGATTCGTCATCCAGCTTCAGACACAGTGATAAATCTGGTGCAGCAGAACTGTCTAGTGCACAGGTCTAATGACCGGCACAGTAATACCACTGTTGGAAAGAAGCTACAACCACCTTCCTTTTTGTAAAAGTTATGGCATATTTACAATTGTCCTAGCATGGCAAATAGACTAAAGGAACAGAAATGGCATAGTCATTATAATAGCCGATAGGTGCTTACAGCCAAGTTCACACCTGCGTAATGCAGGTTCTATGGGAAGCAGAAGACCTTTTTTTAGTTTCCACAAGGCCGAGTTCATACACATAGTTTGAGTTGCATTTTGAAGTGGGGAACTTGGTTTGATTGCATTGGGTTCACATAATGTTAAATGCAATGTTAACTGTATGTTAACATTATGTAAACAATATGTAAATGAAATGCAATAAGGACAAGCTCCTCCCCATAACATAATTGTGTTTCAAAATGCAACACACATCAGGGCTTGGTTCACATGGAGGGTATAAGTGTGAACTGGCCCAAACTGCCGAGCATAAATGTTGTATCCCACAGCTGACTGAACAAAAGAGATGACAGCACATGTATTTGGCTCCCTCCATTCAAGTCAAGTAAGAGTAAGCAATGAATGGCCACATAAAAAGCATCCCAAGAAGACATAGATACAACACTCTGTGCCAAGATTTATGCTCCCAATAAGAGACCTAGACACCACACTTTCAGTGAGGAGATGTTACCAAGGACACAAGAAGAAAGCTTCATCTTCCAAGAATTCCAGCAATGTAACAAGCCTGTGACCTAGAGGGAGTGGTGGAGCACACCACACTATAATCACAACTATGTGACCAGAGAAAACACTTTACAGCTGGAAACAGCAGCTAACAGAATAAAACAGTTAATAAGGAATATTTATCATGGCCATTGCTTTTAGTATAAACTCAACTAATCTGTGTACAAATTTAGCCATAAATAGTCAGAACTTTGTATTGGCTATCCCCAGTGAGCCAATATTGGGCAGTGTATAAGGTGACCAATATACAGATGTCTCAGTGACCATTAATGTCCTCATCCTCTACAATCCATTGTGTATTTTAATAGATATTTCATACAGAATATCTGTCCTGTCATCATTCCCTCGGCTCATCGTTTTCAATTATTGTTGCCATAATCTGCCCTGGAGTAAAAGGACGGTGGAATAAGTATAATGGACATTCATCTAGCTCAATGGCAGCTTTTGGCTATGAAATAAACTTTACATTATATATTCCCTCCAGCCCAACTCTGAAACAGGATACGAACTAGTTTTCAAGTCCAGGTGTCATTGAGAGAAGAAGCTTTAGCTTTGTCAATATGTCTGTATTATAGCATTATGTTAAAGGGCACCTACCACCCCGATTCTACTATAAAAGGTAGAAGGGGTTGGTAGGTGAATGGACGTAAGATAGCCCTTTTTGGCCAATCTCACGTCCCGGATAACTTTTTGAAAAGTTTATTGCAGGCATATGCAAATTTATTTATGCGCTACTGGGGCGTGAGTCCCGGACATGAGGCTACTAGTCGCATCTACTCCACGCCCCAGTACCACGTTACTCGCCTACCATTTAATCTTCGCGCGCAGCTCCTCGTAGCCTGCGTGCCCTCGTCCTAGTCCCTGGCGTTCTGCTCCATCGCAGAATGCAGGCCTTCGCTGCGCTCCGGCCAGAGCTACTGCCGCATGGGCAGAAGGCCACAGATCCGGTGGACTCGGACAGGGCACGCAGCTACAAGAGCTGGTGCCCCGAAGAGTAAATGGTAGGCGGAGTAACGTGGCTACTGGGCGTGGAGTAGCCGTGACATCTAGCCTCATGTCCGGCTACTCCCCGCCCCAGTAGCCGCAATACATAAATTGCATATGCCACAATACCTTTTCAAAAAGGGCTATACTTACGTCCCATTCATCCACCACACACCCTTCTACCTTTATAGGTAGAATCGGGTGGTAGGTTCCCTTTAACATCTACCAGGCAAACACACAACATAGAATGGCCTGCATTCACAACAACAAAATTGGGTGCTTCAGATAACGTTAGTCTCGATCTGTGTGCAGCAACCTGGTCGAATCTTTCATTGGATGAAAGGCACCATAGCAACCATCTGGTAAGGGGTCTGCCCTGAAAAAGTTCTCAAATTTGAATCCCCTAGTGAGTTTTACACAGTTATTTTGACCCCTTACATTACATGTTACTCAATTTTATTGTGTTTTAGCTCATCACTCCCTAGCTGTGTCATGCAGAATTCTAGACTGTTGTGGAGATTCTCTAAGCCAGCGTTTCTCAACCTGTGGGTGGCGACTCAGAGGGGTCGAACGACCAAAACACAGGGGTCCGATCCTATTACGTTTTTGCCGCGATTCGCGGCAAAAACGAGTATAACATGTGTAACTCACTGCTGAGGACCTTCCTGCTGTATACATGGGAAGCTTGAGGACCTGTGGCGATGTTCATCATCACATGACCCTCTGGCTCCTCCTCTATATAGACTCCCACGGACGAACTGCTCTGCTCACAGTGATGTAGAACCTGAAGCACCAGGAGGGAATCACCAGAACTGGGGCAGGAGGGGGCAAAACCCTGAGACAGGAGGGGGAGGGAGGGGGGGGGGGGGGGTCACTACAACTGGGCAGCAAATGGAGAACCAAACTGGGGAGGGGGGGGGGGCAGTATATGATTATAGTCTTGTACATAGGGGGCAGTATTATAGTAGTTTATCCCGTACTAGGGGGCAGTATTTATATAGTTATATTCTTTTCATAGGGGGCAGTATTTAGTAGTTATTTCTTGTTCATAGGGGCAGTATTATAGTAGTTATATTCTTGTTCATAGGGGGCGTATTATAGTAGTTATATCTTGTTCATAGGGGGCAGTATTATATAGTTTATAGTTCTTTTATCATAGGGGGCAGTATTATACGTAGTTATATCCCTGTACATAGGGGCATTATATAGTTAGTTATATCTTGTACTAGGGCAGTATTATATTAGTTATATCCCGTACATAGGGGGCATATTATAAGTTAGTTATATCTGTACATATGGCATATTTGTTTAATTCTTGTATAGGGAGCATATTATATATTAGTTATATCTGGTACATGGGGCAGTTTATAGTGTATTATCCCGGTACATAGGGGGCAGTATTATGTAGTTATATTTGTACAAGGGGCAGTACTTAGTCGTTTGTCTTACATGGTTTGGGGTCACCGCACATCAAACTGAATTGCGGGTCCAGCATTAGAAAGGTTGAGAACCACTGCTCTAAGCAGACACATTGCGATTCCCTTTAACTTGAGAAGCGTGGTGCGGACAATGTGCTTAGATTATCAGTGTACAGGGTGTATTACACTTTTACTTAGCTTCTGAGCATTACACTACAAAGAAATAGATAACTACACTACACTGACATATAGAAAAGAAGATCAAGAAGAAGATGAAGATCCATGCTATATAAAACACAATAACACTCTCAGACTCTGCTAACTTCTCTATACAAACACAAAGTCAGCTCTGCGATATGCCTCCCCTCCCAGATAAAGACTGTATCTGTCTGTAGCTCGTAGAGCAAGTCTCTGCAAATGCTGCTTGCTGGCAAGAAGTCCCTGTATCTGAGCTGGTCTTGTAATCAGCGGGAGGGCAGGAGGCTAGGAGCACCAATTGTGCGGACGAAAGCTATTCATGACAAGAATCCGACCATAGTTATTAAGATTTACGGTCGTATCAGGGGAAACCATATTGAAAACATCAGGACTGAGAATAGTGGGATATACTGCAAATGCTGTATTTTTGTTGATAACAGTGAATTAGAGAATGTGGTTATTTTGTTGTCCTACAATACAACTCTGACCCTGGAGGGAAATTGAGTGTCATCCTAGTATATTTAGAATCTTTCCTTCACTGGAAACACCCTTTAATGGAGCAATAATGTGTATGCTGCCTAGAGAGTACAGCATAGACCAACACTAAGGCAGCATAGAAAAAAATAGTAAATCAGCTTAAATCAAGTCACTGTAAAGAAAAAGCCCGCTAATCCATTCAGTGTGAATCTCACATGAACACAGAACTCAATATGAACACAGAACAGATATATTCATATCTGCAAGTTACTGAAAATGCTAACATCAACACAAGTTAAAACCCACAGTATTTACTATTAGCCTTGCACAAGCCCCCTCCCTCAAATATTCGTATTATTGCAGCTGCTGGCAGTAAAACTCAGCTGGGGGCACTTTTCTATTTGGGTTTTCCAGAAATACCTCGAGAACCTGAAAGAAAGGACACCTAAACATGTATGTATTATGTATAACCTATCGCTACATAACAATAATACTTGTGTTAGCACATTTATGTCCATAATGCTACATAAGGCGACAGTTCACATGTTTTGAAAAGTATTTGGAAAAACCTTCTGTTTTGGTGATACACAGCTCTTTTTAGGATACATTTAAAAACGCAGCAAAAATGCCACATGTGAAGGCAGCCTCATGCTTCATTAGCCGCTGTATTGATACAGACTTGAGCATTTGATTGGTCCCGAAACTGAGAAGCCTTAGGCCGGCGCACACAGGCGCTTTGTCTGCGCTTGCAAAACGCAGACAAAGCTCCGCCCACCGGGCGGGCCTCGCCCGATGCATCGGCGTTTCTTTGAAACGCCTGCGATCGGAGAGCCGCCTGGTTTTGCGTATTTAAACGCGAAACACCGGCGTCTTTCCCGATCGCAGGCGTTTCCATAGAAACGCCGATGCGATCGGGCCGAGCCCGCCCGGGGGCGACTTTGTCTGCGTTTGCAAGCGCAGACAAAGCGCCCTGTGTGGCGCCGCCTTATGGGACATTCACACGCAGTATGCCAGCCCGCGTGCTGGAAGGAGGAGAGGTGACCCTCCTCCCCCATAGAAAACAGCGGCTCCGTCGCGCACACACACGAAAGATAGAGCAGCTCTATCTTTTTGCTGGTGTGCGGCCCGGATCGTGTCACACGGTCCCCGCAGTGCCCGCTATTGCCATCTATGGGGATGTACATGCGACTCGCAGTACGTCCCCGCAGGCGGCCATGTGAATAAGCCTTAGACCAAATGCCCAGACTGTATAAGGTGGGTGAGCAAAGTGCAAAACAGCAGCTAACTCTAGGCCACCACAGAGGTCTATCATGCACAGTCATGTGCGGTGACACCACTGTGTCTCACACACCTTGACTGAGCCGTGCGACTGCGCCACAAATCTAAAGGACTCCCGGTTTTGCAGTGCTGCCACTCAGCACATGGGGAGAAGGGAGGAGTGCAGCACTTACTCCGCCACATTCACCCAGCCAAAAACAGGCCACAAACCCTCATGTACATGAGGCCCATGATGCGTAAGGTGTGTGACACACGTTGCCGTTTTAGTTAGTGCATTTTCAGATTTAAAAACGCATGCGTTTTTGACAGGTTTGACCAATTATCTTAATTAAACTGGTCAAAAAAAGGCATGCGTTTTTTTTTCCGATCTAAAACGCCATGTTGTTCACCACACCTTAGAAATGTGTTTGAAACACTATCTCAGCAACTCTGGGAGGAGCTTCTCCCAACTGTAGATGTGTTAAACACCTACCGTAAACAGAGCAAAGTTTCACATGGCCGACAGGGAAGGGGAGTAAGATAAAATATATGTGTTAACGGGTTATTAGTGAATGGGAGTAAGTTTACTTCTATTTGGTGTAACCTATTTTGGATATTTTTGTTTGTTACTCCTGATTGCAAGAATTTAGGTCTAAACACACCTGCAATCAGGAAACTCCAAACTCACTCAATGACATTTCTAAACACAATTCAATCGCAGCACATTTTTATAAGGCCTGGGACTTTTTTCTTTGTAACAGTGGGAGTCTGCATGTATGTAATGCATACAAGTAATACACTTTTATGGAGTAATGAAGTAAGATAATGCAGGTGAGAGCCCTGATAACCATTATTAAATAAAGTTTGTCATATTTGGGAAAATCAGGTGTTTAGCTACATGCTGTCAACAAGAAGCTTTAGCTTTGTCAATATGTCTGTATTATAGCATTATGTTAAAGGGCACCTACCACCCCGATTCTACCTATAAAGGTAGAAGGGGTGGTAGGTGGATGAATGGGACGTAAGGATAGCCCTTTTTGGGCCAATCCTCACGTCCCGGATAACTTTTTGAAAAGTTTATTGCAGGCATATGCAAATTTATTTATGCGGCTACTGGGGCGTGGAGTAGCCGGACATGAGGCTACTAGTCGCAGCTACTCCACGCCCCAGTAGCCACGTTACTCAGCCTACCATTTAATCTTCGGCGCGCAGCTCCTCGTAGCTGCGTGCCCTCGTCCTAGTCCCTGGCGTTCTGCGCATGCGCAGAATGCAGGCCTTCGGCTGCGGCTCCGGGGCCAGAGCTACTGCGCATGGGCAGAAGGCCACAGATGCCGGTGGACTCGGACGAGGGCACGCAGCTACAAGGAGCTGTGCGCCGAAGATTAAATGGTAGGCGGAGTAACGTGGCTACTGGGGCGTGGAGTAGCCGTGACTAGTAGCCTCATGTCCGGCTACTCCCCGCCCCAGTAGCCGCATAAATAAATTTGCATATGCCTACAATAAACTTTTCAAAAAGGGCTATACTTACGTCCCATTCATCCACCTACCACCCCTTCTACCTTTATAGGTAGAATCGGGGTGGTAGGTTCCCTTTAAGCATCTACCAGGCAAACAACAACAACATAGGAATGGCCTGCATTCACAAGACAACAAAGATTGGGTGCTTCAGATAACGTTAGTCTCGAATCTGTGTGCAGCAACCTGGTCGATCTTTCATTGGATGAAATGGCACCATAGGCACATCTGGTAAAGGGGTCTGCCCATGAAAAAGTTCTCAAATTTGAATCCCCTAGTGATGTTTACACAAAGTTAATTTTTGACCCCTTACATTACAATGTTACTCAATTTTATTGTTGTTTTAGCTCCTATCACTCCCTAGGCTGGTCAGTGCAGAATTCTAGACTGTTGGTGGAGATTCTCTAAGCCAGCGTTTCTCAACCTGTGGGTGGCGACTCCAGAGGGGGTCGAACGACCAAAACACAGGGGTCGCGATCCTATTACAGAAGCTTTAGCTTTGTCAATATGTCTGTATTATAGCATTATGTTAAGCATCTACCAGGCAAACAACAACAACATAGGAATGGCCTGCATTCACAAGACAACAGAGATTGGGTGCTATAGATGACGTTAGTTTTGAATCTGGGTGCAGCAACCTGGTCGATCTTTCATTGGATGAAATGGCACCATAGGCACATCTGGAAAAAGTTCTCAAATTTTAATCCCCTAGAGATGTTTACACAAAGTAAATTTTTGACCCCTTACATTACAATGTTACTCAGTTTTATTGTTGTTTTAGCTCCTATCCCTCCCTATGCTGGTCAGTGCAGAATTCTAGAGTGTTGGCGGAGACTCTCTAAGCAGACACATTGCGATTCCTCTTTACTATGAGAAGCTGTGTGCGGACAATGTGCTTAGATTATCAGTGTACAGGGTGTATTTACACTTTTACTTAGCTTCTGAGCATTACACTACAATAGAATATAGAACTACTACACTGACATATAGAAAAAGAGAGATCAGAGAAGAGAGATGAGAGATCCATGCGATATAAAACACAATAACACTCTCAGCTCTGCTAACTTCTCTATAACAAACACAAAGTCAGCTCTGCGATATGCCTCCCTCCCAGATAAAGACTGTATCTGTCTGTAGCTAGTAGAGCAAGTCTCTGCACAATGCTGCTTGCTGGCAAGAAGTCCCTGTATCTGAGCTGGTCTTGTAATGCAGCGGGAGGGGCAGGAGGCTAGGAGCACCAAATTGTGCGGACAAGAAAAGCTATTCATGACAAGAATCCGACCATAGTTATAAGATTTACGGTCGTATCCAGGGGAAACCAATATTGAAAACATCAGGACTGAGAAAGGTTGGGATTATATCTGCAAAATGCTGTATTTTTGTTGATAACAGTGTATTAGAGAATGTGTTATTTTGTTGTCCTACAATACAACTTGATCCCCTGGAGGGAAATTGAGTGTCATCCTAAGTATATTTAAGAATCTTTCCTTCACTGGAACACCCTTTAATGGAGCATGAAATGTGTATGCTGCCTAGAGAGTACAAGCATAGACCAAAAACTAAGGACAGCATAGAAAAAAAATAGTAAATCAGCTTGAATAAATCAAGTCACTGTAAAAGAAAAGCCCGCTAATGCCATTCAGTGTGAATCTCACATGAACACAGAACTCAATATGAACACAGAACAGAATATTCTATATCTGCAAGTTACTGAAAATGCTAACATCAAACACAAGTTAAAACGCCACAGTATTTCATACTATTAGCCTTGCACAAGCCCCCATCCCTCAGAAGTATTCAGTATTATTGCAGCTGCTGGCAGTAAAACTCAGCTAGGGCACTTTTCTATTTTGGGTTTTCCAGAAATACCTCAGAAGAACCTGAAAGAAAGGACACCTAAACATGTATGTATTATGTATAACCTATCGCTACATACAATAATACTTGTGTTAGCACATTTATGTACAATAATGCTACATAAGGCGACAGGTTCACATGTTTTGAAAAGTATTTGGAAAAACGCTTCTGTTTTGGTGATAACAAATACGCTTTTTAGGATACATTTAAAAACGCAGCAAAAATGCCACATGTGAAGGCAGCCTCATGCTTCATTAGCCGCTGTATTGATACAGACTTGAGCATTTGATTGGTCCCGAAACTGAGAAGCCTTAGGCCGGCGCACACAGGGCGCTTTGGTCTGCGCTTGCAAACGCAACAAAGCTCGCCCCACCGGGGCGGGCCTCGCCCGATCGCATCGGCGTTTCTTTGAAACGCCTGCGATCGGAAGAGCCGCCTGGTTTTGCGTAATTTAACGCGAAACACCGGCGCTCTTTCCCGATCGCAGGCGTTTCCATAGAAACGCCGATGCGCTCGGGCCGAGCCCGCCCGTTGGGGCGACTTTGTCTGCGTTTGCAAGCGCAGACAAAGCGCCCTGTGTGGCGCCGCCTTAGGGACATTCACACGCAGTATGCCCCCGCGTGCTGGAGAGGAGGAGAGGGGACCCTCCTCCCCCATAGAAAACAGCGCTCACGTCGCGCACACACACGAAAGATAGAGCATGCTCTATCTTTTTGCTGGTTGCGGCCCGGATCGTGTCACACGGTCCCCGCAGTGCCGCTATTGCCATCTATGGGGATGTACATGCGACCGCAGTACGTCCCCGCAGGCGGCCATGTGAATAAGCCTTAGACCAAATGCCCAACTGTATAAGGTGGGTGAGCAAAGTGCAAAAACAGCAGCTAACTCTAGGCCACCACAGAGGTCTATCATGCACAGTCATGTGCGGTGACACCACATGTGTCTCACACACCTTGACTGAGCCGTGCGACTGCGCCACAAATCTAAAGGACTCCCGTTTTGCAGTGCTGCCACTCAGCACAATAGGGAGAAGGGAGGAGTGACAGCACTTACTCCGCCACATTCACCCAGCCAAAACACAGGCACAAACCCGTCATGTACATGAGGCCCATGATGCGTAAGGTTTGACACACGTGCCGTTTTTAGTTAGTGCATTTTTCAGATTGTAAAAACGCATGCTTTTTTTGACAGGTTTACCAATTATCTTAATTAACTGGCAAAAAAAGGCATGCGTTTTTTTCCGATCTAAAAACGCCATGTTGTTCACCACACCTTAGAAATGTGTTTGAAACACTTATCACAGCACTCTGGGAGGAGCTTCTCCCAACTGTAGATGTGTTAAAAACCTACCGTAAACAGAGCAAAGTTTCACATGGCCGACAGGGAAGGGGAGTAAGATAAAGTATATGTGTATAACGGGTTATTTAGTGAATGGGAGTAAGTTGTACTTCTATTTGGTGTAACCTATTTTGTGATATTTTTGTTGTTACTCCTGATTGCAAGAATTTAGGTCTAAACCACCTGCAATCAGGAAACTCCAAACTCACTGCAATGACATTTCTAAACACAATTCAATCGCAGCACATTTTTATAAGGCCTGGGACTTTTTTCTTTGTAACAGTGGGAGTCTGCATGTATGTAATGCATAACAGTAAATACACTTTTATGGAGAATGAAGTAAGATAATGCAGTGTGGAGCCCTGATAACCATTATGTAAATAAAAGTTTGTCATATTTGGGAAAATCAGGTGTTTAGCTACATGCTGTCAACAAAACGCAGAGCAAAAAGCCAAATGTGGAAGGGCAGCTCCAGGCCTCCATCTTAGCCGCACTCCCTGATTGATACAGACTTGAGATTTGATGGACCGCAGCAAACTGAGAGCATTAGGCCGGGCCACACAGGGCGCTTTGTCTGCGCTTGCAAACGCAGACAAAGTCGCGCCCCCCGGGGCACGGCCTCGGCGAAAGATAGAGCATGCTCTATCTTTTTGCGGTGTGCGGCCCGGATCGGTGTCACACGGGTCCCCGCAGTGCCGCTATTGCCATCTATGGGGATGTACATGCGACCGCAAGTACGTCCCCGCAGGCGGCCATGTGAATAAGCCCTTAGACCAAATGCCCAGGACTGTATAAGGTGGGTGAGCAAAGGTGCAAAAACAGCAGCTAACTCTAGGCCACCACAGAGGTCTATCATGCACAGTCATGGTGCGGTGAGCACACTGTGTCTCACACACCTTGACTGAGCCGTGCGACTGCGCCACAAATGCTAAAGGAGCTCCCGGTTTTGCAGTGCTGCCACTCAGCACAATAGGGAGAAGGGAGGAGTGAGCAGCACTTACTCCGCCACAATTCACCCAGCCAAAAACAGGCCACAAACCCAGTCATGTACATGAGGCCCAATGATGCGTAAGGGTGTGACACACGTGCCGTTTTTAGTTAGTGCATTTTCAGATTGTAAAAAACGCATGCGTTTTTGACAGGTTTGACCAATTATCTTAATTCAAACTGGTCAAAAAAAGGCATGCGTTTTTTTCCGATCTAAAAACGCCATGTGTGTCACCAACCTTAGAAATGTGTTTAGAAACACAATTCAAGCACTCTGGGGAGGAGCTTCTCCCAACTGTAGATGTGTTAAAACCTACCAGTAAACAGAGCAAAGTTTCACATTGGCCGACAGGGAAGGGGGAGATAAGAGAATATATGTGTATAACGGGTTATTAGTGAATTGGGAGTAAGTGTACTTCTATTTGGTGTAACCATATTTTGTATATTTTGTGTTGCTTACTCCTGATTGCAAGAATTTAGGTCTAAACACACCTGCAATCAGGAAACTCCAAACTGCACTTCAATGACATTTCTAAACACAATTCAATCGCAGCACATTTTTATAAGGCCTGGGACTTTTTTCTTTGTTAACAGTGGGAGTCTGCATGTATGTAATGCATACAGTATACACTTTTATGGAGAATGGAAGTATGGATAATGCAGACGGAGAGCCTGATAACCCATTATTTAAATAAAAGTTTGTCATATTATGGGAAAATCAGGTTTTAGCTACAGTGCTGTCTAACGGGTGCTCCAAGTGCTAATCCAGGAGCTAGAAGACGTGTATAAAGAGCACAATGTAACAGGTTATAACAAGTGCCATTATTATATGAGAAGTAGTCACTGGATCCAGCGCCTTAGGGGGCAGTTACACATACCAAGTGCATGAAATCAAAGTGACTTCTGTATTGTAGGATCTCATACGGCTGCGACATATTGCCGGATTGGTGGCCTAACCTCTCCGCCTCTAGCCATGGCAATGATAGGCATTTCTCCAATCCGGCAATGTGTCCCAAGTCATGCAGCAGAACGCAAATGCATCTATCTCTAATGAAGGTGGTGAACAGGGCACAAAACTCCAGAAAGTGACTACTCCATGTCTGGCATGTCGTATTGGGGTCCTGAGGACACCAACAGTAGAAAGGAGGAAGAGAAATTCTGAATGTTATTGTAGCTCCTCTCCAGGGTCTGTGGAACAGGAAGAATTGCAGGACCCAGTGCAGGCAACCTACCACCATTACGGATCTACCTATAAAGGTAGATCGGGTGGTAGGTGCATCTATAGGACGTGAGGATAGCCCGTACATGTACACATTGTAACAAATCATATGTAAAAATGCCATATACTGCCAATACAGTAGTATTGCAGTATATGGTAGGAGCGATTAGGCCATCTAGGGTTAAAGTACCCTAGAGGGGCTAAAAACTAAAAAAATAATAATTCAATAAGATTCATCCCTCTTTCCCTATAACTGATATACAACTAAATAAACTGTAAAAATCACCAAAAAAAGGCATCACTGTGTCTCAAAATGCCTGATCAAAATATAAAAACGGTTATTCCTGACGGTGAAGCCCATAATGGAAGATAGCACCCAATTAGCCAAAACGCCAACTTTACACCATTTTATATCACATAAAAAATTTTATATTACGTTATCAAAAAGTCGCAGTCCTCAAAATGGTAGCAAAGAAAACGTCAGCTCATCTAACAAAAAATTAAACCACACGCTCCTACACTATAGTATGGAAAAGTTTTTAAAATACAATAAAATTCCTTAGGTGGCGGTTGCACCCCCTGCAACCACGATCGTTACACCCTTTCATTAGGGGTTACACTAACATTAGGACCCGTGCCATGCCCTAACCTGCCCATCACTGCCCTAACTTTTTGAACTCCTACCCCTTTACATCCACATTTTGGCCCCCGTCTTCCCTCTCTGGCTCCTGTCTTCTAAACCCTCCTCCCTCATATTCTGGCCCCTCTACTCCCCCTTTACATTTTGGCCCCTCTCCTCCTCCTCTTCGCATTGTGGTTCCTGTCCTCCATCTCCCTCATATTGTGGCCTCCGTCCTCCACCCCCCTCATATTGTGGCCTTTCCTTAGGTGGCGGTTGCACCCCCTGCAACCACGATCGTTACACCCTTTCATTAGGGGTTACACTAGCATTAGGACCCGTGCCATGCCCTAACCTGCCCATCACTGCCCTAACTTTTTGAACTCCTACCCCTCTACCTCCACATTTTGGTCCCCGTCTTCCCTCTCTGGCTCCTGTCTTCTAAACCCTTCTCCCTCATATTCTGGCCCCTCTACTCTCCCTTTACATTGTGGTCCCTCTCCTCCTCCTCTTCGCATTGTGGTCCCTGTCCTCCACCCCCCTCATATTGTGGCCTCCGTCCTCCACCCCCCTCATATTGTGGCCT